>WNGS01169498.1:69081950-69095356 GCA_020271785.1 Procambarus virginalis | reverse complement strand
CTAAACTATCCCCAAGAAAATCGAAGCAAAATGGATTTTATAGAAATATTTTTATTTTAACTGGGATACCGTTAAATTGTGCGTAACCGTCAGAACAGCTCATAACGACCCGGCTCGTCACAATGCGCGAAAGTGTGAGATTAAGATTGGTCTTAATCCCCAATGGTAGACTATTGTAGCCAAGTGATGATGACATTTGTCTATCACCTGATTTAAATGGTCTGTAGGCTGTAGATTCAAGTGATTTTTTAGACACTTTGTGTCCTTTTCTTTTTCAGTTTCAGTAGCTGGTGGAATACTGTTAGTCATTTTGACCTTTTCCGAGTTTCGGAGATTCCGAGATATTTTCTTTTTTCTGATAATATGTATGATAATATATTTGATAAATGAGCTTTCCTGGCTACTTAGGTAATGATTCCAAAGATCGTCCTTCATTTCCTCCCTGGAATCTGGTTGTAGCAGGTGTTCAATTATCAAAAGTACTGTGATAATTTGATTTGTGACCCGAATGCACCAAGTTGGTAAATCCTGTAATAATTTTAAAAAATAGCAAATGTCACTATTTTTGCAAAGTTATTACAAGATCTGTTACCCTAACATTTGCTTGATAAAATACAGTAGAATGCCTACTGGTTTTACCTGTAATAGGGTTTGATACAGTTGATTATGGATAATTTGTAATGAAATGCTCTTACAGTGATAAACTATTTTTTAAAGAATATTATGTAATGAGCAGTTCTGAAAATCAGTTGATTAGAGATAATTCTAGATAATACACTTAAATGTGTATGTATTGTTACCACAAGTGAGGTAGATAATAGTATATGATTAATATGCAGTTGTCTTTGACACTGATAGATTAAGTACTGTGGTTTCTAACACAGAACAATATTAATATGTTATGCTTACTAGTTAATGGATATGGTGGCTTAAGCCACTGCAAACAATTTGTTTACTTAGATATATAGCTATGATAAATATTGGCTGATAGCCAGGTTAGGCTAGAATATGTAAAAATTATTCCAATGCAAAATCAAGAAGTTTCTTATATATTTGCTGGAATAATATAGTCTAGTTTATAGACTATCTAGGTTCAAAGGACCAATAATTATCTAGTTTCTAGACTATCTAGGTTCGAAGGACCAAAAATGTGGGAAAAACCTGCTGGGATTGATATAAGAGGAGACTACCAGAGACTTGTACTGAACTAAATTAAAAAATTACTGTATGCCAATTAATTCAACTAAAATCTCTAGCTAGGGTTGTAAATCCTAGCTCCTCTTTTCCTAATGACAGATTGTGGGCTGTAAGGGGCAGGTGGGGTGAGTGAATTAGTCGATAGGTTGATTGCAGTTCCACGTCCACCTGCCAACAGGTATCTCACATCAGCTTGTATTTTATACAAGGATAAGATTTTATAAATTCAGTTATATAACTGAACACTGGCTCTGTTTAAATCAGAGATTTAAACATACACAGTCTAGCCTAGCACCTTAGCAATTAACAGCCAATACACTTATACTTTAAACAATACAACACTTTAAATTGTAAATTGTAAAGTATGATAAATGACCTAAATATGGTCTAAGTACTGTTACTGAGTACTAAAATTATATTCAATTAAATGAACTTTATGATTACTTAAAAAATAACTAAGCAAGCAATTGTTAACTTAATTTATATATTCAAGTATATGCAATGTATATGATCAATGTATATGATTAAATACAGTCAGCTTGTTGAATCTCTTGGTACACTCTGGACACTCATGAGTATTTATTTATTGCGACAATCTTTTCTAACACTGGACACTCATGAGGTTCAGAGCTTGGATAAGATTCTGCTGTACCACAATATTAATAATAAACTCACAGAAATATGAGGCGTTGCCTCGCCTTTTTACCGAAAGACAGATTTATAGAATATTAAAGTCACAAGCATACAATTGGCCAATCATATACCAAAATAACATTCAATATACTTCTCTGCTAGTAGGGTGCCTGTCTGACAAGTGTGCCAGACTGAATAACTCTCTTGGCGAGTTTAGGCACGATACTTTATAAAACAGCGTTGCTGTATGATGTAGTAGCGTCGCTACGGGATTTTAACTGCGTTGCAGAAGGATGATAGTTGATGAAAGTGGTGGAGACAAGTGTCACTGTGTGCTCCGCTCTACACTTATAGATATAATTGTTCTAGGATTTTCCTTGTTGATATATTGTCCAGGTACTCCCCCAGTTCTAGAGAGTGTTCACTGGTGATAATGATATTAGATAAGGTGTCCTAGAGCTGAATAATGTTGCTAAGGGACCGTCGCCCTGTTCACTGTTGAGTAAACATACGCGTTCTGCCCGCGGGCTGTGGTGGGCGCTTCTCTCCCGAGATGCCCCCCCCCCCCATCTCCCTTGAAAGGGGTAACTTACAATGAATATTGATTGATTATTTTTACAGTCTAGACTTATGATTGAGATAAAAAAAGCGAGAGTAACCCCTGTCCACAAATGTGGTGATCTCACTGATGTTAACAACTACAGACCTATTTCAATCCTGCCTAACTTATCAAAAAATTTTGAAAAACTAATCTACAAGCAGCTTTACTCTTATCTAGCCAAGCACAATATACTTAGCTCTTGCCAATATGGCTTCAGACCTAAAAAAAGCACTAACGATGCACTTATTAGTATGATTAACTTAATTCATGCAGCTCTTGATAAAAATGAGTTCCCTGTTGGGTTACTTGTGGACCTGCGTAAGGCTTTTGACACTGTGAACCACCAAAACCTTCTTCTTAAATTACATCATTATGGAGTCAGAGGACTCTCCCTGCAATACCTCAAATCTTACCTTACTGATAGACTCCAGTATGTTTCTGTGAACAATTCAATTTCTCCTACCCTACCCATCAACATTGGTGTTCCTCAGGGCAGTATACTTGGCCCTCTCCTCTTTCTCATCTACATTAATGACCTTCCAAATGCCTCCCAACACCTTAGACCAATTCTATTTGCTGACGACACAACCTTCATTTACTCCAGTCCTGACCCCCTTGCTCTAAATGCCACAGTAAATACCGAGCTTAATAAAGTCCATCTTTGGCTAACTGCCAACAAACTCACCCTTAACATTGACAAAACTTTCTATATTCTGTTTGGCAATAAATCCTCTAACCAAATAAATCTCAAGATTAACAATACCCAAATTTGTAACAAATTAGATGGCAAATTCCTTGGCGTTCTCATTGATCACAAGCTTAATTTCCAGGGACACATTCTAAATATATCAAAAAAAGTTTCAAAAACTGTTGGCATTCTTTCTAAGATCAGATATTATGTACCCCGCCCTGCCCTGGTGACTCTCTATTACTCCCTCATCTATCCTTATCTCAACTATGGTATTTGTGCTTGGGGTTCTACTACCCAAAATCATTTACGTCCTCTAATTACTCAACACAAAGCTGCTATTAGGACAATATCCAACTCTGGCCCCAGACATCACTCGGTACCCCTACTCAAATCTCTCAATATGTTAGATATTAAGTCACTGCACATTCTCTCATGTGTATTATACATATATAAAACGCTGAACTGTAATGCCAATCCTGACCTCAAAAGCTTCATTGAAAGCTGTAACAGAACCCATGAGCACCACACCAGAAATAAATACAGTTTTGATATTCCAAGAGTACGACTTAACCAAACTAGAAATGCTCTACAAATCAAGGGACCCAGAATGTGGAATGACCTTCCCAACCATGTTAAAGACTGTACCTCTCTCAACCAGTTTAAGATTAAAACTAAACACTACCTGATAAACTCCCTGTAACCTACCTTACCCCTCTATTGTCAACCCATGTCTTATTTTTTTTTTTTATTCAACGCTGTTTGTCTACATATTGTATTTGTGCTGCTTTTCAGTCATGTTCCCCCCTTTTTTTGTACCTTTATTTGTATCTGTTCTCAAAACATTTTATTCTTTTTGTTCAATTAGCATTAAGTTTTAGATATTAATGTTTTCTTGCCCGAAACGCATTGCGTAATAGTGGCTTTAGGCATTGTATGTACTAGCTCTATCTATAAATCGATCCACTTATGTAAAATCTCTCTATGTATGTACCTTTCCTGAATAAACATATTTATTTATTTATTTATTTATAAGATGTGATTATAATAAAATTAGATATAGGATTTAAAGATTATAAGTAGTACTTGATAATACCACTGACTCTTAATAAGGATTCGATTTTATCTCTACCAGATACTACGTCAGTGTTCCAATAAATTTTTAATTAACAAATCCTTCTAGAAGCTTCTGGATCCTTGAGAGATCATGCACAAAGTCACGTAGGCATCTATAGGGCCCTATGGCGTACGTGATCCAAGTGGCATCATCTAGGATCAAGCTAAGTTGTGATTCTGATATGATTCTGATATGATTCTGATATGATTTTGATTTGATATAGATATGATTTGATATTATATTGATATGATATAGAAATAATACATTTCTTAGATGATTATTAGATATGGTGGGTAAAAATTTCCCACAACCTAGAGAGGGGTACCTACCGTCAGCTCACCCCTAGCAAGCACGCCTAGGTGAGTATGAAGAGATGTCCTTATGACGGGGTTGGTCATAAGGCTGTGGCTGTGTGTGTGTGTGTGTGTGTGTGTGTGTGTGTGTGAGCCTTATCACTGAGCTGGTCGATACCTTGTTGGCAGTGCCACAGTGTACCACAGTACACTTTAAAATATGTATTGCGCTTGACAAGGAAAGGTTTACCAAACAGCTCAACTAGGTGTTAGGTATCCCTGAGTCCACCTGGGAAAATAATTTTCGGCCTCCTGTGAAGGAAAATAAATTTATCCAGACCTAGGAGTGTCTGAGGCATTAGGTAGGAATGTGAATAGGCTCTCGCTACTGGGATACGTCAAAACGAAGTCAAGGAGAAAGAGGAAATGGAGGCAGTTTTTAGACAATGAGGAGGGACAGTTCAGAGGAAGAGTTGAAATGAGAATTGCTATCAAGGTTTCACAAAGTACTTCTAACAGCAAGAATCCCGACATAATGTACCTAGAGGGGACAGCATCAGTCACACACTAGCCTGTGTCGGACTCTGCACATCTTCCCAAATTGCAGATTTCAAATTTAAAAATTCCAAAACTCATAATACACAGACAACTTTCTTGCAGCATATGGCGTAGTAACTGAAATGGAAAAGAGATAACCAGAGTTCAAACTTTCCATCACTGTCAACGTGCAAGGGTAAATTGTGACACAACCAAACCAAAAGACTGTAAATTACCCAGAAACGGCAACATTCCCGCAAAGAAAACCTGAATGCTTCGAAAAGCTGGACCCTTCAGAAAGACGCACAAGAGTCGTGCTGTTGTGATATCCAATCGACTCTCCACTGGATCCAAAACTAGAACATATGCAAATCTTGATTGCTTTAGGGTGCCGCACAAAAATAGACAAAGCAGTGACACGTCAGATTCTAGTGACTGTTATGGGACATGCGCCAGAAACGTTGTCTTGGAAATTAGGGAATATATTGACAGACCATACGTTCCGAAACCCCTGCACTACTTCGAGTCAGAAATTACGGCCACCATCAAACACGCTGCACTGGACAGGAGAGATGCGGAGTGTACAGCCTGAGGCATCCAACCAAAAGCTGTACAGCCAAGCACAAGGGAAACCAGACCACAACAGCCAAATGACCAAGCTAAGGATGAAATAATATTCCTGGAGAACAACCAAACGGAAAGTTAGGGTGCAGACAGCTTTGGTCAGGATAATCACAGACCAGCAGTACATGCACCAACATCGTCTGGAACACTCGTGCACAGCCACAACAGATGCCAACGCTCATAGAACACAATTCATAACATAACTCAGCAACTCCAAATCAGAAAACGCACAAATCCACTGCAGAAATACAGCATGGAAACAAAATACAATCACTTCGGAGTTATCAAAACAGACTGACAGTTTTACGGAGGTCCTGCTAAAAACATTGATCATGGCAAAGATCAATAAAAATTGCACACATTATGCAGAATGCCTCGTAACAAGACTCGAGCAATCACATGTGTAATAATGAAGATGATCGTGCAGCAGACCAGTTACACAAGAAACAGTACAAGACGGAGCACAAGACGACAAACACATGGACATACAGACTACCACTAACAGTCGGGTAGTCATCAGAATATCAAGATCCCCCAAAACAACTGCAGGAAGCAGTGGCGAATAAAGATCAACGGAATCTTGTAATACAATACACCCATGAACAATCAATTCAGTCCGATTTGCAGCGACACTGCTAGCAAAGTGGCTAAACATAGAAAGATCTCCTACACCACCCACACACAACCTACGTGGACTGTAATAAAGGCCAACTGGAATATATACCAGGACGAGCTTGAAAAATATTGTGGGAACCGACCTGTGAGATTTATATTTATTTAATTTATATGAATTTATATAGAATTTATAATTACGTTAATTTATATATTTCGATAACAATTTGTATGATAAGTGGACTGTATTTCTGCAAATTCTCACAAATCGATTCTTACACATTAGGGGGCGGGGGTTTATATTAAAATGCAGCCAATCAAACTAAAGTATTAAACTACATATATTAGTAAATAAATTGAGGAGTTGCTATATCTTCTTGTACAGCAGGCCTAGTCCACCAGGTATAACTAGGAGGTAACACCAAATAATCCTCGCGTGAGGCTAGCTCCTAACACCCCAAGTAACTGATGTACCAAGATTAATTCTTGCTTCCTCTTCTTATACCTGTCAAAGGGCACTAACTGTAAGCCGGAATCCTAATATGACAGCTATATCAGATGAAACATTTATATATTATTAGATAAGGACCAAGGCTTTACCTGGGCTGAGTCGTTCGTTCGTGATCTAACCGGAAATAATCCCATCTACCTTTTACATTACTGGCCAGAAAAGAATTAGATAAAATTTCAGAAAGACACTTCCCTTGTTAGATGTTGACAGCGTGTTGATGATAGTAGAAGCACTAATTTGATCTCCATAACACTTCGTCCAAGAGAAATTATAGGAGCGGAATTTGCTCCAACGACTCGGTCCTTTTAACAACAATGGCTGACCTCCCACCACTGACACTCCTGGCTCTTTGTCCAGATGTCAATAAGTGATAGCAGGGTCACATTTACTCTATTTTGATACTGATAATTAAGTTATTACACCATAAAAACATCTCATTTGAATTAAGTCCGAAGACTACGCTATTTAAGAATAATTCCCAACAGAATAGCTGGTCAATTTATAGCACTGTGGCAATGATATCCCGTTTTCTGTTGATGGAAAATTCCACTACAAGCCACATTTTCTATGGGTTAACTTGTGTATACAACAGCAGCAATGTTATCTGCCTATTGTATTTAATATTAGTAAATGGTGTCAGGATTTCAGACAGCATACTACATACTCTCCACCTAAGGATTTGGACATGCGAGAACAATCTCCAGGAAGCCATTACGGCTGCTGAAACAGCTATTCCAGTCATCATTCCAGGAAACACAAAACGAAGAACTATTTGTTCTACGGTAGTGAAGTTAGAGAACAAAACCCCAGAGTCAACATAAAACATCTAGAGAAACCGCACACCAGAAAGAAGAACTCTTCTAAGAGCAGTGATATATGAAGCTAGACTATAGTTTCTAAAGAGAGGAGGCAAGATGGTTTAAGTGGCGTCACTCTAAATGAACATAGGTCTTTGAAAGATATGGGGACAGATTAAAATCAAAGTTAGGTCGACCACCTCGACAACATGCATGTATTTAACCATTACAGGAGGCTGAGTGACTTGGTGTTCAGTTAGCGGGAGAAGCTTCATACCAGCTTCCTGCAATGGTCAGAAGGCAGAAAGGAAAAACAGAAGAAATTGACGGCCATTCTAAAGATCATAGCTGCAAATGACGAATGTTACTCTTTACTAAACAAGAACTAATCAGAGCCAAAAAAAGGTGGCAATGCCACTGCTCCAGGTGCTAATAACATTACATACTCAGTGATTGCACACGCAGGTCCTGATGGAGAACAAGGGATATTATACGTTATCAATGTATCTTTGGAGCCTGACAAACTACCGACATGTTGGAAGAAAGCAGATATCATTCAGATTACTAAACCGAAAGACCCAAGCAATTAGACCAATTTCATTAACATAATGAATTACTAAAATTGCTGAACTGATTGTCTTAAGAGGCTGCTGTGAAAGACTGGAGACCTGCCAAAAATATTTGGTTTTACTGGAGTAGGTACTGGAATCTGCATAGCAACATTACTAATAAGAGTCAACTAAGGTTCGGATATAGTGATCTTCCCTGATCTAGAAAAAGCATTGAAGTTAAGAATAAAGGGGGATAAACAATACGTATTACTCTTTCACAAATATATTATCACCTTCCACAATATATATATCTAAATATTACTACACATATTACACTGTGTCGCTTTCAGTCAGGACACTCAATAGATTGACAGAATTCATCAAATCCCGTAAATCCACTACGTCCAGGTACACGTCATCCACGCTTAATGGTAATCACCGGCGTGTTTACCTTCCTCAACATGGGCCAGCCCACACACCATATCTCACAATGTCCCAGTACCCACATCCGCTCTCCAGAAACACACTGGCAGAGGTTTTCAGCAACACGCTGACAGGGGTCTCAAATAATTACATACAGGGGTAGCTGACACCTGGCAGAAGTCTCAGCAACACACTAGCAGCACTTCTCAACAACACACTAGTTCGTCTCTTAACTCTTCTTGGTCAATTCCCAGGTACGTCGGTCCATACAACACTGCATATATCCAACAGCTAACACACTGCCACTACCGATGGCGGCTACTTTGTCTTCTGACACGACCACGTCAAGAGTTCTTGCTGCCCAAGGTGAGCTGCCCTCCTCAGTGCAATCGCCTCCTTACGTCACCTCTGAACATAAAACGTCATTAGCTAGACAGTCAGTATACTGAGAGACCTTAGGATAACACCCTTCCACTCGGAAATTGACATTGTAATTTCTTTCACAACCTAGATGGTATTAATATTGTTACGCCACCCAAGTTACATGTTGACCACCCACCATACAACCTGTCCTCGACTCATGTCCATTACATCCAGAGGTCGACCCCACAACGACATTCATAAATTTTAACATGCTGTTCATTCAAAACGGGAAATTTCTCATATATAAATTAAAAACAATATATTAGCATATTGTGCATATATAGGCATAGATTAGGTTCGGTTAGGTGTTTAGATTCTGTTGTCGATTATTTGTAGTACGTGGGTGAAGCATTTATAGCATTGTGTTAAAAAAAATTCATCAGTGAAGCACTTGTTCTGGAGGTGTTTATATGTCACCAGTTGTGAGTTGTGTCTAAACCTATTTTCATTCATAAATAAGGGGTTTGGTGGGTGCATGGAATCACTTTTGGGTCTTTGTTTGGAGGACGGGCTGCACCAGAAGTCATCATTATCATCGACCTCACCTAACTGAAGTATGAAAAACATCTACTACGGGCTCACCATAGACCGTGCTACTTGGAACTTGTTCCAGGTAGCGAATCTTTAACAACAACAACAGGTATGAAACCAGAGCTTTTCACCGTTGCCACGCCACCACCAACAGATGACATTGTCTGTGTTGGACCCATACCTGGGAGTTTGAGTGCAGGTCCATAGATGGCGCCAAGATCTCCACAACACACTAGCGACGGTGTCGATACCGTAATATTTATGTTTGAAACCTAACAAGGCTTATTTTGCTTATATTGTTTAAAATTAAAGAAAAGCATATAATTTATCTACTGGAATTACCTTTTTTGATATGCTAATTAGTGTATATTAATCCCTTTGACGACTATGGCTATAATTAAATAAAAACAAAATACCCATCATAAAGGTACCAGAGTAAGTTCCCCAAGGGAACTTGACGTGGTTAATGAATTATCAGTCACTGTTGCACCACTTACCTATTACAAATTACCAATTAACCCAGGAACAAAATGTAACATTGTGTAACTTACCCAGCGACCTATGACAGAGACTCCTCAGGTTTTTGAAGAAAAGTATTTTTTTGAGAAGTATTTTTGTGTAAACTGGTCATAAGTCTTCAAGAGTTTAAAACTTCAGGAATATTGGCAGGTGGCAAGGGGGGGGGGGGCTCCTTGGGTGGGAACTACCAATAGCGACGACCAGTTGACCAATCCCTCTCGCATAAGGTCAACATGAGGTCAACACGGCGCCCTCTATCACTACCTGAAGACCCTCCCAGAGTCACCACAGTGACCTCAGACATTTTAGAAGGACATCCGGAGCTCCCACGATGACACCTCTCCCATTACCACAAGGGACGCACAGCGCCCCATACCAATTACACTGAGCTTACCCCTGTAAACGACCTCCTCCAGGGGGTGTCGGGGCCGTTGAGTTGAGTACCACCGCAGAGGTCTCCTGAGGCCACACACTTGGGGGGGAGGAGCGGTGAACGTTGGTGGTCTGGTGGGGCTCGCTGCCTCACTCCCCAGCAACGCTGAAATGTGGAGTAAATAATGGAACGCACAAAAATATTCTTCAGTGTGTGAGTGTGTGTCTCTGTTGTCAGCATCTCCTTATTCTCACGAAGGCTCTTAGCTTCCGCTTTGAGCTCGGGGGACAGTATGGTGCTTCTGTAGTTACCTCGAATCTTTCTTCCTTCTGCAATAAGTTCCGCTTGCAAGGTGTCTTTGATGGTAACCTTTTGCGTCTTGAGGTTGAATATGTCGTACAATAGGAACTCCAACTCCACTTTCCAGGCCATCTCACTTGGTCTGGACATAACGTAACAGTTTATACCCAGATTTAAGAGAGTGATTTGGTCCTCAGTGAGGTTGATTCCAGCAAGGTTTAGGAAGCCATCTCTGGATTGTGGATCGTCAACGATTCCACTAGCAGCACTTCTCAACAGACGCATAGCTGTCGTCTTGTAACTCTTCTTGGCCAAATCCCGGGTACATTAGTCCATACAACACTGCATAAATCCAACAGCTAACACACTGCTACTACCAATGGCGGCTACTTTGTCCTCTCACAGGGTCAAGTCAAGAGTTCTGAACTGCCCAAGGTGAGCTGCCCTCCTCAGTGCAATCGCCTCCTTACGTCATCTCTGTGAACATAAAACGTCATTAGCTAGACAGACAGTATACTTGGGTGACCTTAGGATAACACCCTTCCACTGGGAATTGACTTTGTAATTGTTTTCACATCCTAGATGGCGTTGATATTGTTACGCCATCCACGTTACGTGTTGACCACCCACCAGACAACCTGTCCTCGACTCAAGCCCATTACATCCAGTGGTCGACCCCACAGACGCATTAATAAATTTTAACATGCTGTTCATTCAAAACAGGAATTTTCTCAAATAAGCCCTCAAATGGGCTTATTTTGCTTATATTGTTTCAATTATACAAAACATATATTTATTTACTGGAATTACCACTTTTGATATGCTAATTAGTGCATATCAATCCTTTGATGACTACGGCTATATTAAATAAAAACAAAATTCCCACATTTAAAAATTATCCTAAATGTGTAGCAACGATACTAGAGGGCTCCCCCAGGGAACTTACACGCGGTTAATGACTTACCAGTCACTGTTCTGTGACTTACCAGTCACTGTTTTGTGACTTACAGTCACTGTTCTGTGACTTACCAGTCACTGTTTTGTGACTTAACAGTCACTGTTCTGTGACTTACCAGTCACTGTTTTGTGACTTAACAGTCACTGTTGTGTGACTTACCAGTCACTGTTGTGTGACTTACCAGTCACTGTTGTGTGACTTACCAGTCACTGTTGTGTGACTTACCAGTCACTGTTGTGTGACTTACCAGTCACTGTTGTGTGACTACCAGTCACTGTTGTGTGACTTACCAGTCACTGTTTTGTGACTTACCAGTCACTGTTGTGTGACTTACTAGTCACTGTTATGTGACTTACTGTTGGATGACTTACCTATTACAAATTACCAATTAACCCGGACACAAAATGTAACATTGTGTAACTTACCCAGCGACCTATCACAGAGACTCCTCAGGTTTTTGAAGAAAAGTATTTTTTTTTAAGTATTTATGTGTAAACTGGTCATAAGTCTTCAAGAGTTTAAAACTTCAGGAAAATTGGTAGGTGGCAGGTTCCCACCAAAGTTCCTTGGGTGGGAACTACCTATAGCGACGACCAATTAACTCCCTCTCGCATAAGGTCAACATGAGGTCAACACGGCGCCCTCTATCACTACCTGACCCTCCCAGAGTCACCACAGTGACCTCAGACATTTTAGAAGGATATCCGGAGCTCCCACGGTGACACCTCTCCCATTACCACGGGGACGCACAGTACCCCACGCCAATTACACTGGGTTACCAATTCCCTTGTAAACGACCAGTGCCAGGGATGACGGCGTAGAGAGGATTTTTTTCTGGGGAAAAAATCCTCCATATGCCTCACCGTTTTCACCGAACTTTGGAAAAAGGGGCCCATACGCCTTCAGGGGTTTCAGGTAAATTTGGACAGTCACAGATTTGGAATTACTGAATTCTTATGAGGAAAATAATTTCCGAGATGATAGAAGTCTGTTAAGAGTTCTTATGAAAAAAATAATGTCATAGAAGTTTATTAAGAGGTCCTATGATGAAAATAATGCCGCAGAAGTTTGTTATAAAAAGTCAGTGCAAATTTAGCTTTCGTATTACCGAGAATATGTCATAAACAGATATTTAGGTCGTATATGTTTAAGTAGAAATTCTTAGTTAGAAGCGAATACAACTATATAACTAAAAACTGTGGCATCCCCCCTCACCCCCTCCCCCCTCCTTCACACCCCCTCCCTCCCCCCCCCTTACCTCACAATCTCCCGCGTTCACCTGTGTTTACCTTACGCCCACCAGCCAGACGCTGCCTCCTTCAGGTCACCTCCATAATCTTATCTTATCTTCTCCATAATATCTGGACCGTCCCTCCCCCGTCTCTCTACCTGTTACCTGTTACCATACCCCTCTCTCTCCGTTCATTCCGTACAGCTATTTTGTACTTCGTAATAATTGGTCCTTTACATTAAACTAGTCAGTTTTACACAAATAAATCGTGTTAGTAAGCAAGTTCTAGCTCCTGTCCCCGCCTTAGTTTATCCCATGTCTTCTTTGGCTTCCAATCATTTTTGCTTCGAGATTTAAAACACAGCTATTTCAGAGTATTAGAATACAATAATTTAGTTAAAGAGCTCCAGCTCCTCCCCCCCCCGCCTTAGTTCCCTCTTATATCATCGTTATTGCCTATCCAATCCCCCTGAAATTTTTAACACTC
>WNGS01169498.1:69055909-69080950 GCA_020271785.1 Procambarus virginalis | reverse complement strand
TTACACTGCCTACGTGAAGCCAGTCTTAGAGTATGCCGCCTCATCATGGAGTCCCCATCTGAAGAAGCATATAAAGAAACTGGAAAAGGTTCAGAGGTTTGCAACGAGGCTCGTCCCAGAGCTACGAGAGATGGGGTATGAGGAGCGCCTGAGGGAACTATGCCTTACGACACTAGAAAGAAGAAGGGAGAGGGGGGACATGATAGGAACGTATAAAATACTCAGAGGGATTGACAAAGTAGACATAGACGAAATGTTCACACGGAATAGTAACAGAACGAGGGGACATGGGTGGAAGCTGGAAACTCAGATGAGTCACAGGATGTTAGGAAGTTTCTTTTAGCGTGAGAGTAGTGGGAAAATGGAATGCACTTAAGGAACAGGTTGTGGAAGCCAATACTATTCATAATTTTAAAACCAGGTATGATAGGGAATGGGACAGGAGTCATTGCTGTAAACAACTGATGCTCGAAAGGCGGGATGCAAGAGTCAATGCTCGATCCTGCAGACACAACTAGGTGAGTACACACACACACACACACACACACACACACACACACACACACACACACACACACACACACACACACACACACACACACACACACACACACATGGGGGACATGATCACCACATTTAAGATTCTGAAGGAAATTGATAGGGTAGATAAAGACAGGCTCTTTAACACAAGGGGCACACGCACTAGGGGACACAGGTGGAAACTGAGTGCCCAAATGAGCCACAGAAATATTAGAAAGAACTTTTTTAGTGTCAGAGTGATTGACAAATGGAATGCATTAGGAAGTGATGTGGTGGAGGCTGACTCCATACACAGTTTTAGGTGTAGATATGATAGAGCCCAATGGGCTCAGGAATCTGTACACCTGTTGATTGACGGTTGAGAGGCGGGACCAAAGAGCCAGAGTTCAACCTCCGCAAACACAACTAGGTGAGTACAACTAGGTGAGTACACACACACACACACACACACACACACATATTTTTGGATTGTCAGAAAGCCTTTGATACAGTGCCACACAAGAGGCTAGTGAGAAAGCTGGAGATGCAGGCTGGAGTGAAAGGGAAGGTACTCCATTGGATAAAGGAGAACCTAAGCAACAGGAGACAACGAGTCTGTGTGAGGGGTGAAGTCTCAGATTGGCGAGACGTTACGAGCGGAGTCCCGCAGGGGTCAGTCCTTGGACCTATTGTTTCTGATATATGTAAATGATCTCCCAGAGGGTATAGAATCGTTTCTCTCAATGTTTGCCGATGATGCAAAAATTATGAGGAGGATTGAAACTGAGGACGATCTATTGTGTATTGAGAAGATACGGATATAAACTAAGGTGGGAACAGGAGCTAGAACTTGCTTACTGAATTGATTTGATTTAGTGTGTCTGAAAAATGAGTATTAAAAATTTCAGGGGGATTGGATAGGCAATAACGATGATATAAGAGGGAACTAAGGCGGGGGGGGACAGGAGCTGGAGCTCTTTAACTAAATTATTGTATTTTAATACGTCTGAAATAGCTGTGTTTTAAATCTCGAAGCAAAAATGATTGGAAGCCAAAGAAGACATGGGGATAAACTAAGGCGGGGACAGGAGCTAGAACTTGCTTACTAACACGATTATTTGTGTAAAACTGACTAGTTTAATGTAAAGGACCAATTATTACGATGTACAAAATAGCTGTACGGAATGAACGGAGAGAGGGGTATGGTAACAGGTAACAGGTAGAGAGACGGGGGAGGGACGGTCCAGATATTATGGAGAAGATAAGATAAGATTATGGAGGTGACCTGAAGGCAGCGTCTGGCTGGCGGCGTAAGGTAAACACAGGTGACGCGGGAGATTGTGAGGTAAGGGGGGGGGAGGGAGGGGGTGTGAAGGAAGGGGGAGGGGGTGTGAGGGGGATGCCACAGTTTTTAGTTATATAGTTGTATTCGCTTCTAAGTAAGAATTTCTACTTAAACATATACGACCTAAATATCTGTTTATGACATATATTCTCGGTAATACGAAAGCTAAATTTGCACTGACTTTTTATAACAAACTTCTGCGGCATTATTTTCATCATAGGACCTCTTAATAAACTTCTATGACATTATTTTTTTCATAAGAACTCTTAACAGACTTCTATCATCTCGGAAATTATTTTCCTCATAAGAATTCAGTAATTCCAAATCTGTGACTGTCCAAATTTACCTGAAACACCTGAAGGCGTATGGGCCCCTTTTTCCAAAGTTCGGTGAAAACGGTGAGGCATATGGAGGATTTTTTCCCCAGAAAAAAAATCCTCTCTACGCCGTCATCCCTGGCACTGGTCGTTTACAAGGGAATTGGTAACCCAGTGTAATTGGCGTGGGGTACTGTGCGTCCCCGTGGTAATGGGAAAGGTGTCACCGTGGGAGCTCCGGATATCCTTCTAAAATGTCTGAGGTCACTGTGGTGACTCTGGGAGGGTCTTCAGGTAGTGATAGAGGGCGCCGTGTTGACCTCATGTTGACCTTATGCGAGAGGGAGTTAATTGGTCGTCGCTATAGGTAGTTCCCACCCAAGGAACTTGGGTGGGAACCTGCCACCTACCAATTTTCCTGAAGTTTTAAACTCTTGAAGATTTATGACCAGTTTACACATAAATACTTAAAAAAAATACTTTTCTTCAAAAACCTGAGGAGTCTCTGTGATAGGTCGCTGGGTAAGTTACACAATGTTACATTTTGTGTTCCTGGGTTAATTGGTAATTTGTAATAGGTAAGTCATCCAACAGTGACCAGTAAGTCACAAAACAGTGACTGGTAAGTCACAAAACAGTGACTGGTAAGTCACACAACAGTGACTGGTAAGTCACAAAACAGTGACTGGTAAGTCACAAAACAGTGACTGGTAAGTCACACAACAGTGACTGGTAAGTCACAAAACAGTGACTGGTAAGTCACAGAACAGTGACTGGTAAGTCATTAACCGCGTGTAAGTTCCCTGGGGGAGCCCTCTAGTATCGTTGCTACACATTTAGGATAATTTTTAAATGTGGGAATTTTGTTTTTATTTAATTATAGCCGTAGTCATCAAAGGGATTGATATGCACTAATTAGCATATCAAAACTGGTAATTCCAGTAAATAAATTATATGTTTTTGTATAATTTGAAACAATATAAGCAAAATAAGCCCATTTGAGGGCTTATTTGAGAAAATTCCTGTTTTGAATGAACAGCATGTTAAAATTTATTAATGCGTCTGTGGGGTCGACCACTGGATGTAATGGACTTGAGTCGAGGACAGGTTGTCTGGTGGGTGGTCAACACTTAACGTGGGTGGCGTAACAATATCAACGCCATCTAGGATGTGAAAACAATTACAAAGTCAATTTCCCAGTGGAAGGGTGTTATCCTAAGGTCACCCAGTATACTGTCTGTCTAGCTAATGACGTTTTATGTTCACAGAGATGACGTAAGGAGGCGATTGCACTGAGGAGGGCAATTCACCTTAGGCAGTTCAGAACTCTTGACTTGATCCTGTGAGAGGACAAAGTAGCCGCCATTGGTAGTAGCAGTGTGTTAGCTGTTGGATTTATGCAGTGTTGTATGGACTAATGTACCCGGGATTTGGCCAAGAAGAGTTACAAGACGACAGCTATGCGTCTGTTGAGAAGTGCTGCTAGTGGAATCGTTGACGATTCCACAATCCAGAGATGGCTTCCTAAACCTTGCTGGAATCAACCTCACTGAGGACCAAATCACTCTCTTAAATCTGGGTATAAACTGTTACGTTATGTCCAGACCAAGTGAGATGGCCTGGAAAGTGGAGTTGGAGTTCCTATTGTACGACATATTCAACCTCAAGACGCAAAAGGTTACCATCAAAGACACCTTGCAAGCGGAACTTATTGCAGAAGGAAGAAAAATTCGAGGTAACTACAGAAGCACCATACTGTCCCCCGAGCTCAAAGCGGAAGCTAAGAGCCTTCGTGAGAATAAGGAGATGCTGACAACAGACACACACTCACACACTGAAGAATATTTTTGTGCGTTCCATTATTTACTCCACATTTCAGCGTTGCTGGGGAGTGAGGCAGCGAGCCCCACCAGACCACCAACGTTCACCGCTCCTCCCCCCCAAGTGTGGCCTCAGGAGACCTCTGCGGTGGTACTCAACTCAACGGCCCCGACACCCCCTGGAGGAGGTCGTTTACAGGGGTAAGCTCAGTGTAATTGGTATGGGGCGCTGTGCGTCCTTGTGGTAATGGGAGAGGTGTCATCGTGGGAGCTCCGGATGTCCTTCTAAAATGTCTGAGGTCACTGTGGTGACTCTGGGAGGGTCTTCAGGTAGTGATAGAGGGCGCCGTGTTGACCTCATGTTGACCTTATGCGAGAGGGATTGGTCAACTGGTCGTCGCTATTGGTAGTTCCCACCCAAGGAGCCCCCCCCCCCCTTGCCACCTGCCAATATTCCTGAAGTTTTAAACTCTTGAAGACTTATGACCAGTTTACACAAAAATACTTCTCAAAAAAATACTTTTCTTCAAAAACCTGAGGAGTCTCTGTCATAGGTCGCTGGGTAAGTTACACAATGTTACATTTGTTCCTGGGTTAATTGGTAATTTGTAATAGGTAAGTGGTGCAACAGTGACTGATAATTCATTAACCACGTCAAGTTCCCTGGGGAACTTACTCTCGGCTACCTTTATGATGGGTATTTTGTTTTTATTTAATTATAGCCATAGTCGTCAAAGGGATTAATATACACTAATTAGCATATCAAAAAAGGTAATTCCAGTAGATAAATTATATGCTTTTCTTTAATTTTAAACAATATAAGCAAAATAAGCCTTGTTAGGTTTCAAACATAAATATTACGGTATCGACACCGTCGCTAGTGTGTTGTGGAGATCTTGGCGCCATCTATGGACCTGCACTCAAACTCCCAGGTATTGGGTCCAACACAGACAATGTCATCTGTTGGTGGTGGCGTGGCAACGGTGAAAAGCTCTGGTTTCATACCTGTTGTTGTTGTTAAAGATTCGCTACCTGGAACAAGTTCCAAGTAGCACGGTCTATGGTGAGCCCGTAGTAGATGTTTTTCATACTTCAGTTAGGTGAGGTCGATGATAATGATGACTTCTGGTGCAGCCCGTCCTCCAAACAAAGACCCAAAAGTGATTCCATGCACCCACCAAACCCCTTATTTATGAATGAAAATAGGTTTAGACACAACTCACAACTGGTGACATATAAACACCTCCAGAACAAGTGCTTCACTGATGAATTTTTTTAACACAATGCTATAAATGCTTCACCCACGTACTACAAATAATCGACAACAGAATCTAAACACCTAACCGAACCTAATCTATGCCTATATATGCACAATATGCTAATATATTGTTTTTAATTTATATATGAGAAATTCCCGTTTTGAATGAACAGCATGTTAAAATTTATGAATGTCGTTGTGGGGTCGACCTCTGGATGTAATGGACATGAGTCGAGGACAGGTTGTATGGTGGGTGGTCAACATGTAACTTGGGTGGCGTAAGAATATTAATACCATCTAGGTTGTGAAAGAAATTACAATGTCAATTTCCGAGTGGAAGGGTGTTATCCTAAGGTCTCTCAGTATACTGACTGTCTAGCTAATGACGTTTATGTTCAGAGGTGACGTAAGGAGGCGATTGCACTGAGGAGGGCAGCTCACCTTGGGCAGTCAAGAAATCTTGACTTGGTCGTGTGAGAAGACAAGTAGCCGCCATCGGTAGTGGCAGTGTGTTAGCTGTTGGATATATGCAGTGTTGTATGGACCGACGTACTGGAATTGACCAAGAAGTGTTACGAGACGACACTAGTGTGTCTGTTGAGGAGTGCTGCTAGTGTGTTGCTTGAGACTTCTGCCAGGGTGTCAGCTACCCCTGTATGTAATTATTTGAGACCCCTGTCAGCGTGTTGCTGAAACCCTCTGCCAGTGTGTTTTGGAGAGCGGATGGGGGTATTGGGACATTGTGAGATATGGTGTGTGGGCTGGCCCATGTTGAGGAAGGTATACACGCCGGTGATTACCATTAAGCGTGGATGACGTGTACCTGGACGTAGTGGATTTACCGGGATTTGATGAATTCTGTCGATCTATTGAGTGTCCTGACTGAAAGCGACACAGTGTAAATATGTGTAGCAATATTTAGATATATATATAGGGAAGGTGATAATATTTGTGAAAGAGTAATTACGTATTGTTTATCCCCCTTTTATTCTTTGTACTACTACTTGCCACAGCCAGTTCTTGAAAAAATACCACCGACTTGGAGTTGGATAAAGAAAAAGAGATTATAAGACTCGTTAACAGCAAGAACCCGGTTACTAGCCCAAGCTGGCCGTACACAATAATAAAATATTATTTTTAAGAAATTTATATCTAAGCAGACGATGAGTCACAATGAAGGGGCTGAAGTTATGATGATCAAACCACACATCTGAGGATGAGGAGACGACGACGTTTCGGTCCGTCCTGGAACCATTATCATGTCTTGTGACTTGATAATGGTCCACGACGGACCGAAACGTCGTTGTTTCTCCCTCTTCAAGTGTGTTGTTTGGTCATCAAAAATAGATCAAAATTCACCTCGCCAAAGAAATCGGTTAGGAATGCTATTCAGTTATTGATAATGTTTTATATGAGTTATGTTAATGAAATATAATTATAATTCAAGAACACCTGTGAACAGGCGTACAGGATTATAACAAAACAAAAACAATCCTATTTCAGTCACCCATGTGGCATTAGCTGTTATTACTGTGTCATGTGTATACACGGCGAGAAGATGAAAATATTTATAATATATTCTATATTTTATATAGAAATGAATTATAGTTTATAATCCAGCTGTTTGTACTGTGTCATGTGTCATTAGCTGTTACTCCTGTGTCATGTGTCATTATCTAAGCTAGGAGAGATCACCAACAAAATTATAATAATAATAACCATAGAGTATTATAAATAACGGGCAGAAATATATTCATCTTCTCGCTGTTTATATACACAGAGTCGAGGAATATATTTCTATCAAAAGTATACTTGTTGGAGAGGGAGAAAGATCAGATAGTGCCCTTGGCCTCAAGTCTAAACGCCCAAGCCAAATTATTCATATATACACATATATGTATATATATATGTGAGATTATATATATATATTATATATATATATATGATATATATATATATTATATAATATATATATATAATATATAAAAAAAAATAATAGGGGTGGTAGGAGAAGAAAAGAATTAAGTATTCAGTGAGAATCCACAAGATCTTCTCTGAATGCTCTTTGTTTTCTTCTTCGAGGATGTGGGTCCCTGCAATTGCACCAGAGTGGTACCCCTAATATAAAAAAAAAATATATATATATATATATATATATATATATATATATATATATATATATATATACATACATACATATATATAATGTATGTATGTATATGTAATCATTATTTTTTCAAACATAGAATGGGTACCACCTCTGGTGCAAGTGTAGGGACCCATAGCCTCGAAAAAGAAAATAAAGAGTACTCGAAGAAGACCTTGTGGATCCTCACTGAACACTTTGATATTTTTTTCTCCTACCACCCCTAGTCTTTTGGTATGTGTGTACTTAGATCTAACTTTATTTTAAAATTTCATTACACAAAAAGGGTTACAGCATTGGTTACATGCAGGATGCTTGTCACAAGTTGTAGAGCTCCTCCAGCTCCTCAGATGGCGGGCAGGAACCATGGATGCAGTGAGCATTTCCTCTCTGGATCACCACACTAAGGCGCTGAAAGAGAAAACTGGCAGCTCTAGGGCCTCTAGTTGTTTCGATTAGCTTAGACCCCAACTCCTTGAAAAAACTAGCAGCACTTTTACCCCAGGCACCAAGTGTCTCCGAGGCAATGGGGACAAAATTGTAGTGGTGCTCAAGGTCTCTGTATTTACATGACTTGGCCGCTTCCCGGTGATTGGCAGCACCTCCTGCTTGTGTAGAACTGAAGTCAACATAGGTGTTGGCTAAAGTTGAAACACATGTGTAGTCCCACACCAACTGTCTACCATTCTTCCAGAGGTTCACAGTGTTTCCGTCTGGGCGACCGACCGCCTCATCAGAGTTGCGGGACATTAGGTAACGGGGCTCTCTCTCTGCTGGACAACCGGCTGTGGTAAGGCTTCTCTTAATAATGTCGTTAACCTCGCTGTGTCTTGCATGCCATCCTCGTGTCCTTTGGCAGAGAAGGCCATACCGTCCATACCTGTCGGCCTCTGCCTCGCCGCAAATACACCTGTATTCGGTGTGGATAGGGGCAGCGAGGTGGAGAGCCACGGCAATTCGGAGGCCTGCGGTGTGAGACGGATGCCGGTTGCTCACATTGGGGTTGCTAATTGGAAGTCAGGTGCGTGGAGAGCTGCTACGGCTCTAAGTCGGGCAGTGTCATGTGGTGTTGTCGCAGCTTCTAGCAAAGTCGCAGCTTCTTGGTCGGCAATGGGGCGATCCCAGCTGGATTGCTTATGGGCTTCAGAAGGCAGTGGTTGGGGTGCTGGTCCTGCGAGAGAGACCCATTTGGTTGTGCAGTCTGTGAAGCTGGGATCATGTATCCCTGCCTGTTGAACTAGGTGCTCAGGTAGGATTTCCTTCACCAAGTTGTCAGACAGTTGTCATTATATATATATATATATATATATATATATATATATATATATATATATATATAATATATATATATATATATATATATATATATATATATATATATATATATATATAATATAGTTGAATAAGACCGAAAGGGCAAGATTAATGGTTCTAACACGAATCTTTAAGTAATTCTTATGTTTTTCTTCACTGTCGAGGGAAGCTCAAAAATTAACTCTCCAAAGTTCATTTTCACACTATATAGTCTGACGTCCAGGGCTTTCCATACTCTGCCAAGGCTTATATTCGCTTGGGGTGAGGTGATACAGGATATGATTGAGATGAACAGGAGGATCAGTGGCATAATGGGTATTAATAGGTCATTGCATGTTCTATGTTCTTGCTTCTACTGTTTCTGTGTAGGTTCGTGGTCGTGAAGTGGGTAAAATGTAATTGTGTTAACTTGATTGGTGATTTTGGCTTTTTGATGTGTAGTGCTTTGCTGATGTCGAGTCTCCTGTTGTCGTTGTACCTGTCGATAATCTCTGTTTGCTTATTAAGATTTCTCTGGTGGAGATTAAGTGCTCCTTGATGGAGCCCTGTTGCTTGTGCATTGTTAATCGCCTAGAGACGTTGTTGTCTTGCCTATATACTGAGATCTTTGGGGCAGACAGTCCTCAAGTGGGCATGTGAAGGCATAGACGACGTTAGTTTCTCTCAAGGTGTTCCGTTTGGTGTCTGGAGAGTTCTTCATAAGTTAGTTGGACGTCTTCTTGTTTTTGGAGTACATTGTTAATTGTGTCTTCTGATTTGTGTCTGTGGGGTTAACGTTCCTATTATTAATAATAATAACTTTCAGCATGTGTGTATGGTGCCATATGAGTAGAATGCTTTATATGTACAGTGGAGGTGAGTATAGTACATGTGTATAGTGATGGTGAGTATAGTACATGTGTATAGTGATGGTGAATATAGTACATGTGTATAGTGACCGTGAGTATAGTGCGTGTGTATAGTGATGGTGAGTATAGTACGTGTGTATAGTGACGGTGAGTATAGTACATGTGTATAGTGACCGTGAGTATAGTACGTGTGTATAGTGACGGTGAGTATAGTATGTGTGTATAGAGACGGTGAGTATAGTACATGTGTATAGTGACGGTGAGTATAGTATGTGTGTATAGTGACTGTGAGTATAGTATGTGTGTATAGTGACGGTGAGTATAGTACGTGTGTATAGTGACGGTGAGTATAGTACGTGTGTATAGTGACGGTGAGTATAGTACGTGTGTATAGTGACGGTGAGTATAGTACGTGTATAGTGACGGTGAGTATAGTGACGGTGAGTATAGTACGTGTGTATAGTGACGGTGAGTATAGAACGTGTGTATAGTGACCGTGTGTATAGTGCGTGTGTATAGTGACGGTGTGTATAGTACGTGTGTATAGTGACCGTGAGTATAGTATGTGTGTATAGTGACCGTGAGTANAGTGTAATGAGCCTGGAACAAATCGTTACCTAGGATAATAAAGTGCAAGCTAATATAAAATACATTTACCAAGAGTTTATAATGAGGGATTTCTCAATAATCTTAACTAATGCAATATTTATATACAAGGCAATAATGGTTCCATATAAACATTTTAACCTAATGAAATATTGATTAAATTATAGGAATTAATTTCAGGAATTTTTTGTCCTGCTGGCGCCATTTTACATGTTTGTATGTATGTATGTATGTATGTATGTATGTATGTATGTATGTATGTATGTATGTATGTATGTATGTATGTATGTATGTATGTATGTATTTATGTATGTATGAATGTACCAGTCAGCATTATTCAGAGGGGAGGAACAGTTGACAATATACAACAGTATTATTTGCATACGTCTTTCACCCGCCCAGCCTTCCTCCCACGTATTGCAGCCACTCCCACGTATTGCAGTCATTCCTCCCATGTATTGCAGTCATTCCTCCCACGTATTGCAGTCATTCCTCCCACGTATTGCAGTCATTCCTCCCACGTATTGCAGTCATTCCTCCCACGTATTGCAGTCATTCCTCCCATGTATTGCAGTCATTCCTCCCACGTATTGCAGTCATTCCTCCCACGTATTGTAGCCATTCCTCCCACGTATTGCAGTCATTCCTCCCACGTATTGCAGTCATTCCTCCCACGTATTGTAGCCATTCATCCCACGTATTGCAGTCATTCCTCCCACGTATTGCAGCCATTCCTCCCACGTATTGCAGTCATTCCTCCCACGTATTGCAGTCATTCCTCCCACGTATTGCAGCCATTCATCCCACGTATTGCAGCCACTCCTCACACGTATTGCAGCCACTCCTCCCACGTATTGCAGTCATTCCTCCCACGTATTGCAGCCACTCCTCCCACGTATTGCAGCCACTCCTCCCACGTATTGCAGCCACTCCTCCTACGTATTGCAGCCATTCCTCCCATGTATTGCAGTTACCTCTCTCACGTATTGCAGCCATTTTATCCCGGCGAGGGATAAAGTGGGTATACAGGAGTACTGTATATACGTGCTCCACCAACTGTTGACGACAGTACACATGTAAACCAGTTTTTAATTCCTTATATATATATAATATATATATATATATATATATATATATATATAATATATATATATATATATATATATATATATATATATATATATATATATATATATATATATATATATCCCTGTCTCCTATCTGTCTACATGTCTGTCCATCCATCCACCTACCTATCCAACTATCTGTCCATCTATCCTTCAAAATATCCCTCCAGCTATCCATCGATCCATCTATCTGTCCATCTATCATCCATCAACCCATCTATCATCCATATATGCATCTACCTCTCTATTAATCTATTTATTAATACATCCATCTATTGACCCATCCATGAGTATATCCATCAATAGATCAGGCAATCAATTTATCCATCTATGCATTATCCATCAATCCATCCATCAATTTGTCCATCTATCTATCTGTATATCTATTTATTCCTCCATCGATTTGTCAATCTATCTATCTATATATTTATCTATCCATCCATCAATACATCCATCCATCTATCCACCTATCTACTCATCTGTCTATCTATCTATTACTAAACCCATACATCTATTCATTTTTCCGTCCATCTATCCTAATCAATCCATCTATATATGAATCTATCCATCCACCAATCAATGTATTCATTCATCAATCTATAAATCCATCTAACTCCTGTCTATCTCTGTCTTTGTCTTTTTCTGTCTGTCTTTGCCTCGGTCTGTGTCTGTCTTGGTCTCTGTCTCTGTCAGAGTAACACAGTAAGAATAATTACACCACTAACACACAGTAAGAATAATTACCTCACTAACACAGTAAGAATAGTTAACCACTAACACAGTAAGAATAATTACCCCACTAACACAGTAAGAATAGGTACCCCTAACTTAGATCGTCTCCAAGCAAAGGGGCTTGAGAAACCTTTGAAGTTGTGGAAGAATCGTGTGATTTATGGGAGTACGGCCAAATTATTGATAGAAGTTAATTTATGTTCACTTTCCCCAGATTAATGAATGATGGTCCGTGATGAGGGCAGGAACGGCCTCAGCTGCTGAGGGCAGGGGCGGCCTCAGCTGCTGAGGGCAGGGGCGGCCTCAGCTGCTGAGGGCAGGGGCGGCCTCAGCTGCTGAGGGCAGGGGCGGCCTCAGCTGCTGAGGGCAGGGGCGGCCTCAGCTGCTGAGGGCAGGGGCGGCCTCAGCTGCTGAGGGACGTGTTGGGGGCAGGAGCGGCCTCAGCTGCTGAGGACGTGTTGGGGGCAGGAGCGACCTCAGCTGCTGAGGGACGTGTTGGGGGCAGGAGCGGCCTCAGCTGCTGAGGGACGTGTTGGGGGCAGGAGCGGCCTCTACTGCTGAGGGACGTGTTGGGGGCAGGAGCGGCCTCTACTGCTGAGGGACGTGTTGGGGGCAGGAGCGGCCTCAGCTGCTGAGGAACGTGTTGGGGGCAGGAGCGGCCTCTACTGCTGAGGGACGTGTTGGGGGCAAGAGCGGCCTCTACTGCTGAGGGACGTGTTGGGGGCAGGAGCGGCCTCAGCTGCTGAGGGACGTGTTGGGGGCAGGAGCGACCTCAGCTGCTGAGGGACGTGTTGGGGGCAGGAGCGGCCTCAGCTGCTGAGGGACGTGTTGGGGGCAGGAGCGGCCTCTACTGCTGAGGGACGTGTTGGGGGCAGGAGCGGCCTCTACTGCTGAGGGACGTGTTGGGGGCAGGAGCGGCCTCAGCTGCTGAGGGACGTGTTGGGGGCAGGAGCGGCCTCTACTGCTGAGGGACGTGTTGGGGGCAGGAGCGGCCTCTACTGCTGAGGGACGTGTTGGGGGCAGGAGCGGCCTCAGCTGCTGAGGGACGTGTTGGGGGGCAGGAGCGGCCTCTACTGCTGAGGGACGTGTTGGGGGCAGGAGCGGCCTCAGCTGCTGAGGGACGTGTTGGGGGCAGGAGCGACCTCAGCTGCTGAGGGACGTGTTGGGGGCAGGAGCGGCCTCAGCTGCTGAGGGACGTGTTGGGGGCAGGAGCGGCCTCTACTGCTGAGGGACGTGTTGGGGGGCAGGAGCGGCCTCTACTGCTGAGGGACGTGTTGGGGGCAGGAGCGGCCTCAGCTGCTGAGGTCGTGTTGGGGGGCAGGAGCGACCTCAGCTGCTGAGGTCGTGTTGGGGGGCAGGAGCGACCTCTACTGCTGAGGGACGTGTTGGGGGCAGGAGCGACCTCAGCTGCTGAGGGCAGGAGCGGCATCAGCTGCTGAGGGACGTGTTGGGGGCTGGAGCGACCTCAGCTGCTGAGGGCAGGAGCGGCATCAGCTGCTGAGGGCAGGAGCGGCCTCAGCTGCTGAGGGCAGGAGCGGCATCAGCTGCTGAGGGCAGGAGCGGCATCAGCTGTTGAGGGCAGGAACTACCTCAGCTGCTGAGGACAGGAGCGCGCTGCTCAATACACTCAGGAGAGGCACCATTGATGTGCTGGTGTGTGGCTGCAGAAGCAGAGATATCATCCCACCCAAGATATACACCTGTATATTCTCCCGCTCGGTGTATGTGTTGGGTATTACTGACAGATGACGTCCACTCAATACAGCCCGCCAAACACACACCGAAACTACGACGTTGGTACAACGTTCGAACAAGTTTTAACACCTCCTAACTAGTTATAACAACCAATATAGCAAGTTGTAACAACGTTCTAATACGTCATAAACACATTAAGCCAAGATGTAACAACTTTATTACAAGTTGTAACTAGCGGAAAATAGAGACAGTTTCGGTTTGTGTTTCCAGGGAGGCACCGGAGCGAGACTTGCGAATTTAACGTTGATTAACGAACTAAAATACTGTGGTGAAGTATAAGGGACATCATGAAGCCCAGAGCGGCAGTCACCTCAGGTTTTCACCACTGGCGGTGCTTCATGGCGCCCTAAAGATATTACAAGGTAAACAACTTTACCATTTGCACAGGTCTTGCTCATCTGCGAATATTCAGTTGTTTCATTAGCATATCTGAGCACGACGTGTTTACCTGAGGAAGAATAATGGCGGAACTCTCAGTGGTTGAGGCCAGGAGGTGCGGGATCCACTTGAGTGTTAAACTCCATTAACTGAAGACATTCATAATGCAACACCACCTTAGAGTCCCGCCTTCTGAACCATCGTCTTGACACATCTTGACGTTCACTTTAGAGCTGGAGGATGGTTGGCAGGTGTCAGGAGTGTCAATCACCACTCCCTGCCACCACACTGGACACTGTTCAGACAGGTGTCAGCCACCACTCCCTGCCACCACACTGGTCACTGTTCAGACAGGTGTCAGCAGTGTCAGCCACCACTCCCTGCCACCACACTGGTCACTGTTCAGACAGGTGTCAGGAGTGTCAGCCACCACACTGGTCACTGTTCAGACAGGTGTCAGGAGTGTCAGCCGCCACTCCCTGCCACCACACTGGTCACTGTTCAAACAGGTGTCAGCAGTGTCAGCCACCACTCCCTGCCACCACACTGGTCACTGTTCAGACACGTGTCAGCAGTGTCAGCCACCACTCCCTGCCACCACACTGGTCACTGTTCAGGCAGGTGTCAGCCACCACACTGGACGCTGTTCAGACAGGTGTCAGCAGTGTCAGCCACCACTCCCTGCCACCACACTGGTCACTGTTCTGACAGGTGTCAGCCACCACTCCCTGCCACCACACTGGTCACTGTTCTGACAGGTGTCAGCCACCACTCCCTGCCACCACACTGGTCACTGTTCTGACAGGTGTCAGCCACCACTCCCTGCCACCACACTGGACACTGTTCTGACAGGTGTCAGGAGTGTCAGCCACCACTCCCTGCCACCACACTGGTCACTGTTCAGACAGGTGTCAGCAGTGTCAGCCACCACACTGGTTACTGTTCAGACAGGTGTCAGCAGTGTCAGCCACCATACTGGTCACTGTTCAGACAGGTGTAAGCAGTGTCAGCCACCACTCCCTGCCACCACACTAGACACTGTTCAGACACGTGTCAGCCACCACACTGGTCACTGTTCAGACAGGTGTCAGCAGTGTCAGCCACCACTCCCTGCCACCACACTGGTCACTGTTCAGACAGGTGTCAGCAGTGTCAGCCACCACTCCCTGTCACCACACTGGACACTGCTCAGACACGTGTCAGCAGTGTCAGCCACCACACTGGTCACTGTTCAGACAGGTGTCAGCAGTGTCAGCCACCACTCCCTGCCACCACACTGGTCACTGTTCAGACACGTGTCAGCAGTGTCAGCCACCACTCCCTGCCACCACACTGGTCACTGTTCAGACACGTGTCAGCAGTGTCAGCCACCACTCCCTGCCACCACACTGGTCACTGTTCAGACACGTGTCAGCAGTGTCAGCCACCACACTGGTCACTGTTCAGACAGGTGTCAGCAGTGTCAGCCACCACTCCCTGCCACCACACTGGTCACTGTTCTGACAGGTGTCAGCCACCACACTAGTCACTGTTCAGACAGGTGTCAGCAGTGTCAGCCACCACTCCCTGCCACCACACTGGTCACTGTTCTGACAGGTGTCAGCCACCACTCCCTGCCACCACACTGGTCACTGTTCAGACAGGTGTCAGCAGTGTCAGCCACCACACTGGTCACTGTTCAGACAGGTGTCAGCAGTGTCAGCCACCACTCCCTGCCACCACACTGGACACTGTTCAGACACGTGTCAGCAGTGTCAGCCACCACACTGGTCACTGTTCAGACAGGTGTCAGCAGTGTCAGCCACCACTCCCTGTCACCACACTGGACACTGCTCAGACACGTGTCAGCAGTGTCAGCCACCACACTGGTCACTGTTCAGACAGGTGTCAGCAGTGTCAGCCACCACTCCCTGCCACCACACTGGTCACTGTTCAGACACGTGTCAGCAGTGTCAGCCACCACTCCCTGCCACCACACTGGTCACTGTTCAGACACGTGTCAGCAGTGTCAGCCACCACACTGGTCACTGTTCAGACAGGTGTCAGCAGTGTCAGCCACCACTCCCTGCCACCACACTGGTCACTGTTCTGACAGGTGTCAGCCACCACACTGGTCACTGTTCAGACAGGTGTCAGCAGTGTCAGCCACCACTCCCTGCCACCACACTGGTCACTGTTCTGACAGGTGTCAGCCACCACTCCCAGCCACCACACTGGCCACTGTTCAGACAGGTGTCAGGAGTGTCAGCCACCACTCCCAGCCACCACACTGGCCACTGTTCAGACAGGTGTCAGCAGTGTCAGCCACCACTCACAGCAACCACACTGGCCACTGTTCAGACACGTGTCAGCAGTGTCAATCACCACTCCCTGCCACCACACTGGACACTGTTCAGACAGGTGTCAGCAGTGTCAGCCACCACTCCCTGCCACCACACTGGCCACTGTTCAGACAGGTGTCAGCAGTGTCAGCCACCACTCCCTGCCACCACACTGGTCACTGTTCAGACAGGTGTCAGCAGTGTCAGCCACCACTCCCTGCCACCACACTGGTCACTGTTCAGACAGGTGTCAGCAGTGTCAGCCACCACTCCCTGCCACCACACTGGTCACCGTTCAGACACGTGTCAGCAGTGTCAGCCACCACTCCCTGCCACCACACTGGTCACTGTTCAGACAGGTGTCAGCAGTGTCAGCCACCACTCCCTGCCACCACACTCGTCACTGTTCAGACACGTGTCAGCAGTGTCAGCCACCACTCCCTGCCACCACACTGGTCACTGTTCAGGCAGGTGTCAGCCACCACACTGGACGCTGTTCAGACAGGTGTCAGCAGTGTCAGCCACCACTCCCTGCCACCACACTGGTCACTGTTCTGACAGGTGTCAGCCACCACTCCCTGCCACCACACTGGTCACTGTTCTGACAGGTGTCAGCCACCACTCCCTGCCACCACACTGGACACTGTTCTGACAGGTGTCAGGAGTGTCAGCCACCACTCCCTGCCACCACACTGGTCACTGTTCAGACAGGTGTCAGCAGTGTCAGCCACCACACTGGTTACTGTTCAGACAGGTGTCAGCAGTGTCAGCCACCATACTGGTCACTGTTCAGACAGGTGTAAGCAGTGTCAGCCACCACTCCCTGCCACCACACTAGACACTGTTCAGACACGTGTCAGCAGTGTCAGCCACCACACTGGTCACTGTTCAGACAGGTGTCAGCAGTGTCAGCCACCACTCCCTGCCACCACACTGGACACTGTTCAGACACGTGTCAGCAGTGTCAGCCACCACACTGGTCACTGTTCAGACAAGTGTCAGCAGTGTCAGCCACCACTCCCTGTCACCACACTGGACACTGTTCAGACACGTGTCAGCAGTGTCAGCCACCACACTGGTCACTGTTCAGACAGGTGTCAGCAGTGTCAGCCACCACTCCCTGCCACCACACTGGTCACTGTTCAGACACGTCTCAGCAGTGTCAGCCACCACACTGGTCACTGTTCAGACAGGTGTCAGCAGTGTCAGCCACCACTCCCTGTCACCACACTGGTCACTGTTCTGACAGGTGTCAGCCACCACACTGGTCACTGTTCAGACAGGTGTCAGCAGTGTCAGCCACCACTCCCTGCCACCACACTGGTCACTGTTCTGACAGGTGTCAGCCACCACTCCCTGCCACCACACTGGTCACTGTTCTGACAGGTGTCAGCCACCACTCCCTGCCACCACACTGGTCACTGTTCTGACAGGTGTCAGCCACCACTCCCTGTCACCACACTGGTCACTGTTCTGACAGGTGTCAGCCACCACACTGGTCACTGTTCAGACAGGTGTCAGCAGTGTCAGCCACCACTCCCTGTCACCACACTGGTCACTGTTCTGACAGGTGTCAGCCACCACACTGGTCACTGTTCAGACAGGTGTCAGCAGTGTCAGCCACCACTTCCTGCCACCACACTGGTCACTGTTCTGACAGGTGTCAGCCACCACCCTGCCACCACACTGGACACTGTACAGACAGGTGTCAGCAGTGTCAGCCACCACTCCCTGCCACCACACTGGACACTGTTCAGACAGGTGTCAGCAGTGTCAGCCACCACTCCCTGCCACCACACTGGTCACTGTTCAGACAGGTGTCAGCAGTGTCAGCCACCACTCCCTGCCACCACATTGGTCACTGTTCAGACAGGTGTCAGCAGTGTCAGCCACCACTCCCTGCCACCACACTGGTCACTGTTCAGACAGGTGTCAGCAGTGTCAGCCACCACTCCCTGCCACCACATTGGTCACTGTTCAGACAGGTGTCAGCAGTGTCAGCCACCACTCCCTGCCACCACACTGGTCACTGTTCAGACAGGTGTCAGCAGTGTCAGCCACCACTCCCTGCCACCACATTGGTCACTGTTCAGACAGGTGTCAGCAGTGTCAGCCACCACACACCACACTGTTCAGACAGGTGTCAGAAGTGTCAGCCACCACACTGCACACTGTTCAGACAGGTGTCAGCAGTGTCAGCCACCACACACCACACTGTTCAGACAGGTGTCAGCAGTGTCAGCTCCATAAGAACACAACTCCTAATCCAAACTTCTGTTTAATGTTACTGATCACATTGTTTATCCTCACTCGCTGTGGTTGGAGCAGTGTGAGGGGCGGCCTTGTCCTCCCGCTTGGAGCAGTGTGAGGTGAGGCCTTGTCCTCCCGCTTGGAGCAGTGTGAGGTGCAGCCTTGTCCTCCCGCTTGGAGCAGTGTGAGGTGTGGCCTTGTCCTCCCGCTTGGAGCAGTGTGAGGGGCGGCCTTGTCCTCCCGCTTGGAGCAGTGTGAGGTGCAGCCTTGTCCTCCCGCTTGGAGCAGTGTGAGGTGTGGCCTTGTCCTCCCGCTTGGAGCAGTGTGAGGTGTGGCCTTGTCCTCCCGCTTGGAGCAGTGTGAGGGGCGGCCTTGTCCTCCCGCTTGGAGCAGTGTGAGGTGTGACCTTGTCCTCCCGCTTGGAGCAGTGTGAGGGCGGCCTTATCCTCCCGCTTGGAGCAGTGTGAGGGGCGGCCTTGTCCTCACGCTTGGAGCAGTGTGAGGTGTGGCCTTGTCCTCCCGCTTGGAGCAGTGTGAGGGGCGGCCTTGTCCTCACGCTTGGAGCATGTGAGGGGCGGCCTTGTCCTCACGCTTGGAGCAGTGTGAGGGGCGGCCTTGTCCTCCCGCTTGGAGCAGTGTGAGGGCGGCCTTGTCCTCACGCTTGGAGCAGTGTGAGGGGCGGCCTTATCCTCCCGCTTGGAGCAGTGTGAGGGGCGGCCTTGTCCTCACGCTTGGAGCAGTGTGAGGGGCGGCCTTATCCTCCCGCTTGGAGCAGTGTGAGGGGCGGCCTTGTCCTCACGCTTGGAGCAGTGTGAGGTGCAGCCTTGTCCTCCCGCTTGGAGCAGTGTGAGGTGCAGCCTTATCCTCCCGCTTGGAGCAGTGTGAGGTGTGTCCTTGTCCTCCCGCTTGGAGCAGTGTGAGGGGCGGCCTTGTCCTCCTGCTTGGAGCAGTGTGAGGTGTGACCTTGTCCTCCCGCTTGGAGCAGTGTGAGGTGTGGCCTTGTCCTCCGCCCGTCTCTCGGAAGCGCTGAGCGATAAACTAAGCTTTACCACAAGAGCCGTAACGACGAAGCTCCGTCCTGACAACAACACAAATCCCTCCAGTGTGTGCCAAGGAAATGTTCGTAACACAATAGAGCATTTACGCAGCAATTTCTGGGGCCGAGAACTATAGGTTTTGGGGCTGTGTTTACACCCCAGATGACCACAACTATAGGCTGATGGCTGTGTTTACACCCCAGATGACCACAACTATAGGCTGATGGCTGTGTTTACACCCCAGATGACCACAACTATAGGCTGATGGCTGTGTTTACACCCCAGATGACCACACCAACATTTTCTACCGTCATTATCTGCCTCTAATTAACACTACATTATGGTGGGGTGTTATCTTACCTGCTGGGCTGTGCACTGGTGGGGTGTTATCTTACCTGCTGGGCTGTGTACTGGTGGGGTGTTATCTTACCTGCTGGGCTCTGTGTACTGGTGGGGTGTTATCTTACCTGCTGGGCTGTGTACTGGTGGGGTGCTATCTTACCTGCTGGGCTGTGTACTGGTGGGTGTTATCTTACCTGCTGGGCTCTGTGTACTGGTGGGTGTTATCTTACCTGCTGGGCTCTGTGTACTGGTGGGGTGTTATCTTACCTGCTGGGCTCTGTGTACTGGTGGGATGTTATCTTACCTGCTGGGCTCTGTGTACTGGTGGGGTGTTATCTTACCTGCTGGGCTCTGTGTACTGGTGGTTGTATCTACCTGCTGGGCTCTGTGTACTGGTGGTTGTTATCTTACCTGCTGGGCTGTGTGTACTGGTGGGGTGTTATCTTACCTGCTGGGCTGTGTGTACTGGTGGGTGTTATCTTACCTGCTGGGCTCTGTGTACTGGTGGGTGTTATCTTACCTGCTGGGCTGTGTACTGGTGGGGTGTTATCTTACCTGCTGGGCTCTGTGTACTGGTGGGGGTTATCTTACCTGCTGGGCTCTGTGTACTGGTGGGGTGTTATCTTACCTGCTGGGCTCTGTGTACTGGTGGGGTGTTATCTTACCTGCTGGGCTCTGTGTNATGCATCTACCTCTCTATTAATCTATTTATTAATACATCCATCTATTGACCCATCCATGAATATATCCATCAATAGATCAGTCAATCAATTTATCCATCTATACATTATCCATCAATCCATCTTTTCATCCATCAATTTGTCCATCTATCTGTATTGTCTATTTATTCCTCCATCGATTTGTCAATCTATCTATCTATATATATATTATCCATCCATCAAGACATCCATCCATCTATCCACCTATCTACTCATCTGTCTATCTATCTATTACTCAATCATACATCTATTCTTTTCCGTCCATCTATCTAATCAATCCATTCTATATATGAATCTATCCATCCACCAATCAATGTATTCATCATCAATCTATAAATCCATCTAACTCCTGTCTATCTCTGTCTTTGTCTTTTTCTGTCTGTCTTTGCCTCGGTCTGTGTCTGTCTTGGTCTCTGTCTCTGTCAGAGTAACACAGTAAGAATAATTACCCACTAACACAGTAAGAATAATTACCCCACTAACACAGTAAGAATAATTACACCACTAACACAGTAAGAATAGGTACCCCACTAACACAGTAAGAATAGGTCTCCCTAACTTAGATCGTCTCCAAGCAAGGGGCTTGAGAAACCTTTGAAGTTGTGGAAGAATCGTGTGATTTATGGGAGTACGGCCAAATTATTGATAGAAGTTAATTTATGTTCACTTTCCCCAGATTAATGAATGATGGTCCGTGATGAGGGTAGGAACGGCCTCAGCTGCTGAGGGCAGGGGCGGCCTCAGCTGCTGAGGGCAGGAGCGGCCTCAGCTGCTGAGGGTAGGGGCGGCCTCAGCTGCTGAGGGCAGGGCGGCCTCAGCTGCTGAGGGCAGGGGCGGCCTCAGCTGCTGAGGGACGTTTTGGGGCAGGAGCGACCTCAGCTGCTGAGGGCAGGAGCGACATCAGTTGCTGAGGGCAGGAACGGCATCAGCTGCTGAGGGCAAGGAGCGACCTCAGCTTCTGAGGGCAGGAGCGGCATCAGCTGCTGAGGGCAGGAGCGACCTCAGCTGCTGAGGGCAGGAGCGCCGCTGCTCAATACACTCAGGAGAGGCACCATTGATGTGCTCGTGTGGCTGCAGAAGCAGAGATATCATCCCACCCAACATATACACTGTATATTCTCCCGCTGGGTGTATGTGTTGGGTGTTACTGACAGATTACGTCCAGTCAATACAGGCACCGGAGCGAGACTTGCGAATTTAACGTTGATTAACGAACTAAAATACTGTGGTGAAGTATAAGGGACATCATGAAGCCCAGAGCGGCAGTCGCCTCAGGTATTCACGACTGGCGGTGCTTCATGGCGCCCTAAAGATATTACAAGGTAAACAACTTTACCATTTGTACAGGTCTTGCTCATCTGCGAATATTCAGTTGTTTCATTAGCATATCTGAGCACGACGTGTTTACCTGAGGGAGAATAATGGCGGAACTCTCAGTGGTTGAGGCCAGGAGGTGCGGGTGCCGGATCCTCTTGAGTGTTTAACTCCATTAACTGAAGACATTCATAATGCAACACCACCTTAGAGTCCCGCCTTCTGAACCATCGTCTTGACACATCTTGACGTTCACTTTAGAGCTGGAGGATAGTTGGCAGGTGTCAGGAGTGTCAGCCACCACTCCCTGCCACCACACTGGACACTGTTTAGACAGGTGTCAGCAGTGTCAGCCACCACACTGGACGCTGTTCAGACAGGTGTTAGCAGTGTCAGCCACCACTCCCTGCCACCACACTGGTCACTGTTCAGACAGGTGTCAGGAGTGTCAGCCACCACTCCCTGCCACCACACTGGACGCTGTTCAGACAGTGTTAGCAGCGTCAGCCACCACTCCCTGCCACCACACTGGACGCTGTTCAGACAGGTGTCAGCAGTGTCAGCCACCACTCCCTGCCACCACACTGGAGGCTGTTCAGACAGGTGTCAGCAGTGTCAGCCACCACTCCCAGCCACCACACTGGACACTGTTCAGACAGGTGTTAGCAGTGTCAGCCACCACTCCCTGCCACCACACTGGAGGCTGTTCAGACAGGTGTCAGCAGTGTCAGCCACCACTCCCTGCCACCACACTGGTCACTGTTCAGACAGGTGTCAGCAGTGTCAGCCACCACTCCCTGCCACCACACTGGACGCTGTTCAGACAGGTGTCAGCAGTGTCAGCCACCACTCCCAGCCACCACACTGGACACTGTTCAGACAGGTGTTAGCAGTGTCAGCCACCACTCCCTGCCACCACACTGGTCACTGTTCAGACAGGTGTCAGCAGTGTCAGCCACCACTCTCAGCCACCACACTGGTCACTGTTCAGACAGGTGTCAGCAGTGTCAGCCACCACTCCCTGCCACCACACTGGTCACTGTTCAGACAGGTATCAGCAGTGTCAGCCACCACTCCCTGCCACCACATTGGTCACTGTTCAGACAGGTGTCAGCCACCACTCCCTGCCACCACACTGGTCACTGTTCTGACAGGTGTCAGCAGTGTCAGCCACCACTCCCTGCCACCACACTGGAGGCTGTTCAGACAGGTGTTAGCAGTGTCAGCCACCACACTGGACACTGTTCAGACAGGTGTTAGCAGTGTCAGCCACCACTCCCTGCCACCACACTGGACGCTGTTTAGACAGGTGTCAGCAGTGTCAGCCACCACTCCCTGCCACCACACTGGACACTGTTTAGACAGGTGTCAGCAGTGTCAGCCACCACACTGCACACTGATCAGAGAGGTGTCAGCAGTGTCAGCTCCATAAGAACACAACTCCTAATCCAAACTTCTGTTTAATGTTACTGATCACATTGTTTATCCTCACCCGCTGTGGTTGGAGCAGTGTGAGGTGTGGCCTTGTCCTCCCGCTTGGAGCAGTGTGAGGTGTGGCCTTGTCCTCCCGCTTGGAGCAGTGTGAGGTGCGGCCTTGTCCTCCCGCTTGGAGCAGTGTGAGGGGCGGCCTTGTCCTCCCGCTTGGAGCAGTGTGAGGGGCGGCCTTGTCCTCCCGCTTGGAGCAGTGTGAGGTGTGACCTTGTCCTCCCGCTTGGAGCAGTGTGAGGTGCAGCCTTGTCCTCCCGCTTGGAGCAGTGTGAGGTGTGGCCTTGTCCTCCCGCTTGGAGCAGTGTGAGGGGCGGCCTTGTCCTCCCGCTTGGAGCAGTGTGAGGGGCGGCCTTGTCCTCCCGCTTGGAGCAGTGTGAGGTGTGACCTTGTCCTCCCGCTTGGAGCAGTGTGAGGGGCGGCCTTGTCCTTCCGCTTGGAGCAGTGTGAGGTGTGGCCTTGTCCCCCGGCCGTCTCTCGGAAGCGCTGAGCGATAAACTAAGCTTTACCACAAGAGCCGTAACGACGAAGCTTCGTCCTGACAACAACACAAATCCCTCCAGTGTGTTGCCAAGGAAATGTTCGTAACACAATAGAGTATTTACGCAGCAATTTCTGGGGCCGAGAACTATAGGTTTTGGGTCTGTGTTTACACCCCAGATGACCACACCAACATTTTCTACCGTCATTATCTGCCTCTAATAACACTACATTATGGTGGGGTGTTATCTTACCTGCTGGGCTGTGTACTGGTGCGGTGTTATCTTACCTGCTGGGCTCTGTGTACTGGTGGGGTGTTATCTTACCTGCTGGGCTCTGTGTACTGGTGTGGTGTTATCTTACCTGTTGGGCTCTGTGTACTGGTGGGTGTTATCTTACCTGCTGGGCTCTGTGTACTGGTGGGGTGTTATCTTACCTGCTGGGCTGTGTACTGGTGGGGTGTTATCTTACCTGCTGGGCTCTGTGTACTGGTGGTGTTATCTTACTGCTGGCTCTGTGTACATGGTGGGGTGTTATCTTACCTGCTGGGCTCTGTGTACTGGTGTGGTGTTATCTTACCTGTTGGGCTCTGTGTACTGGTGGGTGTTATCTTACCTGATGGGCTCTGTGTATGGTGTGGTGTTATCTTACCTGTTGGGCTCTGTGTACTGGTGGGTGTTATCTTACCTGCTGGGCTCTGTGTACTGGGGGTGTTATTTACCTGCTGGCTCTGTGTACTGGTGGGTGTTATCTTACCTGCTGGGCTCTGTGTACTGTGGGGTTATCTTCTGGGCTGTGGGTACTGGTGGGGTTTATCTTACCTGCTGGGCTCTGTGTACTGGTGGGGTGTTATCTTACCTGCTGGGCTCTGTGTACTGGTGGGGTGTTATCTTACCTGCTGGGCTCTGTGTACTGGTGGTTGTTATCT
>WNGS01169498.1:69016492-69026600 GCA_020271785.1 Procambarus virginalis | reverse complement strand
TATCTGATGTTCTCACTTCTGGCAGGTTAGTGCCTCTAACACGTGTGTTGGAGGCACTAACACAGTGTTAGAGGCACTAACACAGTGTTAGAGGCACTAACACTGGGTTAGAGGAGAGGCACTAACACTGTGTTAGTGCCTCTGACACTCTGATAGTGCCTTCTCCTTCCTGTCTCCCTCCTCCCCCCGGTCTTCCTTCTCCTTCCTGTCTCCCTCCTCCTCTCCGTCTTCCTATTTTTATAAGTCATCTTCTCTTCTTCCTGCTTTTCCTCCACGCCCTCCTCCTCCTCCCACAAAACTAATGGTGTTCGGCCTCCGGAATAATTTGTGAAAGGTTTCGACTTTCATAAATCAAATTACGACAGTTTTGCTATTTTTCTTTGTGTTTTAATAGTTTTAATGGGAACTTTCTCCCAGGACGTGTGTTCCTTGACTGATGGCTCCCATCACGTCACTCCTGTTTTGTCGGCTGGTGGCCCCTAAGCCTCATCTTTCTCATACATTTGCGCTCCTAACGTTGCTTTTCTCATAAATGATCGCTGTAAACAGTCTCTTCTCGAGTACATCATCGCTCTATGTACCTGCTCACTCATCTCCTGGATGTGACATACGGATGGGTCGATAACCTGGCCTGGTCGAGGACCGGGCTGCGGGGACGCTAAGTCCCGAAATCATCTCAAGATAATCCTCAAGATGAGGTTGAGTATAGCCTAGTAATAGGGCACCGAACATTTCCTCCAGTCACGAGTGAGAAACTCGTTGTGTTAAGCCATACTGGTGACCGTGAATGTTTCCTGTTGCACCAGGACGACTCGCTGTGATCTCTTCTTCCCTTGAGCTGCACCCGCCCAGGAACTTCAGAGAAGTGAACGGCTACTAGAGTGCACTACATATAGCAGGGGGAAGGATTATAGTATTATTGGACAAGAGCTTCCCGTTCCGGGTGGTTCTCGGGCATCATTACCGGTTAAAAGATATACATATAATTAATGGCCACCCATATACATATAGTAGTAGTAGGCATCCATCAGTCATAGGAGACTATGGAGTTGCGCTCTGGAATCGGTCTGGAGAGGCTCTCCAGGGCGCATAGCCAGGGTAGGTCGATATGGAGGAGAAGCTGTCGCCCAAGCAGCATGTCCCCCCCTCCCTCTCCACGGCGCGGAAAGTCTCCAATGGAAAGGGAAACGCCTATACGATTGGTTCCAGCGCCGTCGCAGGAACTGTCAGAACGAGGTTGACGGCAACAACGAACTACCGAAGGGACTCCAGTTCTGGACCTAACCTCGAAGTTGGTAAAAGAAGGCACAGGGAGGCATATAACGCTATTAATTTGAACAGGGTGTAATACTTCCCAAGACTAGCGAGGTCTTCGGTTGATAAAGATAATGAGAATCTTGCTCTTCTCAAAGCTGTCACTCTGAAACAATTGCCTCCTCCATCGAGAGTTTAAGATCTCACGAGCACTGTGTCCTACACCGACGGCTCAGTCCAATCCTCTACTGGACGGACTGCAGCAGCATGTAGGTTTTATAGAAATATTTGCACAAGACTGTCAGTGTCAGGTTAAACAACTGGCTGACCTCCACACAAGCAGAACTAGCAGCATTACACTTAGCTACCAGTACATTAAAAAACATTGGAGGAGGAATAATATTCTGTGATTCAAAGTCTGCTCTTCAGCAATCGAAAACTTCTCTTGGAAGATCGATAGCAAGAACCTCATACTCCCAATTGTAAATGACCTAATTGATGCACAGAGTAAAGGGTCTCGAATTTCTTTGTATGGATACCTTCACACATAAATATAACCCATCATAATGAACAGACATTGCAGCCAAATTAGCGTGTAACAAGTTTGAAGTTGACTTAGATCTAGGTATCCCCATCTCTGCTGTCAAAACTGTATTGATCCAAACATTCAGATCTGATAGGAAAGAACTTACTGACTCCCACGACCTGAAAGTACTAGTATAAAAAGCTATGATTTGTTCAGATCTGAAACCTACATCTATGGGCAGCACAAAACGTCCACTAGACTGTGCGACACAGTGGTTGCAAGGATCAGGTTGGGTTACCGTTACCTGTGGCAGGTGGCTGCAGGTGACGGATCTCCCAATCCTGAGCACTCCAGTTGCAAACTCTGTGAGCAGGAACTACGGCACGATCTCCCGCACTACATCACTGAATGCCCAGTTATTAGACCTTTCAGACCAGTTGGCATGAGGTACCTGGAGCTTTGCAATTACTTTATTCACTCTCGTATTCTTGAAGATATCCTCACAGTGTACCCAAATTTGCCAGTGCAGGCTACTAACATATGGCCCTGTATGACTAACCATCCTGCGAGATGGGGACCTTTATTACCACTGCTACCTTATTCAATCTTGTGTTGATGATATCCTCAAAATGCATCCGGAATCTGCCAGTGCAGACTGCTTATCACATGCCTCTGTATGACTAACCATCCTGTGTGATGGGGATTTTCTAGCATCAACTAGTTAGCTTTTTTGACACACTGTACTCCACTTCATATAGTCTAGGGTAGCTGCACTAATGCAGATGTACCCAAGGATTAATAAAAAAAAAAAAAAAAAAAAAAAAAATGCTAGAGAGAGAGACATTTATATCTATGGTTAAAGATTGAAAGTTACAGGTGGGGTAAGATTTCAGTGAGGACAGTGTTTTTCCTATGTTAATACAACGGGAATGTTATCCTCGCTTGATATAGCGGGTATTTTCAACATGAGGATATAATAGGCTTTTTTTGGCCTCAGGAGACAAGAGTAGTTATTTCCCGTCTGCAAATACGCCGCCAAGTCCCTTTTGAGGATACAGCAGACATTTCCCTTGTGAGACTTCAGCAACCTTTAATCTATAATGACTCATTAGAAATTTACCCTTTGAGAATACAGCAGACATTTTCCCTGTGAGTATACTGAATGTATTTCCTTTATGAGGATACAGCTGGGGTTATCCCTCCGTTGATACAGTAGGCATTTCCCCTTTTAAGGTGCAGTTGCAACATACATTTCCTCTCACAGGATACAGCAGACATTCCTCCTCTTAGAATACAACAGTCTTTTCCCCTTTCAGGATATCAGAAATGTTCTCGCTTGATTGATTGACATTAACTGTCACCTTTCATCGCATAGGATTAAAAAACAACAGAACATCACAATCAAAGAGATGACCCATTTATCCTATTGCATTTAGCTCCACACTCACATATATTGCAACACGAATTATAACTAAAACTCTCTTGCCTTTAATAACAATAATGGACGAGGTAGATAAAAGGCTAAAGTCGAGCTCTACGACGATTGGTGGAGAATGGACGAGGGAGAGATGGTGGAGAAGGGACGAGGGAGAGATGGTGGAGAAGGGACGAGGGAGAGATGGTGGAGAAGGGACGAGGGAGAGATGGTGGAGAAGGGACGAGGGAGAGATGGTGGAGAAGGGGACGAGGAGAGATGGTGGTGAAGGGATGAGGAGAGATGGTGGAGAAGGGGACGAGGGAGAGATGGTGGAGAAGGTAAGATAATTATCAGGAGAGAGAGGAGGCCATGTATGACCACTCGTTATGTTACTTGTCAACCTAAACATTTTGTCTCTTATCTAATGTTATCAACATCTACATATACGCTATATGTCTAGATCATGTCTCTATTTCTTCTTTAATTATAAGTCATATGGTTCAGATCTGTGAGTCAGTCACTCCCTCATATCAGCCCTCTCACACTAAACATCAACACAGCAACAAACCTCAGTGCTTTCTAAAGTTTTATGTTATGTTTTCTGTGGTGCGAACACCACACTAAGCTATAATATACTCTCTCAGAGCCGTATGTTTGTCTGTGTGAAGCTTTCTGAAATAATTGTTATCCAAGTTGGTGAAGGTGATCCAGAGGTGCACCAGCTTAGTTATCCAGGTTGGTGAAGGTGATCCTGAGGAGCACCAGCTTAGTTATCCAGGTTGGTGAAGGTGATCCTGAGGAGCACCAGCTTAGTTATCCAGGTTGGTGAAGGTGATCCTGAGGTGCACCAGCTTAGCATTTTCTGCTTGTGTGACAACATTTAAGTGTGCCTCTGGTGTTTGGTGTGTTTGTGAATGTGTTTGTATGTGCACCTTTGCTTGTGTGGTTGTAAATCACTAGCAATTTAAAAAAAATCATCGTACCAACTACTATACGCCGCCGCTCTTGACAGCGCCATCTCAACAATTTAATATCTACTCAACTCTGACAAAAAAGTCAGAATATGCATGAAGGCGGCGTAGCTCCTGTCCCCCGCCTGCAGCGTAAGATTCAACTACATCGTTCGTAACCTGAGATGAAGCATTACTCAGCATCGTGTAGGAGAACACCTTGCCTTAAGAGGAGTATAAACTGAGCCATAACGGGAGACAATCTCTCTGGGTGGCTGGATATGCAAATAAGAATAATTTGTGCTTTTTATGGTTTGAATTCCAAGTGCTTGACTGTCCTCACGTCGGTGTTGCTACAACACTATATACACTCTTGTGTTTGTGTTTTTGTGTTTTTTTACCTTGGTCTTGTCGTTAGCGCTACTGACAGATCGCCCCCTCAAGTGCTCTATGGTATTTTGCATACTTAGAGCGCTCATCAACTGCTCTGCAACTTCCTACCTAAGAGAAAAGCCCTCTCAAGGGTTTTATAACTTTATGCTTAAAACGAACGTCGTTCAAGTGCTCTATAACTTCCTACATACAACGAACGCCCACGCAAGTGCTCTATAACTCTTGCAGTTTACAACCAGAGCCGTACCACACAACCTGTCTCTACCACACACCGCCTCTCTACCAGACAACCTCTCGCTACCACACAACCAAACCTCTACCCCACAACGTCTCTACGACACAACCTCTCTACCACACAACGTTTCTACTACACGACCCCCTCTACCCCACAAGGTCTCTACCACACAACCTCTCTCTACCACATACCACCCCTCTACCACACAAAGCCTTTACCCCACAACCTATTTCTAGCACACAACATCTCTCTACCACAAAGCTCCTCTATTCCAAAACCCTCGTCTCCACAATTTCTCTGTACCCCACAACCTCTCTCTTCCACAAAACCTCTCCCATCCACACAACCTCCCCACCAGTCCCATAACCTCTCTCTACGATTCACCCTTTCAACCATGCAATGGATGGTTGACTCTACCTGTCTCTACCCCACAGCCTCGTTAAACCTCATAACCTCTGCACGCACCCCTCACCATTTACAACAATTAGACAAGAGAGTTGTGAGGGTTTAACGAAGAGAGTGAGCAAGAAGAGCCTCAGGTTATGATGTAAGAAGACGCTGGAGTTAGACTGCTATTAAATCTGACATGTGAATATCCTCATTCATTTTAGGCGAAGATAATAATTTCATGACTACCCGATTGTAGCCCTCTTAATTGATAACCAAAATTTGATTGAGTTTAGGCAGGTAGCTTAAATAAAACAATATACAAAGATCAGTTACCTAATTATTTATTAAGCATCATCTCTTTTTAAATTCTTTACTCGAATTGCAAAAATGTCTCAGATCAATCTTCGTCAATGTCTACCTCCCAGAACTGGGTCCCTTATCATCCATCTCAGAATATGTCAAGATAATTGCATTAACTTTCCCCGCAGTTTTCCTCACAAATCTTTCCGCTCCCATTCATTTTCCCTCCATCAAGAGCACTCACTCACGTGAGTCAAGACAATGTTCTACAGTGTGAGATCTATACCTGACTTTTGTTATTTTATCTCCTGGATCTGCTCACAATGATCCTCCTAAACCAACTCTGTAACTAGAAGACTTTTGTATCCGGCTCCATCGGTGCGCTCAGTAACTACAATACAATCATATCCAGCTGTATCGAGAGGGTGGTTCTTCCCCATTACTCCGCCTGAGTTTCTTCATTGCCTGGTAATGGAAATAGTGATCCCAGCTCACCAGCTGCTCAAAAACTCTTGGCTAGATTCCTCACACAGAATTCTTCCCAGACACAACTATATTTTGACAGTGCAGTTAACTCTTCTTGAAGAAGATGTTGAGCGAGTCTTCAGTTCCTTCATAAGTCATCAAACACTTCTCTTCAGGTCCGTATTTTGTTAATAGCTACTTTTTCGTCCGAATACGCCTCACAACACGAAACCATCCTGGTCAAGCACTGAGGCATGAGTGAGCCTTATAGTTCACTAAGAAGACTCATGTGAGCCTCCTGTTGGAAAATTGTCAGGATTGATATAATGAGGAGAACAACTAGGGACTTGTACTGTACTAAATTAAAAAATTACTGTATGCAAAATTAATTCAACTAAAGTCCCTAGCTAGGATCGTAAATCCTACCTCTTCTTTTCCTAATGGCCGTGTGTGGGCTGTAAGGGGCAGGTGGGATCCCTAAGGGTGAATGGAGAAGTTGATTGAAGATCGACAATCTACCTGCAGACAATATTACACATCAGCTTATATTTTTAATACAAGGATAAGATTATATAAACTCATTTCAATAACTGATCACTGGTTCAGTTTAAATCATGGATCTAAACATGTACACAGTCAGGCCTAGCACCATAACTATAACAGCCAATATTCTTACACTAATAAACACAACATCACCACAACATATGACGCATCGCCTCACCCTGTAACGACAAACAGACTTATTGAATATATCAAGGTTATACAAGAATGCATTTGGCCAATCAACACACAATAACACTCAATTTACTTATGTCTCAGTGCTGGGTGCCGTCCGATAAGTGGCCAGACTGATAACTCTCTCGCAGAGCTTATGCACTATATCTTATGTCTCAGCTTTGCTGTTTAATATTCTGGTAGCATTGCAAATTAATTATAACCTTAATTGCGTTTGCAGTAGGATAAGATAGGTGTGGTGAAGGCGGCATCTGTCTGAGCCACTCTCTCTTCACTCGTATTTAGATTAAGTACTAGGAATTTTTCCTATAAGATATTGTCCGGGTACTCCCCCAGTTCTAGAGAGTAATCACTGGTGATAAAGATATGTTAGAATGGTGTGCTTTACTAGAAATACTCGCAAAGCTCCGAGTCACGTTCCTTATTTTGTAAACAAATGCTTTCTGCCCCAGGCCGTGGTGGGCGTTTTTCTCCCAGCCATTGCCCCCCCCCCATGCGCCCTGATCAAGGTACCCTTCAATCAATATATATTGATTATTTGTACTGTCTAGACATATGATTGAGATAAGATGTGATTATAATATAATTAGATATAAGATTTGTAGATTATAAGTATTACTTGCTAGTACTATTGATTCATATTAAGGATTTGATTTAATCCTTACCGAAATCGATTGCTTGTTCCAACAGTTTTTAATTAAGATATTCTCAAAGCTTCTAGATCCGTGAGAAATCATGCTTATATAGACACCTTGGGCCCTATGGCGTGCATGATCATCGGTGGATTTGTCTTGTAGGATCCAGATGTAGGATATAGTGAATCTGTAGTGATTCTGAGAGTTAGTTTAGTTCATTTATTATGCACCCCATACCCATCTTGTGGGCGGTAGTGTAAAGGGTTACATAGGCACATAATGGGCTCAGGGACTGAACCCCACAATTCATTTAGCTAAGCAAGTTACAATCTTGATGAGCTAGTTACAAAATTCAATATAAGTCGTCACATCAACAATGGGTTCGAGATCGACCTCAAGTATAGGTTCTAAATTAAGCAACTGACATATGTGGAGAGCTAGTGTCACAATTTATATGTTTGTCCTGCACACCGCCCCCCATCCAGCGGGCAGCGGTGGATAGGTTACAATCACTTAGTTACTACCTACAGTTAGCAAACTGGGGATATTTGGCTAAAATTTCTGGTAGCAGATCATTTTGAATGAAATATTTACACATCGCTGGAACATTGGTTATAGAATTGTCTCTAAATTCACGTATCTTTTCGCACTCCATCACATAGTGACGGAGGATGTGCGAATAATTTTGTTGACACAGTTTACATTTGGTCAGGTCTACATCGGCAGATAATGAGAATTCCCAGAGATACTTGTAACCGAGTCTAAGCCGAGCAGTAGTAACATCTAGAAGTCTGCTGATTTTATTGGATGATCCATAGATGTGTGGCTCCTCTTGCATGATAGTATGATGATAGATGGAATTACTGGTGTCAATTTCACTTTGCCTCAGATCTACAAGATCTTGTTGAAGTTCTCGGTGTACTGCTGCTCTCAGATTGCTCATTGACAATCCAAGGTTACACTCAGCGGCTCCATTAAAGGCAGATTATTTGGCTAACTTATCAGCTCTATCATGCATTCGGAGGCCAACATGAGATGGAGACCACATGAAATGGACTGTGTTACCATCCTTAATAATTTTGTTGTATTTGTGTCTAGCTTCGGACACGAGCATGTTACAGTTATGTCTTAAAGAGTTGAGAGCATTTAAGGATGATAAGGAGTCCCTTACAATTAATGTATCAAGTTTGGAGACTTGTACACATTTCAGTGCAAGGAGCAAGGCAAATAGTTCGGTCTGAAGGATGGAGGCCCAGTTGTTTATACGGACTCCCCACTCAAAGTACAAGCCATCGCCCATTGTCAGAACAACTGCACTTCCAGCTGCACCCGTGGTGCGGTGTAGGGAACCATCAGTGTATATGATTTGAGAGAGAGAATGCTCTGTGGACAGAGCATCAATATGGCTTAAGGCGTTGAGCTTTGCCTCAAGACGAAACTTGGCCTGATCTCTAATTTGCCTCTTGGGTGGAAAGGGAGGAATTAAAACTGGAAAGGGTGTAACCTCCCACGGTGCAGGAAAGTGCCGTTGTTGTTTCTCTTGGTACAAATCATGAACCTGATACATTCTGAGTTGAGTTCCAGTTTTTGTTACCCATTTGGAACAATGCTGATTCTGAGATGATTTTGATATGATATTCAAATAATACATTTCTTAGATAATAATATAGATATAGTGGGTAAAATTTCCCACACCTCCAGGAGTCACGTGATCCGGGCCGGGTCATGCCCTGATTGTGTGACCAAGCAAATATGGACCAATGAGGTCACCTAGCTGTGAACCCCAGAGCTGGAGTCCGACTCTGGTGGGTGTAAAATCGAGTATTTAGCTGCGACACCAACTGACACAAATTTGAAAAAGACGTTTGGTAGGCTACCCTCCAAAATTTACATATATGAAAATTACATATGAAGTATAAGCCCAAATATTAATTGAACTTTACTCTGTACTGTCTGCAATTATAGAAGGTAGAGGAATGTTACAGTGACTGTTAGTTGTTTACCTGATCAACCAGGCTGTGACTCATATGTCAGGCTGCGAGCAGCTGCGTCCAACAACTGGTTGACCAGTCCAGCAACTGGTCAAGGGTGGCACCCGTGATGAGGTACCAGTCCAAGGTTGGAACCTCATAAATAGTGGATGTAGACCTCATAAGAAAAATGGGGGGGGGTAGTAGTACAAGGTGTATCTTGCCTCTGGAGTTCAGTTTGATGCTGGAACCTTGTCTCCAGATATCTTTATCCAGGAGTTATTAAGTTATCCATGTAGTTCACATGTATTTCACATGAATGAGAATGATTACCATTGAAATATACGTGCATTTTGGATATGTAATGGTAAGACATGGGTTAAACGTATGCAATAGACACCCCCCCCCCCCCCCTTAAACTCCAGACATCCACATTAATAGGCTTAGTATAGTATTGTACAATGTATGTATTATATAAAAAACCCTGATTTAACCCTCCCTGCCTTGCGGCCATACCCCTTTTTTGGGAAAGGCTTCAGGAGTCAACCTCAAGGAAAATCCGGAGTTGGACCCCCTAAGGCAGTTCGTTGTAGACGTCGACCTCGCTCTGGCAGCTCCTGCGACGTTGCTGGAACCATGTGTATTGGCATTTGCCTTCTATTGGATAATTTCAGCAACGTGGAGAGGGGGGACCTGCTGCATGGGTAAACAGCTCTCCTCCATATCTATCTATCCAGGCTTTGCGTCCTGTCAGGGCGCAACTCCATAGTCTTCCGAGACTGAAGGATGCCTACTATGTATTATAAAGACCACAGATAGGGAGCATTAGGCCTAGAAT
>WNGS01169498.1:68994213-69005701 GCA_020271785.1 Procambarus virginalis | reverse complement strand
TACGCTCACGTTTTCTGTTATTGAATTAGCCCAAATGCCATGCTAGAAAATCGGAAAAGTAACTGAAGAACCTAATCTAATTAGTCTAAGCAAGATTAGGCCTAATGTGCGCTATCTTTGGTCTAATTGCTCATACATTACACATACTACACTAGGCCTAGTTTATGTTTGAATGTTAACCATTTTATTTTGCATTCCATAAAAATTATTATTACAAAAAAATGATTTTTTTTTAAGGAGGGGGTGACTATTGCATACGTCTTACCCATGTCTTACCGCTTCTATCCTTAACGCAACGTATATCTCAATGGTAATCATTCTAATTCATGTGAAATACGTGGATAAGTTTAGTAACTCCTGGATAAAGATATCTGGCGACAAAGTGTCAGCATCAAACTAAACATCCATGAGGCAAGAGACACTCATTAACCCCCCCCTTTTCTTGTGAGATCTATTTACTCTATGAGGTACCAACGTCGCTGTGACATTCCTCTACCTTGTATAATTCCAGCCTGTACAGAGTAAACTTTAAAATTCGGTTTTGTACTTCATATGGCATTTTTATACATGGTAAATTCTGAAGGGTAACCTACCACACGTCTTTTCAGATTTGTGTCAGTTGGTGTCGCAGCTTAATACTCGATTTTACACTCACCAGAGTCAGACTCTAGCTCTGGGTTCACAGGTGACCTCATTGGTCCATATTTGCATTGTCACCCAATCAGGGCATGACCCCGGATCACGTGACTCCTGGAGGCTCACATGAGTCTTTTTAGTGAGCTATAAGGCTCACTCATGCCTCAGTGCTTGACCAGAATGGTTCCCTATTGCGAGGCGTAGTCGGACGAAAAAGTAGCTATTTACAGAAGCCGGACCTGAAGAGAAGCCGGATCTCAAGAGAAGCCGGACCCCAAGTGAAGTGTTTGATGACTTACGAATTAACTGAAGACTCGCTCAACGTCTTCTTCAAGAAGAATTAACTGCACTGTCAAAGTTTAGTTGTGTCTGGGATGGAGTCAGTGTGAGGAATCTAAGCACGGGTCTTTGAGCACCTGGTGAGCTAGGATCACTATTTCCATTACCAGGCAACGAAGAAACTCAGGCGGAGTAATGGGGAAGAACCACCCCTTCGATACAACTAGATATGATAGTATTCTAGTTACTGAGCGCACCGATGGAGCCGGATACAAAAGTCTTCTAGTTACAGAGTCGGTTTAGGAGGATCATTGTATGCAAAAATCCAGGAGATAAAATAACAAATGCCAGACATAGATCTCACACTGTAGAACATTGTCTTGAGTCACGTGAGGGAGTGCTCTTGATGGAGGGAAAATGAATGGGAGAGGAGAGATTTGTGAGGAAAACTGCGGGGAAAGTTAATGCAATTATCTTGACATATTCTGAGATGGATGATAAGGGACCCAGTTCTGGGAGGTAGACATTGACGAAGATTGATCTGAGGCATTTTAGCAAATCGAGTAAAGAATTTTAAAAAGAGACGATGCTTAATAAACAATTACGTAATTGATCTTTGTAGATCTTTGTATATTGTTTTATTTAAGCTACCTGCCTCCACTGAATCAAATTTTGGTTAAGAATTAAGAGGGCTACAATTGGGTAGTCGTGAAATTATTATCTTCGCCTAAAATGGATGAGGATATTCACATGTCAGATTTAATAGCAGTCTAACTCCAGCGTCTTCTTACATCATAACCTGAGGCTCTTCTTGCTCACTCTCTTCTTTAAACCCTCACAACTCTCTTGTCTAATTGTTGTAAATGGTGAGGGGTGCATGCAGAGGTTATGAGGTTTAGCGAGGCTGTGGGGTAGAGACAACCATCCATTGCATGGTTGAAAGGGTGTATCGTAGAGAGAGGTTATGGGACTTGGGGAGGTTGTGTGTAAGAGAGAGGTTGTGAGGTACAGAGAAATTGTGGAGACGAGGTTCTGGAATAGAGGAGCTTTGTGGTAGAGAGATGTTGTGTGCTAGAAAGAGGTTGTGTGGTTGAGACGTTGTGGGGTAGAGGTTTTGTGTGGTAGAGAGGTGGTATGTGGTAAAGAGAGGTTGTGTGGTAGAGACCTTGTGGGGTAGAGTGGTTGTGTGGTGAAAGATTGTATGGTAGTGAGGTTGTGTGGTAGAGACTTTGTGGTGGTAGAGAGTGGTGTGGGGTAGAGAAATGGTGTGTGGTAGAGAGGTTGTGTGGTAGAGACGTTGTGGGGTAGAGGTTTGGTTGTGTGGTAGCGAGAGGTTGTCTGGTAGAGAGCGGTGTGTGGTTGAGACAGGTTGTGTGGTACGGGTTTGGTTGTAAACTGCAAGAGTTATAGAGCACTTGCGTGGGCGTTCGTTTAATGTAGGAAGTTATAGAGCACTTGAAGGACGTTCGTTTTAAGCATGAAGTTATAAAACCCCTTGAGTGGGCTTTTCTCTTAGGTAGGAAGATACAGAGCAGTTGATGAGCGCTCTACGTATGCAAAATATCACAGAGCACTTGAGGGGCGTACTGCCAGGAGCGCTAACAACAAGACCAAGGCCAAATACACAAAAACACAAACACAAAAGAGTGTATATAGTGTTGTAGCAACACCGACGTGAGGACAGTCAAGCACATGGAATTCATTACCATAAAAAATACAAATTGTTCTTATTTGCATATCCAGCCACCCAGAGGGATTGTCTCACGTTATGGCTCAGTTTTATACTCCTCTTATGGCAAGGTGTTCTCCTACACGATGCTGAGTAATGCTTCATCTCAGGTTACGAACGATGTAGTTGAATCTTACGCTGCAGGCGGGGGACAGGAGCTACGCCGCGTTCATGCATATTCTGACTTTTTTGTCAGAGTTGAGTAGATATTAAATTGTTGAGATGGCGCTGTCAAGAGCGACGGCGTATAGTAGTTGGTACGATGATTTTTTTTTTGCTAGTGATTTACAACCACACAAGCACAGGTGCACATACAAACACATTCACAAACACACCAAACACCAGAGGCACACTTAAATGTTGTCACACAAGCAGAAAATGCTAAGCTGGTGCACTTCAGGATCACCTTCACCAACCTGGATAACTAAGCTGGTGCACCTCAGGATCACCTTCACCAACCTGGATAACTAAGCTGGTGCACCTCAGGATCACCTTCACCAACCTGGATAACTAAGCTGATGCACCTCAGGATCACCTTCACCAACCTGGATAACTAAGCTGGTGCACTTCAGGATCACCTTCACCAACCTGGATAACTAAGATGGTGCACCTCAGGATCACCTTCACCAACCTGGATAACTAAGCTGGTGCACCTCAGCATCACCTTCACCAACCTGGATAACTAAGCTGGTGCACCTCAGGATCACCTTCACCAACCTGGATAACTAAGCTGGTGCACCTCAGGATCACCTTCACCAACCTGGATAACTAAGCTGGTGCACCTCAGGATCACCTTCACCAACCTGGATAACTAAGCTGGTGCACCTCAGGATCACCTTCACCAACCTGGATAACTAAGCTGGTGCACCTCAGGATCACCTTCACCAACCTGGATAACTAAGCTGGTGCACCTCAGGATCACCTTCACCAACCTGGATAACTAAGCTGGTGCACCTCAGGATCACCTTCACCAACCTGGATAACTAAGATGGTGCACCTCAGGATCACCTTCACCAACCTGGATAACTAAGCTGGTGCACCTCAGGATCACCTTCACCAACCTGGATAACTAAGCTGGTGCACCTCAGGATCACCTTCACCAACCTGGATAACTAAGCTGGTGCACCTCAGGATCACCTTCACCAACCTGGATAACTAAGCTGGTGCACCTCAGGATCACCTTCACCAACCTGGATAACTAAGCTGGTGCACCTCAGGATCACCTTCACCAACCTGGATAACTAAGCTGGTGCACCTCAGGATCACCTTCACCAACCTGGATAACTAAGCTGGTGCACCTCAGGATCACCTTCACCAACCTGGATAACTAAGCTGGTGCACCTCAGGATCACCTTCACCAACCTGGATAACTAAGCTGGTGCACCTCAGGATCACCTTCACCAACCTGGATAACTAAGCTGGTCCACCTCAGGATCACCTTCACCAACCTGGATAACTAAGCTGGTGCACCTCAGGATCACCTTCACCAACCTGGATAACTAAGCTGGTCCACCTCAGGATCACCTTCACTAACCTGGATAACTAAGCTGGTCCACCTCAGGATCACCTTCACCAACCTGGATAACTAAGCTGGTGCACCTCATGATCACCTTCTCCACCATCTCTCCCTCGTCCCTTCAACACCATCTCTCCCTCGTCCCTTCTCCACCAATCATCGTAGAGCTCGACTTTAGCCTTTTATCTACCTCGTCCATTATTGTTATTGAAGGCAAGAGAGTTTTAGTTATAATTCGTGTTGCAATATTTGTGAGTGTGGAGCTAAATGCAATAGGATAAATGGGTCATCTCTTTGATTGTGATGGTCTGTTGTTTTTTTATCCTATGCGATGAAAGGTGATAGTTAAGGTCAATTAATCAAGCGAGAACATTTCTGATATCCTGAAAGGGGAAAAGACTGTTGTATTCTAAGAGGGGGAATGTCTGCTGTATCCTGTTAGGGGAAATGTATGTTGCAACTACCCCCTAAAATGCCTACTGTATCAGCGGAGGGATAATAACCCTGGCTGTAACATCTGAAGGGAAATACATTCAGTATGCTCACAGGGAAAATATCTAATGACTCATTATAGATTAAAGGGCGCTGAAATCTCACAGGGAAAATGTCTGCTGTATTCTCAGAAGGAAAAGGTCTGCTGTGTCCTCGGAAGGAACATGCCGGTGTAGCTGCAGACAGGAAATAGCTACCCTGTTTCCCGATGAAAAAAAGAAACCATATTTTATCTTCATGGGGAAAATACCCGCTATATCATGCGAGGGTAAAAATACCCGTTGTATCAACATAGGAAAAAAACCACTTAAATCTTACCTCACCTTTGACTTTCAATCTTTAACCACAGGTGTGAATGTCTCTCTAGCAGATGCTAAAGTTCCAACCCGTCCTCGACTCAAGTCCATTACATCCACAGCCCGTCCTCCAAACAAAGATCCAAAAGTGATTCCATGCACCCGCCAAACCCCCTGTTTATGAATGAAAAGCGGTTTACACACGACTCACAACTGCTGACGTTCGAACATATCCGGAACAAGTGCTTCACTGACGAATTTTGTTCGAATCACAACGCTATAAATGCTTCACCCACGTACTACAAATACAAATAATCGCCAACAGAACCTAAACACCTAACCTAACCTAACCTATGCCTATATATACACAATATGCTAATATATTATAATATTAATTTACACTTGAGAAAATTCCCGTTTCGAATGAACAGCATGTTAAAATTTATGAATGCGTCTGTGGGGTTGACCGCTGAATGTAATGGACTTGAGTCGAGGACGGGTTGACATCCAGCGGTCGACCCCACAGACGCATTCAATTTTTTTTACATGCTGTTCATTCAAAATGGGAGTTTTCTCAATATAAATTATTTTTATAATATATTAGCAAATTGTGCATATATATAGGCATAGGTTAGGTTAGGTTAGGTAATATGTTTACGTTCTGTTGGCGATTATTTGTATTTGTAGTACGTGGGTGAAACATTTATAGCGATGTGGTTCGAACGAAACTCGTCAGTGAAGCACTTGTTCCGGAAGTGTTCGAACGAAATCAGTTGTGAGTCGTGAGTAAACAGTTTTTCATTCATAAACAGCTAGGGGTTTGGCGGGTGGATGGAATCACTTTTGGATCTTTGTTTGGAGGACGGGCTGCATTTACAGTGTTGTGGTTCGAACAAAATTCGTCAGTGAAGCACTTGTTCCGGAAGTGTTCGAACGTCATCAGTTGTGAGTCGCGTTTAAACCGTTTTTCATTCATAAACAGCTGGGGGTTTGGCGGGTGTATGGCATCACTTTTGGATCTTTGTTTGGAGGACGGGGAAAAAGTTCTAAAGAAAGTCTGCGTAGATCCGAGTCCTGCTTTTAAGAACTCCGACGCCAGGCAGACGTCGACACATCTGACCCACTCAGAGGAAAACTAAGCAGCGCGAGATCATTTCTCTGCTCCCGGAGAACTGTACCCCTCGAGACCTGACCTCATCGTCCTCGACATGACGGTGACGGGTTGGTCAGCCAGGCAGCCTCCGCACCGCCCCAGCTGGGAGAAGAGGCAGGTGTTAAGAAGAGACATTAGCGTGAAGCTTGGACTCATTGAACCAAGTCAAAGCTGGTGGAGTTGCCGCGTGTGTTGATATGGAAGCAGACGGGAGAGTGAGGTTGTGCACGGACTACAGAATAGTGTACCAGATCACTGTTGTCTCGGCCAGTAGACTGTATTCAAGAGAGAAGTGCACCTAAATATGTCATATCAAAAGAACTGTTTAGAGGGTGACCAAACCACTCATCACAAGATAGAGAAACGACGATGTTTCGACTTGATAATGGTCCTGGACGGACCGAAATGTCGTCGTTTCTCCATCTTCTGAAGTGTGGTTTGGTCATCATATCTTCAGCCTCGTTATTGTGACTCATCGTCTGCAATAATTCTTTAGAGGATAATCTTCAGTGTAGCTAAGTTTGAGCGGCGCTTTTGCAGAACAATTAACAAGACTAAACTGATAAACAATTGACAGGCGCTTAACCTCCTGTTTCGGCACTTTTCCTGGATTACATTTATCGAAACATATTTTCAGTGGTGTTTGCCTCCTTGCTCGTTAATACAGGGAAGTTTACGACAGAACCAACCAAGCACACTATGACTGGTGCCGTGCTGCATGAGCCTCAAGTTCTAATTTACTCTGTTATCAAATTATTTTGATAGGGAAATGAACGGAAATCGGACATTTCTCGTTGTCCGATTCCCAGGGACACGGGGGACGAGCAGATCCCCGCAATCAACAGAAACAGGATACGGGACACGGATCCAAACAATCAACAGAAACACTTCAGGTGCGCCTTCCTTCTCCAAGGTCCCTTGTTAGTAGTGTTGGGGGTGTGGCCCCCAAAGACCTCCCCTCAGCTGCCCTCTAAACGTTCCCAGCTGCCTTCTCTGTCCCTCTGACCTAGCTTCCACCTGCTCTCTCTCTCACCCTTCACCTTCCACCTGCTCTCTCTCTCACCCTTCACCTTCCACCTGCTCTCTCTCTGACCCTTCACCTTCCACCTGCTCTCTCTCTGACCCTTCACCTTCCACCTGCTCTCTCTCTCACCCTTCACCTTCCACCTGCTCTCTCTCTCACCCTTCACCTTCCACCTGCTCTCTCTCTCACCCTTCACCTTCCACCTGCTCTCTCTCTCACCCTTCACCTTCCACCTGCTCTCTCTCTCACCCTTCACCTTCCACCTGCTCTCTCTCTCACCCTTCACCTTCCACCTGCTCTCTCTCTGACCCTTCACCTTCCACCTGCTCTCTCTCTCACCCTTCACCTTCCACCTGCTCTCTCTCTCACCCTTCACCTTCCACCTGCTCTCTCTCTCACCCTTCACCTTCCACCTGCTCTCTCTCTCACCCTTCACCTTCCTCCTGCTCTCTCTCTCACCCTCTCACCTTCCACCTGCTCTCTCTCTCACCCTTCACCTTCCACCTGCTCTCTCTCTCACCCTCTCATCCTCCTCCTGACCTCGCCAGACTTCATTTCATTTCCCTCCTCCGTCCTCCTCCGGGGCCCCGACGCAATAATAATTCACCTTGGAAGAAAAATAACAATTCTTTCCCTCTAATAAGTAACTTCAGTAAGCATCTGTTCCACCAAAGATACTCTTCTTGCAACGCGCTCTCGCACAAGACAGTACATATATTACTTATTGGTTATAGTCACTATTTGGCTGATTAATAAGTACATATGTGGTACATGCCAAGTTATATTTTGTTTTTAAGGTAGAAACTCTTATTAAAGATTTGCTAAACACCAGTTTTAATATTAGGAATATATTTTTCAGTTTTATTAAACAATAGAGATTTTATACAATATTTGACAATATCCTGAGGTACTTTACAATTTATTTAAATATTTTGGTTTTGTTTTATAATTTTTATAAGACTGTAATATCAATATAGGTATAGGTTAAGTACTAATTGTAATTAAGTAGCAATAAGTTGCTTATCTTAACATACTAAGAAGGTTAGGTTAGGTCGGTGGTTTCTATTCAGCTTTTCAGAGTAAACTCAAATATTCACAACAAATTAGTATGTCACATATGCACTCAATAATAAGCCAATATTGACTATAAGCAAGTGCGAGAACGGGTTGCTTCTACCTAGTACTTAAAAATTACTTTAATTCCTATTTTTTCAGAGTTCACGATTTCTTTCCTCAAACACGAAGGAAAATTTCACGAAATACTTCCCTAAAAGCCCCTGTAATTCGCACAGAGAATACAGAGATAGAGATACAAATACAGAGATGCTCAAATATTGTTTGCAATATGGCGGAGAATATCTTCACTAGAGATAGCCTCGGAGCAAGAAGATGCAGCCTCACTTGCTGGTTATCTGACTTGGGATAACGAAGAGAGAGAAGATGGGTAAATGGTAGAGGAATGGTGGTGGAATGGTAGGAATTGGAGGCTACTCCTCGTGTCACGTGATGTTGCTGTCAACATCATACCACTCACAGAGTAATGGTAGCCCATTGACTTCCACCATACTCACCCACAGAGTAATAGCTGACCCTTGACTTCCACCATACTCCCACAGAGTAATGTTACATTGACTTCTACCATACTCACCCACATAGTAATGCGACTATTGACTTCCACCATACTCACCCACAGAGTAATGGCTGACCATTGACTTCCACCATACTCATCCACAGAGTAATGGTTGACCATTGACTTCTACCATACTCACCCACAGAGTAATGGCAGCCCATTGACTTCCACCATACTCACCCACATAGTAATGGCTGACCATTGACTTCCACCATACTCACCCACAGAGTAATGGCTGACCATTGACTTCCATCATACTCACCCACAGAGTAATGGTGACCATTGACTTCCACCATACTCCCCCATAGTAATGGCTGACCATTGACTCCATCATACCCACCCACATAGTAATGGCTGACCATTGACTTCCACCATACTCACCCACAGAGTAATGGTGCCATTGACTTCCACCATACTCACCCACAGAGTAATGGCTGACATTGACTTCCACCATACCCACCCACAGAGTAATGGCTGACCATTGACTTCCACCATACTCCCCACAGAGTAATGGCTGACCATTGACTTCAACCATACTCATCCACAGAGTAATGGCTGACCATTGACTTCCACCATACTCACCCACAGAGTAATGGCTGACCATTGACTTCCACCATACTCATCCACAGAGTAATGGCTGACCATTGACTTCCACCATACTCCCCACAGAGTAATGCTGACCATTGACTTCCACCATACTCACCCACAGAGTAATGGCTGACCATTGACTTCCACCATACTCACCCACAGAGTAATGGCTGACCATTGACTTCCACCATACTCACCCACAGAGTAATGGCTGACCATTGACTTCCACCATACTCACCCACAGAGTAATGGCTGACCATTGACTTCCACCATACTCACCCACATAGTAATGGCTGACCATTGACTTCCACCATACTCACCCACAGAGTAATGGCTGACCATTGACTTCCACCATACTCACCCACAGAGTAATGGCTGACCATTGACTTCCACCATACTCACCCACAGAGTAATGGTGACCATTGACTTCCACCATACTCACCCACAGAGTAATGGCTGACCATTGACTTCCACCATACTCACCCCAGAGTAATAGCTGACCATTGACTTCCACCATACTCACCCACATAGTAATGGCTGACCATTGACTTCCACCATACTCACCCACAGTAATGGCTGACCATTGACTTCCACCATACTCACCCACAGAGTAATGGCTGACATTGACTTCCACCATACCACCCACATAGTAATGGCTGACCATTGACTTCCACCATACTCACCCACAGAGTAATGGCTGACCATTGACTTCCACCATACCACCCACATAGTAATGGCTGACCATTGGCTTCACCATACCCACCCACATAGTAATGGCTGACCATTGACTTCCACCATACCCACCCACATAGTAATGGCTGACCATTGACTTCCACTACCCACCCACATAGTAATGGCTGACCATTGACTTCCACCATACTCACCCACATAGTAATGGCTGACCATTGACTTCCACCATACTCACCCACAGATAGTATGGCTGACCATTGACTTCCACCATACTCACCCACAGAGTAATGGTGACCATTGACTTCCACCATACCCACCCACATAGTAATGGCTGACCATTGACTTCCACCATATTCAATAAATAAACATAACTGTGGTGTAACATATCACACCAACAATACTTACGAGTGTGAAAAAAGCAGGTGACGCATGCGCATGGCCAGTGAGCACTATACACACGTGTAACACCATGACCCCCCCCCCCCCTACAGTCCACAGCCAGGGAAGGAGACCACAGATTCCTTGGGTAAACAGCCGACCTCGTCTTGGTGTAGGGTGTAGGTAGCACAATAAATCTTCCCCTCCCCCCCTTTTTGTGAGGCGTATATAGATCCTGTAGATCCAGGAAGAGACAGAGTACGGTGCTCCGGGATCGAGGGCGGGTCTGTGACGATCATCCACAGCCGGGAGAGACAGTGTCCACCGGATGGAGAGACAGAGGTCTTAATTAAGGTAATGTGTGTGATCTCTGAGATTTTGTTCCATGTCCAATTTTCTTAATTTTGCCAGTGTTAGAATAGGATTTATAAGTGGTGTTTAGTATATTTTGATTTATCAATAAACTCATGTGAAAGTTCCCGTCTGTGTCATTGTTGAATCCTCTTAGGCTTTGATTGTAGTGGCTGACAACCGTCCCATATTTACTGACAGTTATAGAAAGTACTCTCCAAGTCAAGCAATGTTTCTTGCCTCGTTGCTTGATTAGTCTCAGTGGTCAAAGGCAGATGGTGGCAGCGTATTTAATCCTGTGTAGCATTTCCTTGTTGGCAGTGTACCTTTGGTCCCGGTGTAACCATCATATGTCAGCTCATATTACAAGTGTTCAATACAGTGTTACCAAGTGCAACTGATAGGAAGTGTTACTCAGGATAAGAAGTGTGTACATTTATTAGTTAGTATTTACCCGGTTTTACTATACACATGACTATACTCACGGTCACTATCACACGTACTATACTCACGGTCACTATACACACGTACTATACTCACGGTTACTATACACACGTACTATACTCACCATCACTATACACACGCACTATACTAACGGTTACTATACACACGTACTATACTCACGGTCACTATACACACGTACTATACTCACGTCACTATAACACACGTACTATACTCACCGTCACTATACACACGTACTATACTCACCGTCACTATACACACGAA
>WNGS01169498.1:68977657-68993213 GCA_020271785.1 Procambarus virginalis | reverse complement strand
GGAGGCTGGTATTGTATGAGGGAGGTTGGTATTGTATGAGGGAGGTTGGTATGTATGAGGGAGGTTGGTATTGTATGAGGGAGGTTGGTATTGTATGAGGGAGGTTGGTATTGTATGAGGGAGGTTGGTATTGTATGAGGGAGGTTGGTATTGTATGAGGGAGGTTGGTTGTATGAGGGAGGTTGGTATTGTATGAGGGAGGTTGGTATTGTATGAGGGAGGTTGGTATGTATGAGGAGGTTGGTATGTATGAGGGAGGTTGGTATTGTATGAGGGAGGTTGGTATGTATGAGGGAGGTTGGTATTGTATGAGGGAGGTTGGTATTGTATGAGGGAGGTGATATTGTATGAGGGAGGTTGGTATGTATGAGGGAGGTTGGTATGCATGAGGGAGGTTGGTATGTATGAGGAGGTTGGTATGTATGAGGGAGGTTGATATTGTATGAGGGAGGTTGGTATGTATGAGGAAGGTTGGTATTGTATGAAGGAGGTTGGTATGTATGAGGGAGGTTGGTATGTATGAGGGAGGTTGGTATGTATGAGGGAGGTTGGTATGTATGAGGGAGGTAGTATGTATGAGGGAGGTTGGTATGTATGAGGGAGGTTGGTATGTATGAGGGAGGTTGGTATGTATGAGGAAGGGTGGTATTGTATGAGGGAGGTGGTATGTATGAGGGAGGTTGGTATGTATGAGGAAGGTTGGTATTGTATGAGGGAGGTTGGTATGTATGAGGGAGGTTGGTATGTATGAGGAGGTTGGTATGCATGAGGGAGGTTGGTATGTATGAGGAAGGTTGGTATGCATGAGGGAGGTTGGTATGCATGAGGGAGGTTGGTATGCATGAGGGAGGTAGGTATGTATGAGGGAGGTTGGTATTGTATGAGGGAGGCTGGTATTGTATGGGGGAGGTTGGTATGCATGAGGGAGGTTGGTATTGTATGAGGGAGGCTGGTATGTATGAGGAAGGTTGGTATGCATGAGGGAGGTTGGTATGCATGAGGGAGGTTGGTATTGTATGAGGGAGGTTGGTATGTATGAGGGAGGTTGGTATGCATGAGGAGGTTGGTATGCATGAGGGAGGTTGGTATGTATGAGGGAGGTTGGTATTGTATGAGGGAGGCTGGTATTGTATGGGGGAGGTTGGTATGCATGAGGGAGGTTGGTATTGTATGAGGGAGGTTGGTATGCATGAGGGAGGTTGGTATGCATGAGGGAGGTTGGTATGTATGAGGGAGGTTGGTATGCATGAGGGAGGTTGGTATATACGAGGGAGGTAGGTATGTATGAAGGAGGTAGGTATGTATGAGGGAGGTTGGTATGTATGAGGGAGGCTGGTATTGTATGGGGGAGGTTGGTATGCATGAGGGAGGCTGGTATGTATGAGGGAGGTTGGTATTGTATGGGGGAGGTTGGTATGCATGAGGGAGGTTGGTATGTATGAGGGAGGCTGGTATTGTATGGGGGAGGTTGGTATGCATGAGGGAGGCTGGTATGCATGAGGGAGGTTGGTATTGTATGAGGGAGGTTGGTATGTATGAGGGAGGCTGGTATTGTATGGGGAGGTGGTATTGTATGAGGGATGCTGGTATGTATGAGGGAGGTTGGTATTGTATGAGGGAGGTTGGTATGTATGAGGGAGGCTGGTATTGTATGAGGGAGGTTGGTATTGTATGAGGGAGATTGGTATTGTATGAGGGAGGTTGGTATGCATGATGGAGGTTGGTATTGTATGAGGGAGGTTGGTATGTATGAGGGAGGTTGGTATTGTATGAGGGAGGTTGGTATTGTATGAGGGAGGTTGGTATGTATGAGGGAGGTTGGTATGCATGAGGGAGGTTGGTATGTATGAGGGAGGTTGGTATGTATGAGGAGATTGGTATATACGAGGGAGGTAGGTATGTATGAAGGAGGTAGGTATGTATGAGGGAGGTTGGTATGTATGAGGGAGGTTGGTATGCATGAGGGAGGTTGGTATGTATGAGGGAGATTGGTATTGTATGAGGGAGGTTGGTATGCATGAGGGAGGTTGATATTGTATGAGGGAGGTTGGTATGTATGAGGGAGGTTGGTATGTATGAGGGAGGTTGGTATGTATGAGGAAGGTTGGTATGCATGAGGGAGGTTGGTATGCATGAGGGAGGTTGGCATTGTATGAGGGAGGTTGGTATGTATGAGAAGTATGGTATGTATGAGGGAGCTGAGACAAGGATGACCCAAGAAGTGAACCACTACGGCAGATATATGAGTAGTTGGAATAAAAGAAGGGATCTGTATTGACGGTCACGACTTGCGTCGGGTCCCTCCTCCCTGTGTGTGTTTGCTGGAGTAATGAGCTCCAGCTCCTAATCCCCAGCCCCTCGGCTTTCCGGTGCCTGGTTAAGTGACCCATATTACATTATTTATGCCTTTTAATCAAGCCTTACGAGAGCCCTAAGGGAGCCTTCACACCCCGGGGTACTGTGGCAGAAGGAGGCACCAATGTCCCCAACGGCGTCCACAGTCTCTCAAGTGTACTCACTCACAGTCTCTACACCCGGGACCCAAGGCTGTTCACCTCCCTGCGAGATGTCTCGTGATAAATCACGACCCACCGAGTCCCCCCAGTCACCTCCCAGGCCCCATTACAGCAGCTGGGCCGTAAACCAACCTATCAACTGGACTTACCAAGTCCAAATGCCTCAGGAATCCGCTGCAACACGTCGTGGTGGCTCGCCGGAGTTGCCGTCTATTCCATTCCTGTCTACTATCCGGCCACTCTTCAGATACTGTCTATTGTCTATTGTGGTTTGTTTGTTTACTTTTAAGTCATTTAGTTCTGAATCAGCTACTACGTATCCTTTATTTCCGTTCCATACGTTTACTTGACAGAAAAACTTCATAAATATATATATATTTACCCTCCAGTCTGTACAGTTATCTTATCACTACAGTAATTGTTGTGGGTCTTTATCCCTTTTTGTATTTGACTTACTAGATGGGGTACCCAGCGGTGCCCGGGTCCACCCCGTGCCCAGGCCTGTCCCACACACCCTCTCACGTCTCCACCACACCCACCTTCCCATTTCCCCCCTATACACCTTCTCTTCATCTAATCACACGTCGCTCCTCTCTCACACCTTCCCCGTCTCGCTACATTACAGTAAACATCTCCGCACCATACCCATCTCCACGTGCACACATCATATCCATTACCACCCTCACATACACCTCCCATATTCCCCTTATCACTGTAACCATTATCCCTTCACACTACATCACTGTAATCAGAAGTTTCTGCCAAGAATTCTATCAACTTAATATCGTTTTGCATATCGTGATCTGAATGAACTTTTTTTATTATTAATACATTAGGTACATCTGCATTAGTGCAGCTGCCCTAGACTATATGAAGTGGAGTACAGTGTGTCAAAAAAGCTAACTAGATGATGCTATAAAATCCCCATCACACAGGATGGTTAGTCATACAGAGGCATGTGATAGGCCGTCTGCACTGGCAGACTCCGGAAGCATTTTGAGGATATCATCAACACAAGAGTGAATAGTGGTAAGACACTCGCCTGGCGTTCCGCGAGCGCTTTGTCATGGGTTCGTATCCTGGCCGGGGAGGATTTACTGGGCGCAAATCCTTAACTGTAGCCTCTGTTTAACTTATCAGTAAAATGTGTACTTGGTTGTAACAACGATTCATTGCGCTAGGGGATCGTATTCCAGGGACCTGCCCGAAACGCTACGCGTACTATATAAATAAATTATAAACTCTACGCACTTTGGGTTCCACGTTTTAAATAGACTTCGTGAAGCGGGTGCCGAGGGCGACGCCCCTTAAGGAGACAAAGGGGGCCGACCCTAACCACCCACTATGACACTCTCCAAAGCTTTGTGAGGCTATCCCGAAGAGTCTGTCTTCATTCTTGGACTGAAAGGCTAACAGACAGATTTTCTCCTTTATAGACAGTTATAGACATACGGCAGTACCCAGGTCTATGTTTGCCTGTCAGTCCGGCTTTTTCAGTTCGTCTCTCTCTTCCTCCTTTCCTCCCGTTCTCTCTTCCACTCTTCTCTTCCCTCTCTCCCTCACATTCTCTCAGTGGCTCTCACTCTCCCATCTCTCATTCTCCCCCTGCTACCTCCACAACTTCCAGGATAAAAAACAAAAACATTATTCAAAATACCTTTCATCTTACTTCTCTACTCACAAATAACACTCATAACGAATGAGGGACGAGCCTGAACACCTGCGGCACATCCTTCTTAAAACAGTACTTATACTAATTATTTGGTCAAATCTTACAATATATACCGTTGTCCCCCCAAAAATACGCTCACGTTTTCTGTTATTGAATTAGCCCAAATGCCATGCTAGAAAATCGGAAAAGTAACTGAAGAACCTAATCTAATTAGTCTAAGCAAGATTAGGCCTAATGTGCGCTATCTTTGGTCTAATATAGCTCATACATTACACCATACTACACTAGACCTAGTTTATGTTTGAATGTTAACCATTTTATTTTGCATTCCATAAAAATTATTATTACAAAAAAATGTGATTTTTTTTTAAGGAGGGGGTGACTATTGCATACGTCTTACCCATGTCTTACCGCTTCATATCCTTAACGCAACGTATATCTCAATGGTAATCATTCTAATTCATGTGAAATACGTGGATAAGTTTATTAACTCCTGGATAAAGATATCTGGCGACAAAGTGTCAGCATCAAACTAAACATCCATGAGGCAAGATACACCTCATTAACCCCCCCTTTTCTTGTGAGATCTATTTACTCTATTTATGAGGTACCAACGTCGCTGTGACATTCCTCTACCTTGTATAATTCCAGCCTGTACAGAGTAAACTTTAAAATTCGGTTTTGTACTTCATATGGCATTTTTATACATGGTAAATTCTGAAGGGTAACCTACAACACGTCTTTTCAGATTTGTGTCAGTTGGTGTCGCAGCTTAATACTCGATTTTACACTCACCAGAGTCAGACTCTAGCTCTGGGGTTCACAGGTGACCTCATTGGTCCATATTTGCATTGTCACCCAATCAGGGCATGACCCCGGATCACGTGACTCCTGGAGGCTCACATGAGTCTTTTTAGTGAGCTATAAGGCTCACTCATGCCTCAGTGCTTGACCAGAATGGTTCCCTATTGCGAGGCGTAGTCGGACGAAAAAGTAGCTATTTACAGAAGCCGGACCTGAAGAGAAGCCGGATCTCAAGAGAAGCCGGACCCCAAGTGAAGTGTTTGATGACTTACGAATTAACTGAAGACTCGCTCAACGTCTTCTTCAAGAAGAATTAACTGCACTGTCAAAGTTTAGTTGTGTCTGGGATGGAGTCAGTGTGAGGAATCTAAGCACGGGTCTTTGAGCACCTGGTGAGCTGGGATCACTATTTCCATTACCAGGCAACGAAGAAACTCAGGCGGAGTAATGGGGAAGAACCACCCCTTCGATACAACTAGATATGATAGTATTCTAGTTACTGAGCGCACCGATGGAGCCGGATACAAAAGTCTTCTAGTTACAGAGTCGGTTTAGGAGGATCATTGTATGCAAAAATCCAAGAGATAAAATAACAAATGCCGGACATAGATCTCACACTGTAGAACATTGTCTTGACTCACGTGAGGGAGTGCTCTTGATGGAGGGAAAATGAACGGGAGAGGAGAGATTTGTGAGGAAAACTGCGGGGAAAGTTAATACAATTATCTTGACATATTCTGAGATGGATGATAAGGGACCCAGTTCTGGGAAGTAGACATTGACGAAGATTGATCTGAGTCATTTTAGCAAATCGAGTAAAGAATTTTAAAAAGAGACGATGCTTAATAAATAATTACGTAATTGATCTTTGTAGATCTTTGTATATTGTTTTATTTAAGCTACCTGCCTCCACTGAATCAAATTTTGGTTAAGAATTAAGAGGGCTACAATTGGGTAGTCATGAAATTATTATCTTCGCCTAAAATGGATGAGGATATTCACATATCAGATTTAATAGCAGTCTAACTCCAGCGTCTTCTTACATCATAACCTGAGGCCCTTCTTGCTCACTCTCTTCTTTAAACCCTCACAACTCTCTTGTCTAATTGTTGTAAATGGTGAGGGGTGCGTGCAGAGGTTATGAGGTTTAGCGAGGCTGTGGGGTAGAGACAACCATCCATTGCATGGTTGAAAGGATGTATCGTAGAGAGAGGTTATGGGACTGGGGGAGGTTGTGTGTAAGAGAGAGGTTGTGAGGTACAGAGAAATTGTGGAGACGAGGTTCTGGAACAGAGGAGCTTTGTGGTAGAGAGATGTTGTGTGCTAGAAAGAGGTTGGGTGGTTGAGACGTTGTGGGGTAGAGGTTTTGTGTGGTAGAGAGGTGGTATGTGGTAAAGAGAGGTTGTGTGGTAGAGACCTTGTGGGGTAGAGTGGTTGTGTGGTAGAAAGATTGTATGGTAGTGAGGTTGTGTGGTAGAGACTTTCTGGGGGTAGAGAGGTGGTGTGGGGTAGAGAAATGGTGTGTGGTAGAGAGGTTGTGTGGTAGAGACGTTGTGGGGTAGAGGTTTGGTTGTGTGGTTGCGAGAGGTTGTCTGGTAGAGAGGCGGTGTGTGGTTGAGACAGGTTGTGTGGTACGGGTTTGGTTGTAAACTGCAAGAGTTATAGAGCACTTGCGTGGGCGTTCGTTGTATGTAGGAAGTTATAGAGCACTTGAAGGACGTTCGTTTTAAGCATGAAGTTATAAAACCCCTTGAGTGGGCTTTTCTCTTAGGTAGGAAGATACAGAGCAGTTGATGAGCGCTCCACGTATGCAAAATATCACAGAGCACTTGAGGGGCGTACTGCCAGGAGCGCTAACAACAAGACCAAGGCCAAATACACAAAAACACAAACACAAAAGAGTGTATATAGTGTTGTAGCAACACCGACGTGAGGACAGTCAAGCACTTGGAATTCATTACCATAAAAAATACAAATTGTTCTTATTTGCATATCCAGCCACCCAGAGGGATTGTCTCCCGTTATGGCTCAGTTTTATACTCCTCTTAAGGCAAGGTGTTCTCCTACACGATGCTGAGTAATGCTTCATCTCAGGTTATGAACGATGTAGTTGAATCTTACGCTGCAGGCGGGGGACAGGAGCTACGCCGCCTTCATGCATATCCTGACTTTTTTGTCAGAGTTGAGTAGATATTAAATTGTTGAGATGGCGCTGTCAAGAGTGACGGCGTATAGTAGTTGGTACGATGCTTTTTTTTAAATTGCTAGTGATTTACAACCACACAAGCAAAGGTGCACATACAAACACATTCACAAACACACCAAACACCAGAGGCACACTTAAATGTTGTCACACAAGCAGAAAATGCTAAGCTGGTGCACCTCAGGATCACCTGGATAACTAAGCTGGTGCACCTCAGGATCACCTTCACCAACCTGGATAACTAAGCTGGTGCACCTCAGGATCACCTTCACCAACCTGGATAACTAAGCTGGTGCACCTCAGGATCACCTTCACCAACCTGGATAACTAAGCTGGTCCACCTCAGGATCACCTTCACCAACCTGGATAACTAAGCTGGTCCACCTCAGGATCACCTTCACCAACCTGGATAACTAAGCTGGTGCACCTCAGGATCACCTTCACCAACCTGGATAACTAAGCTGGTGCACCTCAGGATCACCTTCACCAACCTGGATAACTAAGACGGTGCACCTCAGGATCACCTTCACCAACCTGGATAACTAAGCTGGTGCACCTCAGGATCACCTTCACCAACCTGGATAACTAAGATGGTGCACCTCAGGATCACCTTCACCAACCTGGATAACTAAGCTGGTGCACCTCAGGATCACCTTCACCAACCTGGATAACTAAGCTGGTCCACCTCAGGATCACCTTCACCAACCTGGATAACTAAGCTGGTGCACCTCAGGATCACCTTCACCAACCTGGATAACTAAACTGGTCCACCTCAGGATCACCTTCACCACCATCTCTCCCTTGTCCCTTCTCCACCATCTCTCCCTCGTCCCTTCACCACCATCTCTCCCTCGTCCCTTCTCTACCAATCGTCGTAGAGCTCGACTTTAGCCTTTTATCTTCCTCGTCCATTATTGTTATTGAAGTCAAGAGAGTTTTAGTTATAATTCGTGTTGCAATATTTGTGAGTGTGGAGCTAAATGCAATAGGATAAATGGGTCATCTCTTTGATTGTGATGTTCTGTTGTTTTTTTATCCTATGCGATGAAAGGTGACAGTTAAGGTCAATTAATCAAGCGAGAACATTTCTGATATCCTGAAAGGGGAAAAGACTGTTGTATTCTAAGAGGAGGAATGTCTGCTGTATCCTGTGAGGGAAATGTATGTTGCAACTACCCCCTAAAATGCCTACTGTATCAGCGGAGGGATAATAACCCTAGCTGTAACATCTGAAGGGAAATACATTCAGTATGCTCACAGGGAAAATATCTAATGAATCATTATAGATTAAAGGGCGCTGAAATCTCACAGGAAAAATGTCTGCTGTATTCTCAGAAGGAAAAGGTCTGCTGTGTCCTCGGAAGGAACATGCCGGTGTAGCTGCAGACAGGAAATAGCTACCCTGTTTCCCGAGGAAAAAAAGAAACCATATTTTATCTTCATGGGGAAAATACCCGCTATATCATGCGAGGGTAAAAATACCCGTTGTATCAACATAGGAAAAAAGCCACTTAAATCTTACCTCACCTTTGACTTTCAATCTTTAACCACAGGTGTGAATGTCTCTCTAGCAGATGCTAAAGTTCCATCCCGTCCTCGACTCATGTCCATTACATCCAGCGGTTGGGACGACAGACGCATTCAAATTTTTTTACATGCTGTTCATTCAAAATGGGAGTTTTCTCAAATATAAATTATTATTATAATATATTAGCAAATTGTGCATATATAGAGGCATAGGTTAGGTTAGGTTATATGTTTACGTTCTGTTGGCGATTATTTGTATTTGTAGTACGTGGGTGAAACATTTATAGCGTTGTGGTTCGAACGAAACTCGTCAGTGAAGCACTTGTTCCGGAAGTGTTCGAACGAAATCAGTTGTGAGTCGTGTGTAAACAGTTTTTCATTCATAAACAGCTAGGGGGTTTGGCGGGTGCATGGCATCACTTTTGGATCTTTGTTTGGAGGACGGGCAAAAAGTTCTAAAGAAAGTCTGCGTAGATCAGAGTCCTGCTATTAAGAACTCCGACGCCAGGCAGACGTCGACACATCTGACCCACTCAGAGGAAAACTAAGCAGCGCGAGATCATTTCTCTGCTCCCGGAGAACTGTACCCCTCGAAACCTGACCTCATCGTCCTCGACATGACGGTGACGGGTTGGTCAGCCAGGCAGCCTCCGCACCGCCCCAGCTGGGAGAAGAGGCAGGTGTTAAGAAGAGACATTAGCATGAAGCTTGGACTCATTGAACCAAGTCAAAGCTGGTGGAGTTGCCGCGTGTGTTGATATGGAAGCAGACGGGAGAGTGAGGTTGTGCACGGACGACAGAATAGTGTACCAGATCACTGTTGTCTCGGCCAGTAGACTGTATTCAAGAGAGAAGTGCACCTAAATATGTCATATCAAAAGAACTGTTTAGAGGGTGACCAAACCACGCATCACAAGATAGAGAAACGACGATGTTTCGACTTGATAATGGTCCTGGACGGACCGAAACGTCGTCGTTTCTCCATCTTCTGAAGTGTGGTTTGGTCATCATATCTTCAGCCTCGTTATTGTGACTCATCGTCTGCAATAATTCTTTAGAGGATAATCTTCAGTGTAGCTAAGTTTGAGCGGCGCTTTTGCAGAACAATTAACAAGACTAAACTGTTAAACAATTGACAGGCGCTTAACCTCCTGTTTCGGCACTTTTCCTGGATTACATTTATCGAAACATATTTTCAGTGGTGTTTGCCTCCTTGCTCGTTAATACAGGGAAGTTTACGACAGGACCAACCAGCACACTATGACTGGTGCCGTGCTGCATGAGCCTCAAGTTCTAATTACTCTGTTATCAAATTATTTTGATAGGGAAATGAACGGAAATCGGACATTTCCGTTGTCCGATTCCCAGGGACACGGGGAACGAGCAGATCCCCGCAATCAACAGAAACAGGATACGGGACACGGATCCAAACAATCAACAGAAACACTTCAGGTGCGCCTTCCTTCTCCAAGGTCCCTTGTTAGTAGTGTTGGGCGTGTGGCCCCCAGAGACCTCCCCTCAGCTGCCCTCTAAACGTTCCCAGCTGCCTTCTCTGTCCCTCTGACCTAGCTTCCACCTGCTCTCTCTCTCACCCTTCACCTTCCACCTGCTCTCTCTCTCACCTTCACCTTCCACCTGCTCTCTCTCTGACCCTTCACCTTCCACCTGCTCTCTCTCTGACCCTTCACCTTCCACCTGCTCTCTCTCTCACCCTTCACCTTCCACCTGCTCTCTCTCTCACCCTTCACCTTCCACCTGCTCTCTCTCTCACCCTTCACCTTCCACTGCTCTCTCTCTCACCCTTCACTTCCACCTGCTCTCTCTCTCACCCTTCACCTTCCACCTGCTCTCTCTCTCACCCTTCACCTTCCACCTGCTCTCTCTCTGACCCTTCACCTTCCACCTGCTCTCTCTCTCACCCTTCACCTTCCACCTGCTCCTCTCTCTCACCTTCACCTTCCACCTGCTCTCTCTCTCACCCTTCACCTTCCACCTGCTCTCTCTCTCACCCTTCACCTTCCTCCTGCTCCTCTCTCACCCTCTCACCTTCCACCTGCTCTCTCTCTCACCCTTCACCTTCCACCTGCTCTCTCTCTCACCCTCTCATCCTCCTCCTGACCTCGCCAGACTTCATTTCATTTCCCTCCTCCGTCCTCCTCCGGGGCCCCGACGCAATAATAATTCACCTTGGAAGAAAAATAACAATTCTTTCCCTCTAATAAGTAACTTCAGTAAGCATCTGTTCCACCAAAGATACTCTTCTTGCAACGCGCTCTCGCACAAGACAGTACATATATTACTTATTGGTTATAGTCACTATTTGGCTGATTAATAAGTACATATGTGGTACATGCCAAGTTATATTTTGTTTTTAAGTAGAAACTCTTATTAAAGATTGCTAAACACCAGTTTAATATTAGGAATATATTTTTCAGTTTTATTAAACAATAGAGATTTTATACAATATTTGACAATATCCTGAGGTACTTTACAATTTATTTAAATATTTTGGTTTTGTTTTATAATTTTATAAGACTGTAATATCAATATAGGTATAGGTTAAGTACTAATTGTAATTAAGTAGCAATAAGTTGCTTATTAACATACTAAGAAGGTTAGGTTAGGTCGGTGGTTTCTATTCAGCTTTTCAGAGTAAACTCAAATATTCACAACAAATTAGTATGTCACATATGCACTCATAATAAGCCAATATTGACTATAAGCAAGTGCGAGAACGGGTTGCTTCTACCTAGTACTTAAAAATTACTTTAATTCCTATTTTTTCAGAGTTCACGATTTCTTTCCTCAAACACGAAGGGAAAATTTCACGAAATACTTCCCTAAAAGCCCCTGTAATTCGCACAGAGGAATACAGAGATAGAGATACAAATACAGAGATGCTCAAATATTGTTTGCAATATGGCGGAGAATATCTTCACTAGAGATGTAGCCTCGGAGCAAGAAGATGCAGCCTCACTTGCTGGTTATCTGGACTTGGGATAACGAAGAGAAGAGAAGATGGGTAAATGGTAGAGGAATGGTGGTGGAATGGTAGAGGAATGGTGGAGGCTACTCCTCGTGTCACGTGATGTTGCTGTCAACATCATACCACTCACAGAGTAATGGTAGCCCATTGACTTCCACCATACTCACCCACAGAGTAATAGCTGACCATTGACTTCCACATACTCACCCACAGAGTAATGCTGAACATGACTTCTACCATACTCACCCACATAGTAATGGTGACTATTGACTTCCACCATACTCAACCCACAGATAATGGCGACCATTGACTTCCACCATACTCATAACAGAGTAATGGCTGACCATTGACTTCCACCATACTCACCCACAGAGTAATGGCAGCCCATTGACTTCCACCATACTCACCCACATAGTAATGGTGACCATTGACTTCCACCATACACCCACAGAGTAAGGCTGACCATTGACTTACCATACTCACCCACAGAGTAATGGTGACCATTGACTTCCACCATACTCACCCACAGAGTAATGGCTGACCATTGACTTCCACCATACTCACCCACAGAGTAATGGCGACCATTGACTTCCACCATACCCACCCACATAGTAATGCTGACCATTGACTTCCACCATACTCACCCACAGAGTAATGGCTGACATTGACTTCCACCATACCCACCCACAGAGTAATGGCTGACCATTGACTTCCACCATACTCACACACATAGTATGGCTGACCATTGACTTCCACCATACTCACCCACAGAGTAATGGTTGACCATTGACTTCCACCATACTCACCCACAGAGTAATGGCTGACCATTGACTTCCACCATACTCATCAACAGAGTAATGGCTGACCATTGACTTCCACCATACTCACCCACAGAGTAATGGCTGACCATTGACTTCCACCATACTCACCCACAGAGTAATGGGACCATTGACTTCCACCATACTCACCCACAGAGTAATGGCTGACATTGACTTCCACCATACTCACCCACAGAGTAATGGACCATTGACTTCCACCATACTCACCCACAGAGTAATGGCTGACCATTGACTTCCACCATACTCACCCACATAGTAATGGCTGACCATTGACTTCCACCATACTCACCCACAGAGTAATGGCTGACCATTGACTTCCACCATACTCACCCACAGAGTAATGGCTGACCATTGACTTCCACCATACTCACCCACAGAGTAATGGTACCCATTGACTTCCACCATACTCACCCACATAGTAATGGCTGACCATTGACTTCCACCATACTCACCCACAGAGTAATGGCTGACCATTGACTTCCACCATACTCACCCACATAGTAATGGCTGACCATTGACTTCCACCATACTCACCCACATGTAATAGCTGACCATTGACTTCCACCATACCACCCACAGAGTAATGGCTGACCATGGCTTCCACCATACCCACCACATAGTAATGGCTGACCATTGACTTCCACCATACCCACCCACAGAGTAATGGCTGACCATTGACTTCCACCATACCCACCCACATAGTAATGGCTGACCATGGCTTCCACCATACCCACCCACATAGTAATGGCTGACCATTGGCTTCCACCATACCCACCCACATAGTAATGGCTGACCATTGACTTCCACCATACTCACCCACAGAGTAATGGCTGACCATTGACTTCCACCATACTCACCCACATAGTAATGGCTGACCATTGACTTCCACCATACTCACCCACAGAGTAATGGCTGACCATTGACTTCCACCATACTCACCCACAGAGTAATGGTAGCCCATTGACTTCCACCATACCCACCCACATAGTAATGGCTGACCATTGACTTCCACCATATTCAATAAATAAACATAACTGTGGTGTAAACATATTACACCAACAATACTTACGAGTGTGAAAAAAGCAGGTGACGCATGCGCATGGCCAGTGAGCACTATACACACGTGTAACACCCATGACCCCCCCCCCCTACAGTCCACAGCCAGGGAAGGAGACCACAGATTCCTTGGGTAAACAGCCGACCTCGTCTTGGTGTAGGGTGTAGGTAGCACAATAAATCTTCCCCTCCCCCCTTTTTGTGAGCGTATATAGAGGTCCTGTAGATCCAGGGAAGAGACAGAGTACGGTGCTCCGGGATCGAGGGCGGGTCTGTGACGATCATCCACAGCCCGGGAGAGACAGTGTCCACCGGATGGAGAGACAGAGGTCTTAATTAAGGTAATGTGTGTGATGTCTGAGATTTTGTTCCATGTCCAAATTTTCTTAATTTGTTGCCAGTGTTAGAATAGGATTTATAAGTGGTGTTTAGTATAATTTGATTTATCAATAAACTCATGTGAAAGTTCCCGTCTGTGTCAATTGTTGAATCCTCTTAGGCTTTTGATTGTAGTGGCTGACAACCGTCCCATATTTACTGACAGTTATAGAAAGTACTCTCCAAGTCAAGCAATGTTTCTTGCCTCGTTGCTTGATTAGTCTCAGTGGTCAAAGGCAGATGGTGGCAGCGTATTTAATCCTGTGTAGAATTTCCTTGTTGGCAGTGTACCTTTGGTCCCGGGTAACCATCATATGTCAGCTCATATTACAGTGTTCAATACCAGTGTTACCAAGTGCAACTGATAGGAAGTGTTACTCAGGATAAGAAGTGTGTACATTTATTAGTTAGTATTTTACCCGGTTTTACTATACACACGCACTATACTCACGGTCACTATACACATGTACTATACTCACCGTCACTATACACACGTACTATACTCACCGTCACTATACACACGTACTATACTCACCGTCAATATACACACGCACTATACTCACCGTCACTATACACACGTACTATACTCACGGTCACTATACACACGTACTATACTCACGGTCACTATACACACGTACTATACTCACCGTCACTATACACACGTACTATACTCACCGTCACTATACACACGAACTATACCCACCGTCACTATACACACGTACTATACTCACCGTCACTATACACACGTACTATACTCACGGTCACTATACACACATACTATACTCACCGTCACTAAAAAGGAGGAGTGACGTGATGGGAGCCATCAGTCAAGGAACACACGTCCTGGGAGCCATCAGTCAAGGAACACACGTCTTGGGAGCCATCAGTCAAGGAACACACAGTCCTGGGAGCCATCAGTCAAGGAACACACGTCCTGGGAGCCATCAGTCAAGGAACACACGTCCTGGGAGCCATCAGTCAAGGAACACACGTCCTGGGAGCCATCAGTCAAGGAACACACGTCCTGGGAGCCATCAGAAGATCTGAGTCCCATTAAACCTATTAACAACACAAAGAAAAATAGCAAAACTGTCGTAATTTGATTTATGAAAGTCGAACCCCTTCACAAAATTATTCCGGAGGCCGAACAACCATTAGTTTTGTGAGGAGGAGGAGGGTGCAGGCGCTAACACAGTGTTAGAGGCACTGACACTGTGTTAGAGTGACACTGGTTAGTCTCAACACTGTGTTAGTTCCTCTAACATTGTTAGCCTCAAAGTGTTAGTTCCTCTAACACTGTGTTAGTTCCTCTAACACTGTGTTAGTTCCTCTAACACTGTGTTAGTTCCTCTAACACTGTGTAGTTCCTCTAACCACTGTGTTTAGTTCCTCTAACACTGTGTTAGCTCTAACACGTGTACCTCTAACATCTGTGTTAGTTCCTCTAACACTGTGTTAGTTCCTCTAACACTGTGTCAGTGTCCCTGTGTCAGTGAACACTGTGTCTCCTTATGTTGTCCTCTAATTCATGCTCTCGTGTCATCCCAACGTAGTTCCTCTAACACTGTGTTAGAG
>WNGS01169498.1:68949984-68960433 GCA_020271785.1 Procambarus virginalis | reverse complement strand
GTTTAGAGCGATCATATATGAGGAAGAAAACGTTTTGAGCGACCTCTATCAGAAAGAGAACGTTTAGAACGATCATCGATGAGCAAGAGAACACTTTGAGCGATCATTTATGGCAAGAGAACGCTTAGAATGATCACGTATGAGAACGGGTCGATATCAGCGATGATATACGGGAAGGAAAACATTAACACGATCATTTTGAGAAAGATTAGGCTTAGGGGCCCCCAGCCGACAAAACAGGAGGAGTGACGTGATGGGAGCCATCAGTCAAGGAACACACGTCCTGGGAGCCATCAGTCAAGGAACACACGTCCTGGAGCCATCAGTCAAGGAACACACGTCCTGGGAGCCATCAGTCAAGGAACACACGTCCTGGGAGCCATCAGTCAAGAACACACGTCCTGGGAGCCATCAGTCAAGGAACACACGTCCTGGGAGCCATCAGTCAAGGAACACACGTCATGGGAGCCATCAGTCAAGGAACACACGTCCTGGGAGCCATCAGTCAAGGAACACACGTCCTGGGAGCCATCAGTCAAGAACACACGTCCTGGGAGCCATCAGTCAAGAACACACGTGATGGGAGCCATCAGTCAAGGAACACACGTCCTGGGAGCCATCAGTCAAGGAACACACGTCCTGGGAGCCATCAGTCAAGGAACACACGTCCTGGGAGCCATCAGTCAAGGACACACGTCCTGGGAGCCATCAGTCAAGGAACACACGTCCTGGGAGCCATCAGTCAAGGAACACACGTCCTGGGAGCCATCAGTCAAGGAACACACGTGATGGGAGCCATCAGTCAAGGAACACACGTCCTGGGAGCCATCAGTCAAGGAACACACGTCCTGGGAGCCATCAGTCAAGGAACACACGTCCTGGGAGCCATCAGTCAAGGAACACACGTCCTGGGAGCCATCAGTCAAGGAACACACGTGATGGGAGCCATCAGTCAAGGAACACACGTGATGGGAGCCATCAGTCAAGGAACACACGTGATGGGAGCCATCAGTCAAGGAACACACGTGATGGGAGCCATCAGTCAAGGAACACACGTCCTGGGAGCCATCAGTCAAGGAACACACGTCCTGGGAGCCATCAGTCAAGGAACACACGTGATGGGAGCCATCAGTCAAGGAACACACGTCTTGGGAGCCATCAGTCAAGGAACACACGTCCTGGGAGCCATCAGTCAAGGAACACACGTCCTGGGAGCCATCAGTCAAGGAACACACGTGATGGGAGCCATCAGTCAAGGAACACACGTGATGGGAGCCATCAGTCAAGGAACACACGTCCTGGGAGCCATCAGTCAAGGAACACACGTGATGGGAGCCATCAGTCAAGGAACACACGTGATGGGAGCCATCAGTCAAGGAACACACGTCCTGGGAGCCATCAGTCAAGGAACACACGTGATGGGAGCCATCAGTCAAGGAACACACGTCCTGGGAGCCATCAGTCAAGGAACACACGTGATGGGAGCCATCAGTCAAGGAACACACGTCCTGGGAGCCATCAGTCAAGGAACACACGTCCTGGGAGCCATCAGTCAAGGAACACACGTGATGGGAGCCATCAGTCAAGGAACACACGTCCTGGGAGCCATCAGTCAAGGAACACACGTCCTGGGAGCCATCAGTCAAGGAACACACGTCCTGGGAGCCATCAGTCAAGGAACACACGTCCTGGGAGCCATCAGTCAAGGAACACACGTCCTGGGAGCCATCAGTCAAGGAACACACGTCCTGGGAGCCATCAGTCAAGGAACACACGTCCTGGGAGCCATCAGTCAAGGAACACACGTGATGGGAGCCATCAGTCAAGGAACACACGTCCTGGGAGCCATCAGTCAAGGAACACACGTCCTGGGAGCCATCAGTCAAGGAACACACGTGATGGGAGCCATCAGTCAAGGAACACACGTCCTGGGAGCCATCAGTCAAGGAACACACGTCCTGGGAGCCATCAGTCAAGGAACACACGTCCTGGGAGCCATCAGTCAAGGAACACACGTCCTGGGAGCCATCAGTCAAGGAACACACGTCCTGGGAGCCATCAGTCAAGGAACACACGTCCTGGGAGCCATCAGTCAAGGAACACACGTCCTGGGAGCCATCAGTCAAGGAACACACGTCCTGGGAGCCATCAGTCAAGGAACACACGTCCTGGGAGCCATCAGTCAAGGAACACACGTCCTGGGAGCCATCAGTCAAGGAACACACGTCCTGGGAGCCATCAGTCAAGGAACACACGTCCTGGGAGCCATCAGTCAAGGAACACACGTCATGGGAGCCATCAGTCAAGGAACACACGTGATGGGAGCCATCAGTCAAGGAACACACGTCCTGGGAGCCATCAGTCAAGGAACACACGTCCTGGGAGCCATCAGTCAAGGAACACACGTCCTGGGAGCCATCAGTCAAGGAACACACGTGATGGGAGCCATCAGTCAAGGAACACACGTGATGGGAGCCATCAGTCAAGGAACACACGTGATGGGAGCCATCAGTCAAGGAACACACGTGATGGGAGCCATCAGTCAAGGAACACACGTCCTGGGAGCCATCAGTCAAGGAACACACGTGATGGGAGCCATCAGTCAAGGAACACACGTCATGGGAGCCATCAGTCAAGGAACACACGTCTTGGGAGCCATCAGTCAACGAACACACGTGATGGGAGCCATCAGTCAAGGAACACACGTCCTGGGAGCCATCAGTCAAGGAACACACGTGATGGGAGCCATCAGTCAAGGAACACACGTCCTGGGAGCCATCAGTCAAGGAACACACGTGATGGGAGCCATCAGTCAAGGAACACACGTCCTGGGAGCCATCAGTCAAGGAACACACGTCCTGGGAGCCATCAGTCAAGGAACACACGTCCTGGGAGCCATCAGTCAAGGAACACACGTCCTGGGAGCCATCAGTCAAGGAACACACGTCCTGGGAGCCATCAGTCAAGGAACACACGTGATGGGAGCCATCAGTCAAGGAACACACGTCCTGGGAGCCATCAGTCAAGGAACACACGTCCTGGGAGCCATCAGTCAAGGAACACACGTGATGGGAGCCATCAGTCAAGGAACACACGTCCTGGGAGCCATCAGTCAAGGAACACACGTCCTGGGAGCCATCAGTCAAGGAACACACGTCCTGGGAGCCATCAGTCAAGGAACACACGTCCTGGGAGCCATCAGTCAAGGAACACACGTCCTGGGAGCCATCAGTCAAGGAACACACGTCCTGGGAGCCATCAGTCAAGGAACACACGTCCTGGGAGCCATCAGTCAAGGAACACACGTGATGGGAGCCATCAGTCAAGGAACACACGTCCTGGGAGCCATCAGTCAAGGAACACACGTCCTGGGAGCCATCAGTCAAGGAACACACGTGATGGGAGCCATCAGTCAAGGAACACACGTCCTGGGAGCCATCAGTCAAGGAACACACGTCCTGGGAGCCATCAGTCAAGGAACACACGTCCTGGGAGCCATCAGTCAAGGAACACACGTCCTGGGAGCCATCAGTCAAGGAACACACGTCCTGGGAGAAAGTTCCCATTAAAACCTATTAACAACACAAAGAAAAATAGCAAAACTGTCGTAATTTGATTTATGAAAGTCGAAACCTTTCACAAATTATTCCGGAGGCCGAACACCATTAGTTTTGTGAGGGAGGAGGAGGAGGGCGTGGAGGAAAAGCAGGAAGAAGAGAAGATGACTTATTAAATAGGAAGACGGAGAGGAGGAGGGAGACAGGAAGGAGAAGGCACTATCAGAGTGTCAGAGGCACTAACACAGTGTTAGTGCCTCTCCTCTAACCCAGTGTTAGTGCCTCTCCTCTAACCCAGTGTTAGTGCCTCTAACACTGTGTAGTTCCAACGTCAGCGTCAAGAGGCACATGTCCTAACCTTACCATTGCCTATCTTGAAGGTTATCTTGAGGTGCTTCCGGGGCTTTAGCGTCCCCGCGGGGGGGGGGGGGGGTGTTGTTGTGTGGTTGGGGGGTTAGGTGGGTTGGGGGTGGTGTAGGTTTTGGGGGGGGCCGGGGGGGGGGGGGGATAAAAAAAAGAGAGAGGGGGGGGGGGGGGGGGTGGGCGGGGTGGGGGGGGCACACCCCCCCAACCCCCCCCACCCCCCCACCACCCCCCCCCCCCCCGGGTCGACAGGCCTCTCGTTGCTGGACTGGTCAACCAGGCTGTTGGACGCGGCTGCTCGCAATTAAGCAAGCAGTTTTAGATATCTTTAGAGCCCTTCACCATGGATGGTCAACAGAGCCCTTCACCATGATGGTCAACAGAGCCCTTACCATGGAGTCAACAGAGCCCTTCACCAGACTCAGGCCACATGATGGTCAACAGAGCCCTTCACCTGATTCACAGAGCCCAATGTAGTCAACAGAGCTCACCATGTAACAGAGCCTTCATAGGATGGTCAACAGAGCCCTTCACCATGGATGGTCAACAGAGCCTCCGGATGGTCCAGCCTTCATAGGGATGGTCAACAGAGCCCTTCACCATGGATGGGTCAACAGAGCCCTTCATCATGGATGGTCAACAGAGCCCTTCACCAGCTTCAGGCCACCATGGTCCAACAGAGCCCTTCACCATGGATGGTCAACAGAGCCCCTTCATCAGCTGGATGGTCAACAGAGCCCTTCACCATGGATGGCTCAACAGAGCCCTTCACCATGGATGGTCAACAGAGCCCTTCACCATGGATAGTCAACAGAGCCCTTCACCATGGATGGTCAACAGAGCCCTTCACCATGGATAGTCAACAGAGCCCTTCACCATGATGGTCAACAGAGCCCTTCACCATGGATAGTCAACAGAGCCCTTCACCATAGATGGTCAACAGAGCCCTTCACCATGGATAGTCAACAGAGCCCTTCACCATAGATGGTCAACAGAGCCCTTCACCATGATGTCAACAGAGCCCTTCATAGGATGGTCAACAGAGCCCTTCACCATCGGATGGATCGTTCAACAGAGCCCTTCACCATGGATGGTCAACAGAGCCCTTCACATTCACAGAGTATGGTCAACAAGCCCTTCACCATGGATGGTCAACAGAACAGCTTAGATGCCAATCAGAGAATTCCTCCGTGGCTTTCCTTCCGATCTGTTCTCCGTGGCTGTTCTCCTTGACTGTTCTCCATGGCTGTTCTCCTTGACTGTTCTCCATGGCTGTTCTCCATGGCTGTTCTCTCTTGACTGTTCTCCGTTGCCTGTTCTCCGTGGCTGTTCTCCATGGCTGTTCTCCGTGGTTCTCCTTGACTGTTCTCCATGGCTGTTCTCCATGACTGTTCTCCATGGCTGTTCTCCGTGGCTGTTCTCCATGGCTGTTCTCCAGTGGCTGTTCTCCTTGACTGTTCTCCATGGTTGTTCTCCGTGGTTGTTCACCGTGGCCACAGTGCCTTCTCCCTGGGGGCCAGGCGGGTGTGCCACACTCAAGGGTGACCTCCACCTATGAAACATTCAGGCTTGACAACACCACGTTACGTGAGCTGCCTCCCACCTCTTCCTCACCCTAATGTCCCCTGCTTGGAGAGTCCATAGTGAGAGTGGGAGAGGGAGAGGAAGAGAGAGAGGAGAGGACAGAAGACCAGAGATTGAGAGGGACAGAGAGAGACAGAGACAGAGACAGAGTGAGAGAGAGAGAGAGAGAGGGAGAGAGAGAGAGAGAGACAGACAGACAGACAGACAAGACAGAACAGACAGACCAGACAGACAGACGAGACAGGTACGACAGATGCCCCGAGGAGAGAGAAGAGAGGATACAGAGAGAGGTACGAGAGAGAGAGAGAGAGAGAGAGACGAGAGAGGAGAGAGGAGAGAGAGAGAAGAGAGAGAGAGGAGAGAGAGGAGCAGAGAGATAACAGAGAGAGGGGGTAGGATGAGAGGAGAGAGAGAGAAGAGAGGGAGAGAGAGAGAGAAGGACAGATGAGAGAGCCTAGAGCAGAGCAGACGAGAGAGATGAGAGAGCGAGAGAGGAACGAGAGAGAGAGAGAGAGAGAGAGTAGATACAGAGGAGAGAGAGAGAGAGACAGAAAGAGCCCTAGACGAGAGAACGAGAGAGAGAGAGAGGGCTTTTGTGGGAGAGAGAGAGATGTAGATAGAGAGAGAGAGGAGAGGAGAGGATACAGGAGAGAGGTAGAGAGAGAGAGAGATACAGGAGAGAGAGAGATCTCCAGAGAGTGAGAGAGAGAAGAGAGAGAGAGAGAGGAGAGAGAGAGAGAGGGAGTGAGAGAGAGAGAGAGATGAGAGAGAGGGAGAGAGAGAGAGAGAGAGAGATAGAGAGAGAAGATAGATACAGTAGAGGTAGAGAGGAGTAGAGAGAGAGCGAGAGATTAGAGAGAGAGAGAGAGAGAGAGAGAGAGAGAGAGAGATACAGAGAGAGGTAGAGAGAGAGAGAGACAGAGAGAGAGAGAGAGAGAGAGAGAGAGAGAGAGAGCGAGAGGAGAGAGATAACGATGATGATGACAAGAATGCACATGGCGAATCGGACAGAGCTGCAAATGGGTGGCAAATCCCTAGAGTTCACAGAAGAATTTGACATCTTGGGAATGAAGTTCGAATCTTCAATGACAATGAAGAATCATGTGCTAAACCTAGCTAAAAAGGCAGCCAGGAAACTTACAAGCACTAAGGCGCATCTCATATCTTCTTGACAGCAAGGGATGCAAAACCTTATATGAAGCACAAGGTCGCTCCCATCTAGAGTATGCACCCCTTCCTGGATTGCCTGCCCCCCATCTTTCGTCAGACTGTTGGACAAAGTAGAGAGACGGGCTAGAAGGCTTATCTCTAGTCTTGACCAAGTCTGGTGGGAACTGTCTGAAAATGAGAGCCTGCAACACCGTCGGGACGTTGTTGGTCTTAATGTTATGTACAAGGCCAACATCCTCAAAGTTCCGTACTTTGGCCCAACTCCGTGGAGTACCAGTATAGTTCCCACTCGTAACACTTAGGCTTTCTAAACCTTCAACAGTCTCATGCTTGAAGTGCCATTCTCAAGAACATCACTCCATTCAGCGTTCATTCATTCCGAGGCTTACTCGTATCTGGAACTTGTTTGCTCAACAGATTGATACACGAGAGATCAAGTCAAGTGATCACATGAAGACTCTGGCACACAGCTGGCTACTAGCTCATCCTGTTCCTTATATGATGGTTACTTAATGTTTTTTTAATGAATAAAGGCTATTCCTTCAAAAGCAAAAAATAACATGCTCATGAAATAAATGGGCATCTAGGAGTAGGTTTCAACTTAGCATACATAAGTTCAATATAGGATAGTTCCCAATTTGTTAGTTTCAAAGTATACTCTTATGAAATAATTGAGTTTCTAGGTGTAGGCTTCAGATGAGCTGAGGGTAGGATAACAGCTCTTGCTGGCAGCTTCACTAGGTATGTCATTAGGCATCCCTAAAAAAAAAAAAAAAAATTAGTTTAAAAAAAAAAAACAAAAAAAAAAAAAAAAAAAAAAAAAAAAGGGATAAGGAACAGACAAACAGACAGAGACACAGATGACACATACAGACAAACAAATACGAAACACAAGCAAACAATAACAAAGTCAGCCAACACATGCAGGGAAAATACATACTCGTTCGTTAAGTAAATTATCCAGATGGAGAGCCATTAACGTTTTTCAAAACAGAACAATTACCAGCGGAGGAATCGTATAATGCCGAGAGGGGAAACACCGATAAGTAACTCAGTCAATACAAAACTCAACACACCACACTCAAGTGTGTCTTGAGTGCACCTCACGGCGATTGTTTTGACCCTCGTGAGTGTGTTTACTAGTGAGCGAGTCAGGAGTTGTCTCAACTCATTTTGTTGTATTTATTTTGAAGAAAAAATAGATTATGCTGAATCTGTTGCTTAGTATATATGGTGTGTGTATGTATTACCTAGTACTCACCTAGTTTTGCTTGCGGGGGTTGAGCTCTGTTATTTCGTCCCGCCTCTCAACCGTCAATCAACTGGTGTACAGGTTCCTGAGACTACTGGGCTCTATCATAGTTACACTTGAAACTGTGTATGGAGTCAGCCTCCACCACATTACTGCCTAATGAATTCCATCTGTTAACTACTCTGACACTGAAAAGTTCTTCTAACGTCCCTGTGGCTCATTCCGATACTCTGTTTCCACCTGTGTCCCTTGTTCGTGTCCCACCCCGTGCTGAAGAGTTTGTCTTTGTCCACCCCTGTCAATTCCCCTGAGAATTTTGTAGGTGGTTATCATGTCTCCCCTTACTCTTCTGTTTTCCAGGAATGTGAGGTTCAGCTCCTTTAGGCCTTTCCTCGTAGCTCATTCCTCTCAGCTCCGGACGAGCCTGGTGGCATACCGCTGAATCTTCTCTAACTTTGTCTTGTGTTAACTAGGTATGGACTCCAGGCTGGAGTTGCATACTCCAGGATTGGTCTTACATAAGTGGTATACAGGGTTCTGGAAAGATTCCTTACACAAGTTTTCTAAGGCAGTTCTTATGTGGCCAGTCTAGCATATGCCGCTGATGATATTCTTTTTCATGTGGGCATCTAGGGACAGGTTCGGTGTGATATCAACCCCCAGATCTTTCTCTCTGTTTGACTCTTGCAGGATTTCACCTCCCAGATGAAACCTTGTGTTCAGCCTCCTGCTCCCTTCGCCTAATTTCATTCACCTTACACTTTCCTGAGTTGAACTTTAGCAGCCATTTTCTAGACCGTTTCTCCAGTTTATCAGGTCATCCTGTAGTCTCTGTCTATCTTCATCCGACTTGATTCTTCTCATAATTTTTTTGCATCATCAGCAAAACATTGAGAGGAATGAGGTCTATACCCTCCGGAAGATCGTTTACATATATTAGAAACAGGATGGGTCCCAAGTACTGAGCCCTGTGGGACTCCGCTGGTGACCACGCCAATCTGATGTCTCCCCCTCACCGTTACCTCGCTGTTTTCTGTTGCTTAAGTACTCCCTTATCCACTGGAGCACCTTCCCCTTTTTTTACTCCTGCCTGTTGCTCCAACTTTTTAACAGCCTTTTATGGGGTAACTGTGTCAAAGTCTTTTTGACAGTCCAGGAAAATGCAGTCGGCCCACCCTTCTCTTTCCTGCCTAATTTTTGTTGCCTGGTCATAAAATTCTATTAAACCTGTGTAGGCACGATTACCATCCCTGAACCCATATTGGTGGTGCGTTACCAAAGTTATTTCCCTGTGCGTGTGTGTGTGTGTACTACCTATTTGTACTCACCTATTTGTGCTTGCGGGGGTTGAGCTTTGGGCTCTTTGGTCCCGCCTCTCACCATGTCAATCCAACTGGTGTACAGATTCCCGAGCCTACTGGGCTCTATCATAGTTACACTTGAAACTGTGTATGGAGTCAGCCTCACACCACATCACTGCCTAAAGCATTCCATCCGTTAACTACTCTGACACTGACAAAGTTCCTTTCTAACGTCTCTGTGGCTCATGTGGTACTCAGTTTTCAACCTGTGTTCCCTTGTTCGCGTCCCCCCTTTGTTGAATAGTTTGTCCTTGTCTACCCGGTCGATTCCTCTGAGGATTTTGTAGGTTGTGATCATATCTCCCCTTACTCTTCTGTCTTCCAGTGTCGTAAGGTGAATTTCCCCGCAGCCTTTCCTCGTAACTCATGCCTCTTAGTTCTGGGACTAGTCTAGTGGCATACCTTTGAACTTTTCGTCTTGTGCTTGACAAGGTACGGGCTCCATGCTGGGGCTGCATACTCCAGGATTGGTCTTACATATGTGGTGTACAAGATTCTGAATGATTCCTTACACACAGGTTCCTGAACGCTGTTCTGATGTTAGCCAGCCTCGCATATGCCGCAGATGTTATCCTTTTTATATGGGCTTCAGGAGGACAGGTTTGGTGTGATATCAACTCCTAGATCTTTCTCTCTGTCCGTTTCATTAAGTACTTCATCTCCTATTCTGTATCCTGTGTCCTGGCCACCTGTTTCCACTGCCTAGTTTCATTACTTTTACTTTTGCATTTACTCGGGTTGAACTTCAACAGCCATTTGTTGGACCATTCACTCAGTCAGTCTGTCTAGGTCGTCTTGTAGCCTCCTACTATCGTCCTCAGTTTTCAATCCTCCTCATAATTTTGCATCATCGGCAAACATTGAGAGGAAACGATTCTATACCCTCTGGGAGATCATTTACATATATCAGAAACAGTATAGGTCCAAGGACTGACCCCTGCGGGAATCCACTCGTAACGTCTCGCCAATCTGAGACCTCACCCCTCACACGGACTCTTTGTCTCCTGTTGCTTAGGCTACTCCTGTATCCAACGGAGTACCTTCCCTTTCACTCCAGCCTGCATCTCCAGCTTTTTCACTAGTCTCTTTTGTGTGGCACTGTATCAAAGGCTTTCCCTTTCTGACAATCCAAAAATATGCGGTCTGCCCACCCTTCTCTTTC
>WNGS01169498.1:68884215-68899623 GCA_020271785.1 Procambarus virginalis | reverse complement strand
TGCCCCATCTCTCTTCCTCATTCCTCGCAGTTCCCAGCAGTCACAGGGAGGGTTCTCTGGCTTATCGTTCGCAGCGCTGTAACTCACTCACTGGAATTGGCTTGTGTAGGGGAGGGGAAGAGGAAGGCGATAGTTAGCCTCAGTGTTAACGAGATGGGTGATTGGTATGCATGACCTTAAAACGAGCGCAATGGCAGGCCAGTTCCGGTCGGAACGAGAACTTTAACTGTGGGGCTCTAACTTCTAACACCAGGAGGGAAAGGTGTATATTTTGTCATGCATTCTTTTCCTCGCCCGTTTCTTCCAGGTGTTTTTTTTATTTTCTCCTTCCTCTTGTGTTTGGAATGACGTGAACATTTTGGTTATTTCCGTGTGTGGCTGCCAGTTGCATAGTGAGGGTGGCTGTGCTAGGTTCATGGTGCAGGGCGTTCAGGCCACCACAGGCGTGGTGTGGGGAGTGTGGTGTGGGGCACGTGCTGTGGGACGCGTGGGTGTGGGACATGTGCTGTGGGGCAGTGGGTGTGGAGCTAGTGTGGTGTGGGGAGTGTGGTTGTGGGGCATGTGGTGTGGGACACGTGGTGTGGGGAGTGTGGTGTGGGGCAGTGGGTGTGGGTGACAGTCAGTGTGGGCAGCAGTCCTCGTTAGTGCAGACAACAGTTCTCAGCTCCTCAAGTTCAAGTTCGAGTATGTTTATTGAGATAGCAAGAAATACATCTAAAGGGATAGAGGTAGCTTAGGCTATTTCTACCCCCCTCAGCTCCTCAATGTCTTCGACCATTTAACAGGCTCATCTAGGCCTTCCTGGCTCTCTCTTGTCTAATTTAGTCGTCAAGATCTGATCTCTTTGCTCTTACCGTGGTTTCTCTCCTCCTTTTTGTCTCTTATTTGAATAAACATTTCGACCATGAGAGTTCAAACTCTGAACGAATGAATATGATTATGAACGAAATTCTATACGGTTATCTACTGAGCGATCGAACGTAGCACTTCCGGAATCCTGTGAAGGCTGTTAAAAGTTTATGCAGCGAGACATTCCGGTGGAGAGTGAGAAGGCGGCATGTTCCCAGCGAGGCGGGAGCGGCGCCCGACCGCGCCTCTCTAACGCTCTGCGTCAGAGTTTGCGGTCTGGGGGGCGAACGGCGCGCTTCTTGGCTGTTTTAAAGAGTACCGCTATTTCCTTAATTGTTGTTCCTCCCGGGCGTTGTAGTATCTCCCGAGACGCGTTCTTACCCCGAAATTTGTGTATTAGAGTATCGACATATAGATAAGGAGACTTTGATATAGATATATATAAGGCGGTATAATAACACGACGGAAGCGCAAAGTGATCAATCTGGAAGTGGCGATAGAGTGGCAGGGAGGCCGCGCCCACAATGCTCTAGCAGCGGCGCCGGCGGCACAAAGTTATCGACTACACCACCACTGCTGCTACCGCCACCGCCGCCAACACCGCCTTCGCCGCCACCATCACGCACACCACCACCACCACCGCCAGCAGTCTCCGTCCGGGACCCCGCCATCCTCCACCGCCCTATACCGTGTTGGGCGCGGTCTGGTAGCATCCTCCAAGAACCACCAGGATGCTGTCATCCTGCTGGTTCAGCACGCCCTTCACGGGTTGCTTCGCCACTGCCATCAAAGGTAAGGACTCATGTGCTTTCTACCTTCACGTGGCGCGCACTACACACGCCCCTTTCCCTTCCCACCCCTCCCTTTATAGCGGTAAGGGAAAGGGGGGGGGGAGCTCTTCTTTCCCCTTCCCTATGCCCACTTGAGTGGGAGTGGTGCGTCCATTCTTAAGTGTATTTGAAGCTAATGGTAATGATGATGATATTATCTTTGATCCTAAAAGCAAGGCTTTGAACGCAGCCACACGAGAGGCTGGCGAGCCAGGCTGCAACGGCCGACATTTGAGGTGTAGTAATTGGATTTTGGGTCCTTGTTAATAGCTGGGACACGGTGAGTTGGCACATATGTGGGATTATGTAGGTTTTTAGCAGTCACATGTGGGAGTTTCATCCTCTTTCACCTATATTGAACTTCCCCATTGTGTAATTCCATTATCTCCCATATTTTTGTTCTATTACAGCTCAGGTTCCCATTAAATCCCTTTCCCCATTACATGTTAATTTTCCAGTTACCATCCTCCTTCCCATTATTTCCATTACCCCTATTTCATGCATATCCTCCCACCCCCTATTACATATCCATTTACCGTGCTCCCCATTACAATAGAACGATCGCCTCAGGGGATTTCTCCTCGGACCATTATTCTACACAATAGGGTTAATATGAGTGATGACAATATTGGTGTTCACAGCGATATATGCAAATTGTAAAGTGATGTTTAAATAGGCTGCATTTGTAGACTATATTGATGATGACTAGCCACTATTGACTGGCTTTAGATTCTGAATAGAGAAGTGGTAAACACGGCCCGGTATAGGGAATGTTTTTTTTTTATTATTATTATTTTCTACCACAGACGTGGCCACACATTTACAATGCTAACCAGCATATATACATTTTCTTCTGTCCTCCATGGACAGGGGTTAGAGTCAGTTAAACATATAGTTCAGGGAAGTGTTAAACGATTAACCTAAGCTTCGTTTAACCTAAGCTCTGGACTAGTAAAGTATCAGGCAGTATTAACATTGAAGGTGTCAGAAGCAAATAATAAAGACATACTAACAAGGCTGACAAAAAACATCCCCACCCCCCCCCCCCCCCTTCACATGAAATCAAATGACGTTTTGGTCCTTAAAAAAAAAACTCACGAATAAAAACCGAGATGGTGTTGGTGTCAGTTCATTTGTTGTTGTTGCTTTTGTTAACACATTTAAGTACAGCTTCACTGTGTGTACCATATTCTCAGGGACGGGGATGTTGAAGCTCTCGTATCTGGTTCCAGTCGGAGAGTATTTGAATAATACTGCAGCTTTAGTAGTTATGTCTGTTGAAGGTTCTGTCTTTGTCCTCTCGCTTTCTTTATGTGTCTGTGTCTCCTGGTGTACTCCATTCTCTCTCTCTCTCCTGTCTCTCCTGTTGGTTTCTTTCTTTTTCCACTATCTGCTTCGTTCCTACTATCAGCTCTCCACGCTCTCTCCTCTCTCTCTCACTCGTCTCTCTCTCTGTTCAGCGACCTCCCTCCCTCCTCTCTTCCTCCCTCTCTCTCCTCTCTCCTTTTATTTTCTTTTCGTTCTCTCTCTCTCTCTCTCATAGCCTCTCTCTCTCTCTCTCCTTTCCCTTCCCTTCCTTCTCTCATTCCTATCTCACCTTCTTCTCCTTCTGTCCTCTCCTTCTCTCCGCGTCCGCCTGCCTCCACCTTCTTACCCCCTGCTCTCTCATTCCATGCCCTCTAGCTCCTCTGAATGATTGACAGTATATAAATATATAATAACGTTTGACGAGATTGGATATATATCAGATGAAATCGATACCCCAAACACTAAATAGTGGTTTCCAATCAGACACGAGGCACAGCACCAGGTGTAGTGGCTGAGAATACCTTGGACGAGTCGAGCCTACACGAGTCAGAAGGTCGAGGCTGGCATAGGCCTACTAGAGCTTTCTAAATGGAGAAGAAATTTAGAAAGCTCTCCCTCACCGCTCTTTCCCCCCCCCCTTGCTTGGTAGTGATACCGTGAGCCACACCCCCCCTTTAAACCATTTACTCTATTATCGTTAAGGCAACAATGTATCTTTTGAGCCATTTTCTCCCATGATTGGTATAGCTGAGGGGGGGAAGGGGGGGGGAGGGAGGAGGAGAGGAAGGGTTTCTCTTTGAGGTTTTGGGATGGATAAGACATATGTGGAGTGTTGATAGTGTGTGTGCCGACAGTGTGTTGTGTGTGTGTGTACTGCCTATGCAGAGTGTGAGTGTGGGGGTGTATGCGTTTTCAGGTGTGGCTCAGAGGTGAAGTCACAGGGATCAGAATACAGGTCAAATCTTGCGACTACACATGAGAGGTCACTACACCCGTACAGTGCACGCAAAAAGGTCACTACACCCGTACAGTGCAGCAAAAAGGTCACTACACCCGTACAGTGCACGCAAAAAAGGTCACTACACCCGTACAGTGCACGCAAAAAGGTCACTACACCCGTACAGTGCACGCAAAAAGGTCACTACCGGCGGATCATGCACGTGGAAGGACACTACAGGCGGATCATGCACGTGGAAGGACACTTAAACGTGCACAATGCACATGAAAGGTCACAAAAAGCGGAGGTCATGCGAGAATAAGTGTATTGACCCCACATTCCGAGTCATGCACCACGACACATGTGTTGGACTTTCCTCGTCTCTTACAACACCTGCAGTAATGCAGGTCTGTAAGCTGTGCTCTAATTATTGCATTGAAATTAAATGCACAACATTGTGACAGAAAAATGCAGCATTGTGTTTAGAGAAATGTGTCATGGTGTGGTAGGTGTGTGTGTGTGTGTGGTGTGTGGTGTGGTGTGTGTGTGTGTGTGTGTGTGTGTGTGTGTGGTGTGTGTGTGTGTGTGTGTGTGTGTGTGTGTGTGAAGCAGTACGTGGCTGTGGGATATCGTGTAGTAATTGAGTTGCTCATCACAGCCGCCTCTGGCCCTCTTGCATGATAATGAAGGCAAATGATTAACCGTGGCGCAGGTTGTGTGTGGTTGTCACGGGCTGGTAGCTGCCGAATGGTGATGTGTGTGGTGCAACGCAACCTGCAACCTGCAACCTGCCTGTTGTCATCAGCGTGTGCGCACACACACACACACCACAGCTGGTGTTTATTTTAGAAAGGAAAGAGTCAAGAACTCCCACATGTCTCATATACATGCTGGACAAGAACTCTGAGGTAGCACGTAAAGATTCACGGGTTACTCATGCCCGTGCCACCTCCTGGGTGACTTCATCAATCATCAATCACCTGAGGTATCTGGCAGTGTTGAGAGAAGCTTAGTTAAACTAGAGAACTGCAATGAGCCGTAAGAATCATTTCTGGAATGAGCCTTAAGAAACAGGTCTGGAATACATCCTCTTCCTAATATATGTGGATGATCTAACAGTAAATAGGGTCATTTACATCTTTGGAGATAACGTGAAGCTAATGAAGAAGATGCAAAATGGACGAAGACCTCGATGGACTACTGGAGGAACTGTGATTTACAGATTGTCTGAAAAAAGGGCAGTTTCAATTTTAATGCAAATAATTATTATTATTAACATCTTTATTGACAAAATGAATTACAATTTTGCCTAATCTGAATAATGATAAGATTATGAGGTTGGGACAGAAGTGAGAAGACTCGTAGTAATGACCCTGGCTAAGGGTAGGCAAGTCCCTGAATCCGAGCATTAAAAAATATTTGGGAGTATATATATCTCCAAACTTGATCCCAGATTGAATTTTACAAAGTAACTGTATATTTCAACTTACATGAGACGCGCCCTTGAGTCTGCAACGCCGGTCTGGAAGGCACACCGGCAAAATACGACATTATTTGTTCCAGAACAAGGAGGATTGAGCTACAGTGAGTTGTGAAGGTAGCTCACCTTCACACTCCGAAGGAAAGAAAAAGTAGGCGTGATAAGATATTGACAAAGTTAGCCAAGAGGCTGTGTTCAAGATGAGACAGGAAGGTAGGAGGCCACGGGTGAGTTAAGGCAGTACGTCACTTTTGTGGTCGATTTCAATTCAAATTACGTCCACTTTTGGCCATAGCGCGCACAAAGCGAAAAGCGACGTTATTTTTAATAAGAGGACGGGTTGGGTAACTAGTCACACCATGAGCTAGGTGTTGGGAAGGTCTTCAGTGTGACTCTCGCAACCAAATGGAGCTTTTGGAAAGGAGATTTTAGAAGAGATTTGTAGCGACAAATACCATAAATTGCTTAAGTGCAAGAACGAATATGAAGACAAAGGAACCGTTCGATTACTTAACCATATCGGGAAAGGCAGATTGATTGATTGATGAAGATTACGCCACCCAAAAGGTGGCACGGGCATGAATAGCCCGTAAGGGGGTGGCCCTTTTGAGCCATTACCAGTATCAATAGATGATACTGGAGATCTGCGGAGGTGCGACTGCACCCTGCGTGACGGGAGATGTCTCCCGGAAAGGCAGGGATATGGAACAAGCGCCTCGACCCGGTAAGAAAAGATTTAGGATGTTGCAGAATAGTGTAGGTTGGGGGTAATATTCCAGCACGGTCACCACCCTTCACAACCTCACTAAACCAATGAACTAAATTGCCCGAACCTAACCTACCCGAGGACCCGCGACAACATGAACAAAGCCTGCATAAATGTGTTCCAGAAAGCAGAAAGAACACTATAGTTAATGAGCAACATTACTATGGGTGACTTCAGTCATGTGGATATAATCTAGGAATTCACATGATTGGATTGAAACATGGGTTGCAAAGTTAGTAATGTAATATAGCAAGTATATACTATCCCAAAGGGCAATATACCAAATATGTCGTCAGAGAAAAGGGAAGAAGTAGCTTTCATTTGGAAATAAACAAAAATATAAAAAATATTTAGGAGCCAGTGACCATTCCATCCTAGTATTTGCATTTTATTTCTGCCATATAATCAGAGATAAGAAGACATAGAAGCAAGTAAAAATAAACTTTAAGAAAAGGAGTTTACAGAAGAACAAGAAAATTCCAGAAGGAACCGTAATGGAAGAAAAGAATGAGAAGGAAGACGGTTCCAGTAATTATAGAACAGGTCAAACGGAGGTGAATAGAGGTCGAGAAGAAACAAAGGGGGCGGGAGAAAGTGCCAAGCCATGGTTCAGCAGGCAGTGCCATGGTACGAAAATAAAAAGCAGGAGAGAGAGAGAGTGGAAGAGAAAAAGACTATCACCAGCCAATAAAACCGAAGAAAATGCAACAGGACAAGGAATGAAAACAATGAACACCAAAAGTGGAGCAAAGAACTTCTATTGAAATGACTGCATCAGGGTCAAGAAACAACAGAGGCAGTTTCTTTGTGTTGCATTAGGAAGAGGATGTTGGTGAATGATCTTCTTTACTAGGCTAAAGGAGAGTGGATAAGGACTTTAAAGCAGCTTACAGCGAGGTTCTCGAAAATCTCCTAATATATTTCCTGGAAGTATTTATAACGGACCTCTAACAAATTCTCAGTCGAGAGGAGATGGAGAGACGACTAGAGGTACATAAGAACATAAGAACAAAGGTAACTGCAGAAGGCCTATTGGCCCATACGAGCCAGCTCCTATTTATAACCACCCAATCCCACTCATATACATGTCCAGCCCTCGCTTGAAACAATCGAGGGATCCCACCTCGATTGTTACTGGATTGTTAGACACTGTAGGAGAGTGTCAAACAATCATACGTATTAATACAAGCTACACAAACATTTAGCATTGCTCTTTAATGCATTACTGGAGAGGAGTGAGTTACCCTAAAGCTGGAAGAGTGTTAATGTAGTTTTGATATCCAAGAAAAAAGTTCAAATGGTAGGCAGGAAATTACAGATATTGCCACTTTACAAAGTACTTTAGATATAGTCAAGAAAACACCCTCGCACGTCCCTTCGCCAACATATTGTGAGTGACATCTGCTGTCTTCCTGGTCGTGAAGATCTTCAGAAACAAACTAAAATACTTTCACATTGTAGAAAGTCTTGAGGAGCATAATTAAATATGATAACGTCATATTCAGGTATTTATTACCAAGGAAATGTAACATTATTTAATATTACACAATGGAAATTAACACACTATTATGACGTGTGGTGGTGTTTGTGTTCTATGATGATGCCTTATGATCTGTATGGATCAGGAGACAATTGGATAATTAACCCTCATTGTGGTGCACAACCTGTTGCTGCCGCTAATTTTCTACTCTTAAGACGTCGTTGAAGGAGGGAGGAGCGTCAGAGCAAGGAAGCACAGACACTGAGTGTTCCTGGAGCAGTACGAGAGGTTTTCCCAGTCACTACAGGAGAGTGAAGTCTACAGCTTTATATCTTTTTGCCTCGCCTCTTTACCCTTTTGTCTCTGCTACGTCTTGACCTTAGAGCTCTTTGTCGTATCTTCTCTTGGAGTTTTGGTTGAGGTGGCTTCCACGACGACTTCTTTTCATTGCTTCCCAGTTATTGATCACCCTTTCAGATTATTTCCTTATCTTTATTTGACTTATTTGCGTTTTCAGCTCCGACCAATGTCCTCTTTGTCTTATTTTCTCCCTGTTTAAAGAGGTTATCTGTGTTCAAATTGTCTACATGGTCTACTCCCTTTAGTATTTGGTATGTCGTGATCACATCCCATCGCTGCTTTTCTCATCTAACGTTATAAGATTTAATTCCCTTAAACTGTCTCCCTGTCTTCGTAACTTAGTCGTTTTATTCAGCTACTCTTTACGTTTTGTGCATCAGGAGGTGCGTATTGTAGTATTGGTCTTTGTCGATTCTGAAAAAAAAGTATTTTTCTTAGAATTTCAAATACTCTTTTTTTCGCTTGCCTCTCTCTCATATTGTCGAAGTTATCGTGTCTGAGTTCCTCAGGTGTTAATGCTGGAATTATATCTATTATTAAACTCGTTTTGTATAATTACCCTATCTTCATCATTACCCTACACTTGGAGGTTGAAATCTAACAGCCATTTGTCTGGCAACGCCTGGGTGTTTTCCTGCAGACTTGTACAAAATTTACTTCATTGGGTAGGTCATTCACACAGATGTGTTGGTTCTTGAACTGAGGTATGGGGGAACCACCTTGTCACATCCCTCTAACTTGTCACCTTGTTTCCGTCTGTGACCCTTTGTTTCCTCCCTGTCAGGTAGTCTCAGTTATTCCAGCTTGTCTCGACATTTTGTACACCAACTATTTGAGAGGAACGGTGTCAAATAAAATTTGATGGTGTTCCTACTGTGTGTGTGTGTGTGTGTGTGTGTGTGTGTGTGTGTGTGTGTGTGTGTGTGTGTGTGTGTGTGTGTGTGTGTGTGTGTACATGCTTGACTGTTTGTGAGAGCAGCTTTCTGCCTTTGTGAGTGTGAAATGCATAAACCAATATTGAAAGTGAAAGCAGGCAGGTGGTGGTGGTGGCCTCAGCATCGTTTGGGCTGATGCTTGAATTTAACGCGAGTCTATAGAAATTATACGACTGCCTCTCCTGCTCTACTGTACGCCTTTGCCTTGCTCTGCTGACCACCCTGGCTAAGCTATGGTCAACAACCCATCCTCCGAATTGACAGTACGATTTAATACTAAGTGTAAAAAGTACACTTTCTTACTGTCATAAATAGTGCATAATTGCACTTATGGGGCTGTTATATTTACCCAACTCCCTCCCCCGATTTCATTCTTCTCGTTTTCTGTTAAGACACTCAGAATTTTAAAATGAAGTTTTGATTTCAATTAGCAATCCACAAGTTTCAAATATTAGGAATTTCTTTTTCAGGTTTATTAAACAATATAGATTTTATACAAAATTTTAAAATATCCTGAGTTACTTTACAATTTATTTATATGTTTTAGTTTTGTTTTATTAGTTTTATAAAACTGTAATATCAATATAGCTATAGGTTAAGTACTAATTGTAATTAAGAAGCAATAAAATTATTATTTTCAAAAACTAAGACGGTTAGGTGAGGTTGTGGTTTTCTATTCAGTTTTTTAGGTAAACTCAAATATTCACAATATATTTGACAGTACGATTTAATACTAAGTGAAAAAAAGTACAATTCCTAACTGCTATGAATAGTACATAATTGCACTTATTTGTCTTACATTTACCACCCTATTTTTGGAGGACGGGCTGAATCGATCACAAGACAGTTCGACAAAGCTCATTTTATGATTGTTAAAAGTGTAAATATTGTTTAGTTAGGTTGCATTAGCCTAGGTTGGGTTAGGCTCGGTTAGGTTAGATTTTAAAATCCGTTGAGGAACCATCTTGTGTACGATGTGACTTGTATAGTGGCTAACCGCTTACTCTGTCACTCTGCTGTTTACCCAGCTCCACAGCAGACAGCCACACACACATCTTTTTCAGCCACCTTGTCAGCTAGCTTCAACCCGTCCTCGCAAATTCGTATAGTCAATATTGACTTATTAAATACGTGCATAGGTGACATACTAAACATAATAGTTTACCTTGAAAAGCTTCATAGAAAACACCGACCTTACCTAACCTTGTTAGTATGTTAAGATAAGCATCTTATTGCTTCGTAATTACAATTGTTACTTAACCTATTATAGGTATAGGTTAAGTTATAATTGTAATTACGAACCAATAAGATGCTTATCTTAACATACTAACAAGGTTTGGCAAGGTCGGTGTTTTCTATGAAGCTTTTCAAGGTAAACTATTATGTTTAGTATGTCACCTATGCACGTATTTAATAAGTCAATATTGACTATACGAATTTGCGAGGACGGGTTGCTAGCTTCCTAGGCAACCACTGAGTGCTGTCGTGTCTGTGACGGCCAGACACTTGCTTTGATTGTCAACCACGGCCTGTCTAGTTAGCTAGTTAGACCTTTTACCTGTTTAACTTGTTAGGTAACCAGCTACCTTCTTCCATTGTCCCTTAATCAACGACTTGGTACCTTAGTCATTGGCTGCCCAACAACATGGGCTGGATGGTAGAGCGACGGTATCGCTTCATTCAGGTCCGTGTTCAATCCCAGACAGTCCGAGTGGTTGGACTATATTCCTCCCCCCCCCTCCTTTCCCGTCCCATCCCAAATCTAGATCCCTTCCCAGGGACACAGTGCTATATAGTCGTAATGGTTTGGCGTTTCTGATTGAAAATTGAAATTGAAATAAGTTTATTGAGGTAAAATACACACAAAGGGATGAGGTAGCTCAAGCTATTCTCACCCCGTTCAGTACATCGTGTTAATACATACATAGACACACATCACAAACAATAAACATATTACCGAACAATCTGAGAGATAAACATTTACATTTCCTCCTTTACACCGCTTCTGATAGTTCTTTCTTAGTCAACGACTTCGTATCTTAGCCAACCAAACCGTTATTCGTATAAATTTCTTCTATTATAAGTACTTCTGAACTGTTTTCAATTTCATTTTGTGTGTATTTACTATTTGTATCTGAAAAATCGAGCTATTAGCTCTTGGGCCCCGCGCTTCTAACCATTTTATTTTTCCTTTTATGTCTACTACATATATTTCTAACACGCACACATCCCTAGGAAGCAGCCCGTAGCAGCTGTCTAACTCCCAGGTACCTATTTACTGCTTGCTGAACAGTTGTTGTTGTTATAGATTCAGCTACTCGGAACAAGTTCCAAGTAGCACGGGCTATGGTGAGCCCGTAACTTACCTGGCACAGGAGCTGGGCAAGAAGCACGGGCTATGGTTAGCCTCGTGGACAGGAGATGTCTCCCGTGTGCTGAACAGGCGCAGCAGGGGTCAAAGACACTCTGCCCATTTGTTTCCACCTCTTCTGGGCCCTTAGGTCTACGACGCCAGACCGCTGTCCACTCAGCCACGAGGTGTGTGTGGGTGTGTGGGGCGGGTGTGTAACGCGCGGTCGTCTTTAAGGAGTGGGGCGGCGCGGGCCGTGGTAGGGGGCGATGGTGGCGGTACTCTGCTGTCTGGCTGTTGTCTGAGCCTCTCCCCGCCTTTGTTGACACCTGTTTCTCAAGTTGCCTTTCTGAATATCTTGTATGAGGGCAGTGACGATACTTCCAGGTGTTGAGGGCAGAGACGATACCTCCAGGTGTTAAGGGCAGAGACGATACCTCCAGGTGTTGAAGGCAGTGACGATACCTCCACGCGTTGAGGGCAGAGACGATACCTCCAGGTGTTGAGGGCAGTGACGATACCTCCACGCGTTGAGGGCAGAGACGATACCTCCAGGTGTTGAGGGCAGTGACGATACCTCCACGTGTTGAGGGCAGAGACGATACCTCCAGGTGTTGAGGGCAGAGACGATACCTCCACGTGTTGAGGGCAGTGACGATACCTCCACGTGTTGAGGGCAGTGACGATACCTCCACGCGTTGAGGGCAGTGGCGATACCTCCACGCGTTGAGGGCAGAGACGATACCTCCACGTGTTGAGGGCAGAGACGATACCTCCACGCGTTGAGGGCAGAGACGATACTTTCACTCACTGAGGCTCCCACTCAGCTATGAGTAGCCATAATATAGAGCTTCTGCCCCACACGCGTCGCGGGTTACGTGTTCCAGTCTCCTAGAGCTCAGGTGAATATAATGTCTATTTCCACGGACGTGTGGCTGACAGTTTACTACCATTAGCTACGTACTCTGAGAGTGAACAGCTGTCATGAACCTCAGTCATGTTCCTGTCGTCGTATCCAGCTGAGTAATGTTTATAAACATTCCAGACAACCCTCAGAGACACGAAAATAATTCGTAATGGTCATGACAGCAGCAGGAGCGCCGGGTGCATATTGATTAGCGATGTTTACGAACGTGATTCAAAATCCCGACGAGCGACAGGAAAAGTATTTATCTGTAACGTTTATAAAAAACATGATAAAGCTATCATAGGGACACGAAGTAAACATTTTTTTTCCATTACTCTTGTAAACACATCATGGAGCCAACGAGAGCCTGAGGTGAAGACTGGGGGTCTAAAAGACTGGGTCTAAGGGTCAAAGACTGGGTCTTAAAACAGAATGGCCTCCCTGGAGAGGGAGGACATTCTGTTAAGCCTTTTTACGGGCTCACCATAGCCCGTGCTACATGGACATTTCGTTCTGAGTAGCTAAAATCTAAAACGACAACCACCCTGGAAAGAGATTATCAATCGTCAACCAATTTGTTCGACGCAGTTGAATGTTGCTATATATCAGTTGGATTATATTTATTTTAAACGTTTAATTGTTGTTCCGTCATATACGTTGTTGTCTTTACATTTTTGTTTATTGAGTAGAGTGCAAAATCCACCAGGAACCTAAACATAAGAATAGCCTAAATTTGGGAGAGCCTAGTATTATGTGAACTACAGGCTTTTAATTTCCACATTTTCTAATTTTTAGATTTTTAAAGAAGGGATGTTGTTGTTGTTGTTAAAGATTCGCTACCGGGAACAAAGTTCTAAGTAGCACGGGCTATGGTGAGCCCGTAGTAAGGAAGGGATGCAAGAGGTTAATTAAATACGGCTTAACCAGCTTCAGTTATATGGTTGTGTAGAGCCCTTCACACTTTGTAGATAATGCTGATAATGGTTTCGTAAGAGCGGCAAAAGGGTGTGTGTGTATATATATATATATATATATATGTGCGAACAAGCTTGAATGGTCCCCCAAGCATATTGGCGAATGAAAGCTCCACACCCCAGAAGTGACTCGAACCCAGACCGCCAGGAGCACAATGCAACTGGTGTACATGGTACCTTAAACCGCATATATATACTGTATATATATATATATACATAATTTATGTGTGTAATTATCAACTTGTAATTATTATTGGCTACAGGAAATGTGTCATACTCGGGTTGTCCCGTTTTCTTCCTGTATTATCGCTGAAATACGTTTAAAACGGATTATTTTTGCTTATCTTAGGATGAGCAAACACCTCCTATCTGCTTGCAGCCTCCCAGCTGCTGTAGTATACTGTTACCCACTATATTTCCAGCATACATACCTCATTATATCTCTGGCATACTACTTCGGCGGCCTCTTCCTCTAACTCATTCCATTTACTCTTTAGATAAAGATATATTGACTAACTTCCAAAAGGCTCAACTTTGTGCTTTAGATTCTATCCATGATCTCTTGTTTTGGTGTTCAACCCATTCTAAACATTTGGTTCTAATCTGCGGTGGCAGTGCCCATTAGGATCTTATATGTCGCGATCATGCCTCCGCTATCTCGTCGATTATCTGATGTAGTCAAGTCCAGCTTCATCAATACTTCCCCTTGTCCTCGAGTCCAGTTCTATAACCAATATTATTGCATATCTTGCAAGGAACGTTTTCGTTCCAAGATTAATTTTGTCGGCACCTAGGTAGTTTGGTGTGTTGTGAGTGCCTCGAGTGTAACGTGGGTGCCTTGAGTGCAACGTGGGTGCCTTGAGTGCAACGTGGGTGCCTTGAGTGCAACGTGGGTGCCTTGAGTGCAACGTGGGTGCCTTGAGTGCAACGTGGGTACCTTGAGTGCAACGTGGGTGCCTTGAGTGCAACGTGGGTACCTTGAGTGCAACGTGGGTGCCTTGAGTGCAACGTGAATGCCTCGAGTGCAACATGAGTGCCTTGAGTGCAACGTGGGTGCCTTGAGACCAACGTGGGTGCCTTGAGTGCAACATGGGTGCCTTGAGTGCAACGTGGGTGCCTTGAGTGTAACGTGGGTGCCTTGAAACCAACGTGGGTGCCTTGAGTACAACGTGGGTGCCTTGAGACCAACGTGGGTGCCTTGAGTGCAACATGGGTGCCTTGAGTGCAACGTGGGTGCCTTGAGTGTAACGTGGGTGCCTTGAGTGCAACGTGGGTGCCTTGAGTGCAACGTGGGTGCCTTGAGTGCAACGTGGGTGCCTTGAGTGTAACGTGGGTGCCTTGAGTGTAACGTGGGTGCCTTGAGTGCAACGTGGTACCTTGAGTGCAACGTGGGTGCCTTGAGACCAACGTGGGTGCCTTGAGTGCAACGTGGGTGCCTTGAGTGCAACGTGGGTGCCTTGAGTGTAACGTGGGTGCCTTGAGTGTAACGTGGGTGCCTTGAGTGCAACGTGGGTACCTTGAGTGCAACGTGGGTGCCTTGAGACCAACGTGGGTGCCTTGAGTGCAACATGGGTGCCTTGAGACCAACGTGGGTGTTGAAGGGTTGGGGTGGGTGTGGGGGGGAGGGGGGAAGTCAACAGAAGAGGTGCGAAAGCTCCGAGATTCAATTACATTGGTTTTGTCGTCTGTCAGATTATTCATTCCCAGTCGAGCGTAACTCCCCCCGAGTGAGGATACTGGGGACAAATTAAAGTATATTTAGTCACCAACAGCCATGACCTCGAAGCCTATTTTTTTGGTTGTTGTGCTTGCTTTTGTTTTGCTTGTGACTTGTCCGTGTATTTGTTTCGGTTAGTACTTGTACGTGTTCTTATTTTGGAAATTAAGTGTTGCTATATTCTTTTTCGTAGCGATTTTTTTTTTATTTTGTAGCGAAAAAGCCCGTGTATATTTTTTTTTACAAGACAAAAACATTATTATTCACTCAAGGTTTGAAACTAATTTAATTAATCAAATCAAAATCCTTATTCATAAATGGTTGTACATTATAATCGCGTGAGTTTACTCAAAATTTCAATACTTTATTTACGCAAGAGGCGTAACATGATGTAATCTTTAGAACGTTGTACTGAGTAATCAAAATTTAGATTTAGATGAACCTTTAGACATTGACCTTGGGTCGACGATTTTTTTTTGGAATCAACCAATTCGTTAAAAATTGTAAATTTTTGT
>WNGS01169498.1:68859579-68870804 GCA_020271785.1 Procambarus virginalis | reverse complement strand
AAGCGGTGAGGGAGAGCTTTCTAAATTTCTCCATTAGAAAGCTCTAGTAGGCCTATGCCAGCCTCGATCCTTCTGACTCGTGTAGGCTCGACTCGTCCAAGCTATTCTCAGCCACTACACCTGGTGCTGTGCCTCGTATCTGATTGGAAACCACTATTTAGTGTTTGGTATCGATTTCATCTGATATTATCCAATCTTCTTAACGGTTATTATATATTTATATACTTCAATCACATCTCCCGATAAGAAGTAGATGAGAGAGAAGAGAGAGAGAGAGATAGAGAGAGAGAGAGAAAAAATAAAAAAAAACTGAAAAAGAAAATAAAACAAAAAAAAAACTAAGAGAAAGAGAGAGATATTACTAATGCTAGTGATGTCGTTAGTACTAGTGATACTGTTATTACTAGCGTTTCTGCTATTACCGTTGGTAGCCCTATTCCTGTAACTTATATTACTGATGTTACTTGTACGAATGGTATTGCTTGTTAATGCCAGAATCGCTATTGTTATTTATACTACGTATATGCCATTACCATCGTGGCTATTATGCTATAATAGTTGATTGGGCGGGAACCAAAGAACCGAGGCTCACCCCCGCAAACCAACTAGATGAGTTTGAAAATATTCATCAAAAGGAAAAAATTATTGTTTTCACTTGAGTTATTTTTTTTTTTGCGGGGCCGGCAAAGTTATGGTGTAGTGTTATTATTGCTTCTAAAATGATTATAATTTTGAGCGGCTCAGTAATTCAGTTTCAGACAAGACCTCGACCCGTTAAGGGCCGATTGACACGACACCACGACACGCGAGACACTGGCCGCACGTGTCGTTTCCAGCATGTAGGTCGTGGTGGTTGAGTGCGTGTCACGGCAATTGTCAACAGTGAGGATGGTTCGAGTGTTGGTAATGATCCAGCCATTGTTTTAACTGTCGCCTCGTTGCCCCGCCTGCCCGCCCTGCTGGCTGGCTGGCTGGCTGGCTGGCTGGCATACGATCCGCCTTCCTTGTTATTGTCGCTGGTTGGGATCTGTCGTTGTTGTCGTGTGACCGTTTGACTGTGTGTGTGTCGTGTTCTGGCGAGTGCGGTAGGTGAATGACTCCTGCGGGAGCTCTAGTTGATACAACCTCTGCGCTGATCATAGAACTGAGCATACACTCTTTCCCGAATTATGAGGTTTTGTGGGTTTTCTATTCTCTATCTCTATCTCTCTCTCTCAAAACATTTAACAAAATATTACAATGTTGCTTCAATTTTGCTTTTATAATTGTAAATTGCTTGCCAATCATTTTTTTTAAATGGTCTCTGTAGCCTAGGCTACCAGTTAAACTTAGAAGATGCCAGAGGTAGAAAGCTGAGCTTGTGTGTGCTCAGAAGGTGGTAATGACATCATTAGTGCGTGTAATGAGGCGTTTCCCTATCATGTCCCGACATTTACCCCCCCCCCTCTCCACCCCTACAGACTCTCCTCCGTGGAGTTGTAAGATTTAGAATTTAGACCCAAACTTTTGGCGCTAACTTGTACAGTAATGTTTAACACCTGCGTGGACGCCACAGCTGTTAATGGCATGTTGAGTGTGTGTGTGGTGTGTGTGTGTGGTGGTGGTGTGTGTGTGTTGTGTGGTGTGTGTGTGTGTGTGTGTGTGTGTGTGTGTGTATGTGTTTTCCCACTCAATTGGATTGCTGTTACTCATCCCGCTGGCTGCCAGTCAGCTTCCTGCTACACGTAATGGCGGAAAAGGTTTGTTTATATTGTCTGGACGGAGGTTATCGTACCGTAACGCCCCACTTGTGTTGCATTCCTCTCGCTCTATGCCTAACTACCCAACTGCCCTGTCATCTCCTGGTGACGCTGAAGCACTCCAGCATCATGCCTGTCAGCTGCGTGTCCTCGTTCATTTGATGGTGACGGGAATTTGTGCGTTCTGCTTTCATCTGATGGTGACGGGCGAAACAGCGGTGTGTTGGTTGACCCGGCTTTTGCTCTCTTGTCGGCGCCTTTATGACTTATGTTATATTTTGCTCGCAAGTGCGAGTGTAATGGGCAGCGGTAGTCATTCCGCCGGAGCAGTTGTTCGAGTAGCGAACTGAGTGGTCTTGTCGCTTTCTGCCAATACTGTGTTCGAATAGGCCGTTTCTTACCCTTTCTGTTGTTGGTGCGTCATCTAGTAGACTCTACAGTTGCTGAGGCTTCTGGTTTTCTTCGTCAGAAAGTGGCGTTTCTGTTGATGGGGGGTTTGATCCGTTTAGCTGCTTTCTGTTGATGGGGGTTGATCCATTTAGCTGCTTTCTGTTGATGGGGGTTGATCCATTTAGCTGCTTTCTGTTGATGGGGGTTGATCCATTTACCTGCTTTCTGTTGATGGACTTTGATCCAGTAACCTGCTTTCTGTTTATATAATCCGTTTACTTGCCTTCTGTTGGAGGAGAGGCATACCTGTGAAGGTGACCGCGCGTTGAGCAACATTATTGAGGAGACACAATGCGCTGGTGACATAGTCCGATGCGTTCCATCACCGCCGACCACCCTGCCATTGTCACTTGGAGTATTCTGCTCTCCTTTGTCGATGGCCGCATCCTGGCAGTGGCGGGTCCCCCGGAGCTGTTGTTGTTATAGATTCAGCTACTCGGAACAAGTTCCAAGTAGCACGGGCTATGGTGAGCCCGTAACTTACCTGGCACAGGAGCTGGGCAAGAAGCACGGGCTATGGTTAGCCTCGTGGACAGGAGATGTCTCCCGTGCCCCCGGAGCGCTCTCCCAGTCTGTTAGTATGTGTGTTCACGACAGGTGTGTGCAGGCCGGCATTAGTGGTTAGTATCATCGTAGCGTATATTTAATGCCTTGATGAATAGTCGAGGCGAATGGCTGATGAATATTAAAAATGAATGCGGGTAATAACTTCGTCTTTGGAGACGGGAACACCTCCTGTAATGATAGCGTGTTAGGTAACTGTGTGAAGAGAAGATATTTTTATTCTAGCAGCGAGTTGTATAAGTTATATATACATTATAACTATACAGTATATTTGAGGAAAATGGGTTTGGAATGTGGGTATCGTGGGGCCTGACAGCTGAGTGGACAAAGCTCGGTATTCGTAGTCCTGAGGTACCCGGTTCGATCCCCGGTGGAGGCGGAAACAAATGGGCAGAATTTCTTTTAGTCTGATGCTCCTGTTCACCTAGCAGTAAATAGGTATCTGGGAGTTAGACAGCTGCTACGGGCTGCTTCCTGTAGTTGTGTAACAAAAAGGAGGCCTGGCCGAGGACCGGGCCGCACGGACGGTAAAGCCCCGAAATCATCTCAGATAACCTCTCGATAAATCGTCCCCGAAAGAGCCTAAAGGTAGAAACAGCCTAAGCTACTCTATCCCTTTGAGATGTATTTTTTCTTGTTTCAATAAACATACTTGAACAAGGAGTACCGGACCAACCGGGCTGTGGTGGGTATGTGGGCCTGCGGGCCGCTCCAAGCAACAGCCTAGTGGACCAAACTCTCACAAGTCAAGCCTGGCCTCGGGCGGGCTTGGGGAGTAGAAGAACTCCCAGAACCCATCAACCAGGTATCAACCAGGTATCAACTTGGAAGAGCCTACAGGCTCTAAGGATGTCAGAATTTTAGCTACACACACACGTGGCAAATTTCATTTCTTGAAGCAACACACTTGCGGCTCCCGTGCGCGTCCTTGCAACATTGTTAGGGACGAAACTTTGATAGCTGATGAGTAGTTTCGACGTGAATGAATTGTATGAATTGTTTCTTAGCGTTGAAGATGATGGTATGCAGTAATGTTCTCTGTTCCGATAGTGTTTTGTTCTCTCAAAGAACGGAAATCCTTGTGCGTATATCTCCGTGGCTAAATTAGATGTAGAATTGCTGAAATTTGAATGTAGTTTATTTGGGCATCGAAGGCTGTTTGAAATATGTCTAAGGCGTTCTTTCTGGTGTTTCTGTATAGCCTTTCACTGTTAGTTGCTAGACGTCATGAGAGTGCAGCCGAACATTCTCTCCCCACACACACACACACACACACCACACACACACACACACACACACACACACACACACACACACACACACACACACACACACACACACTGGGGATCACACATTAGGCAGTGATGTGGTGGAGGCTGACTCCATACACAGTTTCAAATGTAGATATAATAGAGCTCAGTAGGCTAGGGAATCTGTACGCCAGTTGATTGACAGTTGAGAGGCGGGACCAAAGAGCCAGAGCTCAACCCCCGCAAGCACAATTAGCTGAGTACAATTAGGTGAGTACACAACTGTGATAAGGAAGCAAGTGGCGAGTGACATAAAGGTGAAGATGGCGTGTGACAGAACAAGAATACCGCACTTCCGCCGTTCTAAGGGTCGTGTCAATACATAATAACACACACACATATACATACAGTTAGACAAAAATTAAACATGCAGATATTCAAAGATGTTCAGATGCAAAACAATGTAGTACAGTTGAGAGGCGGGACTAAAGAGCCAAAGCTCAACCCACCCCCCTCCCCGCAAGCACAACTAGGTGAGTACTGTCAGCGTTAGATTAGATACCGAGACGCCATATGTACAAACTCACATATTATCATTTCTATAATGAATAATGTACATATTAAAGGGGGAAATGTGACTAAATGTGTGCAAAGGAAGAGGTGTTGTGATAAGAGTCTGTTGAGTCTTGCTGATGGCCTGACCCCGTGGCCTTAACTTAAAGTTGACGGTCTTCACCGTAGTACAGTGCTACCTGAGGTGACCCCAGACACTTCACGGTGGTACAGTGCTACCTGAGGTGACCCCAGACACTGTTCACGGTGGTACAGTGCTACCTGAGGTGACCCCAGACACTTCACGGTGGTACAGTGCTACCTGAGGTGACCCCAGACACTGTTCACGGTGGTACAGTGCTACCTGAGGTGACCCCAGACACTTCACGGTGGTACAGTGCTACCTGAGGTGACCCCAGACACTGCTCACGGTGGTACAGTGCTACCTAAGATGGCCTAGACACTGCTCACGGTGGTACAGTGCTACCTAAGGTGACCCAGACACTGCTCACGGTGGTACAGTGCTACCTAAGGTGACCCAGACACTTCACGGTGGTACAGTGCTACCTAAGGTGACCCAGACACTGCTCACGGTGGTACAGTGCTACCTAAGGTGACCCAGACACTGCTCACGGTGGTACAGTGCTACCTAAGGTGACCCCAGACACTGCTCACGGTGGTACAGTGCTACCTGAGGTGACCCAGACACTGCTCACGGTGGTACAGTGCTACCTAAGATGACCTAGACACTGTTCACCGTCGTACAGTGCTACCTGAGGTGACCTAGACACTGTTTACGGTGGTACAGTGCTACCTAAGGTGGCCTAGACACTGCTCACGGTGGTACAGTGCTACCTGAGGTGACCCCAGACACTGCTCACGGTGGTACAGTGCTACCTGAGGTGACCCCAGACACTGCTCACGGTGGTACAGTGCTACCTAAGGTGACCCAGACACTGCTCACGGTGGTACAGTGCTACCTAAGGTGACCCAGACACTGCTCACGGTGGTACAGTGCTACCTAAGGTGACCCAGACACTGCTCACGGTGGTACAGTGCTACCTAAGGTGACCTAGACACAGTATTCACAGTGGTACAGTGCTTCTTCCAGACGAGATCTCATAATGACATGCATTTAGTATCCTCGGATGTGGTGGTGGGAGTGTAGTAGAATAGCAACATGTCTGGTTGATGGGTTCTGGGAGTTCTGGCCACCATTGCTCTTTAGTGTTTCACGTTTTAGTAATGAAACCTCTTTTGTTTTTTCTATTTACCTTTTATGCACACAGTTTGATGGAGGTGGGGGAAGAGGGGGTCCAGGTTTCGATATCACACAGTGGTTTAGGTAACTTGTTGTGTTGGTTTGATAGGGAGATATCTTAATGACCCCTTGGGTAAGAGAGAGAGAGCAATGATCTCGGGAAGCCATTCATGATTGATTGATGATTGATAAAGATTAAGCCATCCAAGAGGTGGCACGGGCATGAATAGCCCGTAAAAGCCATTCATAACTGGAGGCTATATATATATGGCTTGTGATTTCCGCTCTTCGTTGCTGATTGGTTGGTTCAGGTCACGTGGGCTACCCCGGGCACCGCACAGCTGTTGGTACATTAGACACGCGTGTGCTTGCCCAACTGTTTCTGCCTTAAAGTGCTTGCGGGTTCCATCAGCGACTGTGTATGGTGCTGTCTGTGATTATGCTTTTTAAAGTTTTTAAGGTCTTCTCTTGATTAATGTAACTTTCTTCCTCTTATGCTGTAAGGAGTGTATTGTCGTTTCTCTCGTCTCTTGTTACTTTGCATTTACTTGGATTGAACTCTAATAGTCCTTTTATTGGTCAATTTTGCAATTTGTTTGGGTCGTGCAGTAGCGTGCAGTCGTTACCGTTTTCCTCAGCTTTGTATAAGGTGCAAGCACTGACACGAGAGAGTTTGACCTCCTTCAGTAAGTCATTTACGTAGATCAGGAACACCTTGGGTCAGATTAGCGTGCCCTGCGGGACTCCGCTCGCTTACCGCTCGCCAGTCTGACAGTCTCTCTCTCACTGTGACTTTGATCATCTTAATTGTATTCAAGTTAATTTTCCAGTTACTGTTTCTCTATGAGGCGTATCATAGGAGTATCATATTCATCATAGTATTTTACAGGTGACGGTATCAGTCTTTTTGAGTTTTAAGAATACACGGTCTACTGAACCCCCTACTCTTCTCTCAAGGCATTTACAGAACAACATTTACGAAACCTGTACATCCTTCCTCAATCATTGCGTGTGTCTTTACGTGTATTAAACACTTTGAGCTGTGAAGCATTACCAGACTGTTGATGACAATAATAACCTGGAGTTGGCAAGTTTCAACGCTCGTAAACTGTTTATTAAATATGAAAGAAGTTGCCATGAGTTTATAATATATATGAACCTATAGTCGCTATCCTATAGCTCTGGGTGGCGAGCTGTACGATGGCATTGCTTTCTTCATTCATTTAAGGGGTTTGACACTGGCTTGAAAGGTTTATGCTATCAGTACTGACGAGTCCGCATGATTATCTTGCGATGGTCTGGTCGCTGTCATGATCAAGGGGCCTGTTGTTACATACGTATGTGTCGTTCTCTTCCTGCACTTCTCATGCCTCTCATTCGCGCAAACTTTATTTCTCATTCTCCTGTATTCACTTGTTCTTCCCGCGCCTTTCGCCTCTCCTTAAAATTCGCCAGTGTTTTAGATTCAGCTGCTGGGAACAAAAAGTTGCAAGTAGCACGGGCTATGGTGAGCCCGTAGTGGACTTACCTGGCACAGAGCGGGGCAAGTNGAAATAGGATGGAGGATGGTGGTGGTGGATAGCGGGGGGGGAGAAAGGGCGGTGGCCTATCCACCTTAGGTTGGCATTCGGTGTAGGGTCTTTTGTTTTGTTTATGTTATGTTTGTGTGTGGTGTTGTTGTAGGGCGTGGAGTTGGCTGGCTAGTTGGGCCATTAAGCCAAGCCAAGGGGACCTTAAGCCAAGCCAAGGGGCCCTTAAGCCAACCAGGGGCCCTTAAGCCAACCAAGGGGCCCTTAAAGCCAAGCCAAGGGGCCCTAAGCCAAGCAAGGGGCCATTAAGCTAAGCCAAGGGACCCTTAAGCCAAGCCAAGGGGCCCTTGAGCCAAGCCAAGGGGCCCTTCAGCCAAGCCAAGGGACCCTTAACCAAGCCAAGGGGCCCTTGAGCCAAGCCAAGGGGCCCTTAAGCCAAGCCAAGGGGCCCTTGAGCCAAGCCAAAGGGCCCTTAAGCCAAGCAAGGGGCCATTAAGCCAAGCCAAGGGGCCGCCCTTAAGCAAGCCAAGGGGCCATTAGCCAAGCAAGGGGCCGCCCTTAAGCCAAGCCAAGGGGCCCTTAAGCCAAGCCAAGGGGCCCTTAAGCCAAGCCAAGGGGCCTTAAGCCAAGCCAAGGGTCCTTAAGCCAAGCCAAGGGGCCCTTAAGCCAGCCAAGGGGCCCTTAAGCCAACCCAAGGGGCCCTTGAGCCAACCCAAGGGGCCCTTAAGAAACCCAAGGGGCCCTTGAGCCAAGCCAAGGGGCCCTTGAGCCAAGCCAAGGTGCCCTTCAGCCAAGCCAAGGGGCCGCCCTAAGCCAAACCAAGGGGCCTTAAGCCAAACAAGGGGCCCTTAAGCCAAACCAAGGGGCCCTTAAGCCAAACCAAGGGGCCCTTAAGCTAATGTCTGGATTGCCCTGAACGGTGACAGTGGGTTTATGAAGTGGTCTGATCAACACCAGGCTTTCTGCACTGTTTGCAAAACGAGAAGTTTCTGTTAGCTTATTGTTTATTTATTTATAATTCGTATTTAGTGTTCAACTCGAATAGCACTAATTTCAGCGAATTATATCAAATATATGAACGAATGAATACGCACGCGAATGAAATAAACAGCTGAAATTAAAATATTGTTGTGCTTTTGAATTGAAATTATATACGAAAACAAGATAATCTCGCCCATCCTTTTGCACAGTCACCTTAAGGGTGAGTAACCCCTTGGGAAGATTGTTTACGTAAGAGGCATCAACTTTGTCCAGTGGTGGGGGGGGGGGGGGCAGTTCGACCCGTGACGTCATCAGTATTCAAGCAGCTATAACGGCGTCACTGGAAACCTGTTACGGGCTCACCATGCCCGTGCTACATGGACACTTTTTTTTGAGTAGCTAAATCTGAAACAACAACAACAACAACGTCACTGGAAAACAGAACCATCGCGATGATGGTAGAGCGACGGTCTCGCTTCATGCAGGTCGGCGTTCAATTCCCGACCGTCCAAGTGGTTGGGCACTATTCCTTTCCCCTGTCCTATCCCCAATCCTTACTCTTTGACCCCTTCAAAGTGCTATATAGTCTTAATGACTTGACGCTTTTTCCCTGATAATGCCCTCTCTTGTTTCCATGGAAGCCGCCTCAAGTTCAAGTATGTTTATTGAGACAAGAAAAAATTACATCTCAAAACTCACAAGATGAGTGGCGCTGCCCAATAAACTCGCCCCTCGGGGCAAAATAAAAAAAAAATAAAGGGATAGAGTAGCTTAGGCTATTTCTAAGTAAAGTCGCCTCTCTGTATTTTATTACATGCAGAACTAAACTAACAAAACACAAGGTAAATCAGCTCCATAATGGGTATTGCCCACTAAAATAAAACCAAAAATTAAAAACGTGCGTAGAATCTTAAAAAGTTTTACTAAGACTGTAAAAAAGTTCATAATTGTACTTTTAATATAAGGCGAGGCCAGAGAGAAGAAATTAGGGAATAATTCATGCTGGCAAAAAGGAAGTTTTCATACGTTAAGTCGTGACAGAGAGATACGGGTAGGACTTTGGGAGTCTCTTGGTCGGGAGGCCTGGTCGACGACCGGGCCGCGGGGACGCTAAGCCCCGGAAGCACCTCAAGGTAACCTCAAGGTAAGTCTGGCAGCCCTCGACCAGACGATATTGATGAACCATTTAAATTAAATCATCGCTGATCCTAAGTTGGTTCAAGTTCAAGGATGTTTATTGAGACAAGGAAAAAATACATCTCAAAGGGATAGAGTAGCTTAGGGTATTTCTACCCTCCGTTTCTAAGTGGGTTTTACGTTCCTGGAGCAGATGTTACCTCTGAGAGCTAGGCTTTATACGTTATCTTGAGATGATTTCGGGGCTTAACGTCCCTGCGGCCCGGTCCTCGACCAGGCCTCCATTTTTGTCACACACACCCCCAGGAAAGCAGCCCGTAGCAGCTGTCTAACTCCCAGGTACCTATTTACTGCTAGGAAACAGGGGCGTCAGAGTGAAAAAAAACTCTGCTCATTTGTTTCCGCCCCCACCGGGGATCGAATCCGGAACCTCAGGACTACGAATCCCGAGCGCTGTCCACTCAGCTATACGTTCCTTCCACATAATTTCTGGACCAGGCTGTTGTTTCATCACAAACATTTGTGTTCAGTAAATGTTAAATGACGTGTTAAATAAGCGTCAGTTTCATCGTGTTTACGTTGTAGAAAACAGATTTGAGAAAAGTGTGAGAGTTGGCGGTTAGTTATGTAAGGGGCGACGCCATTCATGGCCGGAGGGTGGTGGTGGTGGTGGAGTGAAAGTGACCCTAGAATGTCACGTGACCACACAACTGTCACGGGTCAGGCTTGGTATCATGTTGCTCAAGTTGTCACAGGTCAGTGACAGTCACAGGTCATAGCATGGCCTCAAGAGCCAACCTGGGCGGGTATTTTCCAGTGTCACGAACCAAACTTGTGTCACGCCAAGCAACCTTTGGTACGGTTACTTTACCTTGAGGTTTTGCGGGGCTCAGCGACCCCGCGGCTCGGTCCTCGACCAGGCCTCTTTGTTGCTGGACTGGTCAACCAGGCTGTTGGACGCGGCTGCTCGCAGCCTGACGTATATGAGTCACAGCCTGGTTGATCAGGTATCCTTTGGAGGTGTTTGTCAAGTTCTCTCTTGAACACTGTGAGGGGGACGGCCAGTTATGCCCCTTATGTGTAGTGGAAGTGTGTTGAACAGTCTCGGGCCTCTGATGAACAGTCTCGGGCCTCTGATGAACAGTCTCGGGCCTCTGATGAACAGTCTCGGGCCTCTGATGAACAGTCTCGGGCCTCTGATGTTGATAGTTCTCTCTTGAACACTGTGAGGGGGACGGCCAGTTATGCCCCTTATGTGTAGTGGAAGTGTGTTGAACAGTCTCGGGCCTTTGATGAACAGTCTCGGGCCTCTGATAAACAGTCTCGGGCCTCTGATGAACAGTCTCGGGCCTCTGATGAACAGTCTCGGGCCTCTGATGAACAATCTCGGGCCTCTGATGTTGATAGTTCTCCCTTGAACACTGTGAGGGGACGGCCAGTTATGCCCCTTATGTGTAGTGGAAGCGTGATACGGTACTAATATCTAAGACAACACAATGCCACATTCCACTTTGTGAAGGACACAACAGTCACAAGACAATAGCAATTTTCAATTCTATTATGTACTGCAATTCCCGACTCGTTCTCACGGCCGAGTGGTCATCGTCCGCGATTCACAATCCAGAGATCTGGGTTCGACTCCCTGCCGAGTTAGGGAGTTTTTTTTACCTAATGCCACTGTTCACAAGTGTGTGTACTCACCTAGTTGTGCTTGCGGGGGTTGAACTTAGGCTCTTTGGTTGTATGTGTTTGTATGTGTATG
>WNGS01169498.1:68848155-68859479 GCA_020271785.1 Procambarus virginalis | reverse complement strand
TAGAAATAGAACTCCAAGCTGAAAACAAATTGGATAATTTGAGACTAAATGAAGACTTGAGAACATACTTGAACAAATCCACAAGGGCCGTGACGAGGATTCGAACCTGCGTCCGGGAGCATCCCAGACACTGCCTTAATCGACTGAGCTACGACGGGTTAAAAAGAGTTGAAACCAAAGTTCTACTGAACTTACTGGATCCCGTAGCCTCTCCCCCTTACTTGAGAACATACTTGTTTGGAAATATGGTTGGAGATTTATGGAATATATTACAGGGTAATATAATAGACGTATGATTGCTGGAGTGTTTCAAGCGTAGGTTAGACATATATAAATGAGGTTGGGGTGGATATAAATAGGAGTTGCTTGCTCGTATGGGCCAATAGGCTTTCTGCAATGTCCATTATTCCCCTGTACGTCGTTGGACAGGACCAATTATCTGGGTCATCAACTCTCATCTAACGGTAGTCGGTGTCAATTATACGGATGGACAGATTGATGGAGTTTAGCCCTAAGGTCAGCCGTTGAACCAAGCGGTCATTTAACGCGATAATCATTACTCTCTTCCCTATATGGGATAAAAGTTATAGTATCTGGCGTTAGTTTTACACACGAATGTAAAGTAGTAAAGTAAATTTTATTCAGGAAAGTACATACATAGTTGTTTTACAACATAATGTTCGATTTATAGAGCTAGTACATACAATACCTAAAGCTACTAGTATGCATAGCGTGAATGTTAAAATACACGGAGCTGGGAACGTTGGTCTCGCGCGTCGTGGCTACACAAATCAGTGCAAATATTTACAGACGGTGAAATTCAGTGTCAAGGAAGCGAGGCATAACAGATGACTGCAGGTGACCTGGCGGTGAGGCACTGGAACGAGGCAGGTGAGGCAGGGCAGCCGTTACGGTGCTAATGCGACTCTTTCTCTCTCTCCTGGTGAGTTTTTTTGAGATATTGGTGACCTCCGAGAGAGAGCGTGGGAGGGAGGAAGAATGGGAAGATCGCCGAGGGAAAGGATAGGAACGCTGGTACAGAGGAGAGAAGAGTTGTTGTTGTTTAAGATTCGCTCCTTGGAACAAAAAGTTCCAAGTAGCACGGGCTATGGTGAGCCCGTAGTGGACTTTTTTCTTTGGGAGAGAGAGGGAAGGGTAGGTTGGGAAGTATAGATGAGGATAAAGAGTCAAACGAGAATGTTGTTTTAGATTCAGCTGCTCGAAACGTTAAGTTCAGAGCAGCACGGGCTATGGTGAGCCCGTAGTGGACTTACCTGGCACAGGAGCGGGGCAAGTGCACGGGCTATGGTGAGCCCGTAGTGGACTTACCTGGCACAGGAGCGGGGCAAGTAGCACGGGCTATGGTGAGCCCGTAGTGGACTTACCTGACACAGGAGCGGGGCATGCAGCACGGGCTATGTGAGCCCGTAGTGGACTTACCTGACACAGGAGCGGGGCATGCAGCACGGGCTATGGTGAGCCCGTAGTGGACTTACCTGGCACAGGAGCGGGGCATGCAGCACGGGCTATGGTGACCCGTAGTGGACTTACCAGACACAGGAACGGGGCTGTAACTTGTCAAACGAGAAGGGTGGTAGGTAGGCGTATTGGCAGATAGTGATTAGAAAGCTTGGGAAGTGGAGAAAAGTCTAGTTAACGCACGAAGAGTGAAAAGTTCTTTAAGTTGGTAAAGAACAGAATATAGAGAAAGTTAATTGGGCAGGTGCATAAAGTTGACTTCAAGGTAATGAGTGACATGGCGAGGAAAAAACTTAATGTAGTAAGGTCGGTCTTTAAGGAAGAAACTTAGTTGCAGAAAACACTTATACACACACGTAAAACAGTCATAAGTGTCAGGGAGAATTAAGTTCCCAACTTGCCGAGTAAAATCTAATTTGCACACGTGATTAGGAGGTAATAGGCTGGCGTTGAGTAGCGGCGACGTCGAGGCTATTACATTACTTCATGTTAATGTGCCACAATTGGACAGACGTCAATGAGAACTGCAGAGAACGCCAAAATATCACAATACTTCCATCACGCTGGTCAGTACAGAGCAGTAAATACTAAAAGGTCATCTGGGTTACAGAAAATATCTGTATGTCAGGATATGCCTTAAACGAATGGGTCAAGGTCTGGACAGAAATACCAGAAAGTGGGTCAAGACCTGGACAGAAATACCAGAAAGTGGGTCAAGATCTGGACAGAAATATCAGAAAGTGGGTCAAGACCTGGACAGAAATATCAGAAAGTGGGTCAAGACCTGGACAGAAATACCAGAAAGTGGGTCAAAACCTGGACAGAAATACCAGAAAGTTGGTCAAGACCTGGACAGAAATACCGGAAAGTGCGTCTCAAGACCTGGACAGAAATATCAGAAAGTGGTCAAGACCTGGACAGAAATATCAAAGTGGGTCTCAAGATCTGGACAGAAATACCAGAAAGTGGGTCAAAACCTGGACAGAAATACCAGAAAGTGGGTCAAAACCTGACAGAAATACCAGAAAGTGAGTCTCAAGACCTGGAATAATACCAGAAAGTGGGTCTCAAGACCTGGACAAAATACCAGAAAGTGGGTCAAACCTGGACAAAATACCAGAAAGTGGGTCAAGACCTGGACAAAAATACAAGTGTTTTCCTCAGCCGCATGGACAACATGTTCCAACATCTTGAGGAAGCAGCCGAGAGAAGGGGGGAAATAGAAACTGTGATACAGAAGTCTCAATCCGAACACGGCCAGGCGCCCGCGGACCATCCGAACGCAGCCGATGGCCAGGAGCACGTGTATCATCCACATGGAAAAAATTTATATATATTGAAATCCTGCACTGCGAAGATTGTACATGATGTTCTTAATATTAAGATGGTTATCATTTTGTAGTTGATGGAACAGAATTAGTACAGAAGTAGTTAAGAGAATGTACACGGCTAGGCTGCGTTTCTGTATGTTGTTGTTGTTATAGATTCACCAACTCGGAACAGTTCCAAGTAGCACGGGCTATGGTGAGCCGTAACTTACCTGGCACAGGAGCTGGGCAAGAAGCACGGGCTATGGTTAGCCTCGTGGACAGGAGATGTCTCCCGTGGTTTCTGTATGTCGGTGCGAGGCTATATTGGTGCTGCTACGAGCGGCGGGAAGTGACTTGAGATGGAACGATAACATGTGAAATATTCTTCTGGCGAGCGCTATCCAGCTATCATGAAAACTTATTACGGTTTATATGAAGCTTTGTACGGCTGGTTGGCTGCTTGTGCTTCACGTGATATCTGTCTGCTCTTATCTTCTCCTCCTCTTGTTTCTTCTTCTTCTTCGCTTTCCCCTCCTTCCCTCTCACTGTTCTTCATCCCTTTTCTCCTTTCCAATCTCTCTTCCCTCTTCTTCTCCCCATGTATTCCATCTTCTTCTCTGTTCCTCCTCCTCCTCCTCGTTCTCCTGGTCAGTGTTGGAGGTCTTAGTAACAAAGGGTTGAGTGCTGGTGAGCAGCGTTCTCATCTTGTCTGATGGCCGCTTCAATATGAGTCCCGCCAGATTTTAATACAATTGTTTCTTTGGAGGAAAAAGGATTTGAGGGACACTTTTTATTATTTTGCTGGAAATCTCTGCTGTTTGTGCGTGTGAATTGGTGTGTGTGCGCGCGTATTAGTATGTGCGTGTATGTTAGCGTGTGTGTTTTAATTTATATTAGTGGCGTGCGTGCGTGCGAAGAGGTTGTTGTTGTTGTTGTTGTTAAAGATTCGCTACCTGGAACAAGAAGTTCCAAGTAGCACGGGCTATGGTGAGCCCGTAGTCACGTAGTGGATGTCATTTGCGAAGAGGTGAGCCAGCCCTTAGTATAGTGTGTCTCCTGCCGCCTGGCGTTTACCTCCCTCAAATTACGGTTTTACTTGTACTGACCTGAGGCACCCGTCTTTGTAATAACTTTGTTCCATAAGTAACTGGTTTCTTTCACGGTGCCATCTGCAGTACGGAGCTACCCGTTGCTACTGGACAGTGACGGCCCCTTCTGAGAGGCAAGACGGCCTCTCACAATCGCCAAGTCACAATCGACTTGAAATGGTTGATAGATGTTAATCTTCTTGTTTGAGGAGCTGTCACTTGAGACATTAAGCAAGTCCCAGCTGTGTCTGGGTACATTACAGGATGAACAACCCAGCGGGTTTTCTTCCTTTTGGGGAGTGTTGTACATGCTGCTATGGCGGTATGTCCACTCACAAGATGAGTGGCGCTGCCCAATAAACTCGCCCCTCGGGGCAAATTTAATTTATTGGTCCAGGACGGACCGAAACGTCGTCGTCCCTTCACCTTCTAGTGTGTGGTCTGGTCAATGCCCTTCTGCCTTGTCCTCTCTGTACACTGTCGCGACGAGAAGGTAACGAAATGCTTAGAACCAGTAAAGTGGTGCATCGACTATACGATATAATGACAATTAGGTTCTTGGTTTCATATCTAGAAGTGAGAGCAACATAAATACTTAATGTCTGAAAGGCACAACAAATTTTCTTCATTATTCCCAACGGCACCATTGTCATTAATTAAAAGGCTTCAATATCCCCAATTCCTGTCACTATGCCTCTTATATGGACGAAAGGCATAAGTAAATGGGATATAAATAGGCCATTGTTAATGTATATTCATAATGCCACGTAATTGAAGCATTTAAGATTTAAATGGTGTATTAGGAAGGGTTATTTAGGCAATAGCCAATGTGCACCATTGCCCACGGTGATGGGTATGAGGTGCATAATAAAGCAAGAATCATGAATCAAATTGAACTGGAAAATGCTGGCGGGACATTGTACCATGTCAGCTTTTGTACCATCGTGGCCCAGTCGGTAAGAGCAGGTGTCTGGTAATCACCAGAACGCTGGTTCGAACCCCTCCGGTGCCCCTCCTGTTTGGTGCCATCTTTGATCATTTCTTACTTCGAGCCACTCCATTACCTCAAAATGAGGTTATACATTATAAATTTAGTGAGCATGTGTATGTATTTACCTAATTGTACTTACCTAATTGTGCTTGCTTACGAGCTTTGGCTCTTTGGTCCCGCCTCTCAACTGTCAATCAACTGGTGTACAGATTCCTGAGGCTACTGGGCTCTATCATATCTACATTTGAAACTGTGTATGGAGTCAACCTCCACCACATCACTGCCTAATGCATTCCATTTGTTAACTACTCTGACACTGAAAAAGTTCCTTCTAACGTCTCTGTGGCTCATGTGGGTACTCAGTTTCCACCTGTGTGTGTGTGTGTGTGTGTGTGTGTGTGTGTGTGTGTGTGTGTGTGTGTGTGTGTGTGTGTGTGTGTGTTTCCTCCTCGACAAGAGCGCTGAAGATTGGTGTTTGGCGTTTCCATGATGATACAGTTGGGGATATAGAGGACGTGGTGTGTGTGTGTGTGGCAGGTCAGCGGCTTCTGGCCTCGCCTCTCATCAGTATTCGCAACATTTATTTTCGTATCATTGTGAGCCGAGACCAATGTCTCTGTGATATACAACTTGTCCTCGTTTTATTTCCTAATGTTACATGATTGTCACTGAATAAATGTTAAGTTTGCGCTTCTGGGGATGAGTTTGGCGTATGAAGGAATATGTACTCACCTAGTTGTGTTTGCGTGGGTTGAGCTTCGGGTCTTTGGTCCCGCGTCCCCCGTCTATTAACACACAAATCTTAAAGCCACAAATCTTAAAGCCTAAAAACTGGTGAGTAATCCACACAGCAGGAGTCAAGAAGTGGGGCAACACAGCTTCACCCCGGACCTTGCTGCAGCTTAAAAGCCGCAGTAACGGGTAAGGGTTTTCTGATACCGTTATTTCCCTGGAGGTTCAGCAGTGCTTGGAGGCGTGAGAAGTACAGCTGTGCTTCTGAAGCACCGGTCGCTATTGACCTTTTCTCCGAGAGAGTGGAGGGAATAGCGTTGGCTCGAGGAAGGGGGGGAGGTGTCTTTAGGGCGGGTGATGTCCTAGTGAGAAAGGAGCTCGAGAGAGAGAGAGAGAGAGAGAGAGAGAGAGAGAGAGAGAGAGAGAGCACACTTCTCTCACCTTCTACACGCCGTCCTCATCAGTGTGTTTATGTAACCTGCTGTATCTCTATTCCCCTACTTCAGGGTGTACATAATTTCTCAGTCTCCCTACCTCGCCGCGACCTTCCTGTGTATGTAACTCCTCTCTTGACCTGGCCTGGCTCTCATTCACTTAATATACCTTTTATAACTCTTGTACATTTCCTCCCTTGTGTCTCTCGCTCCCTCATTCTTCTTTGGACAAACTTCCCCATCCTCATCCCAACAATTATTGAATCTTTTCTCTGCTTCTTTGACCGCTGCTTTCTCATGTCTTTGCATATTTTTATTCCTCGCCATTCCCGTGGGGGTCTCGAGTCCACCTGGCCAGATCTGCGCGTGTCCTGGAGGAGGGAAGAAGCAAGTCTTGGTTACCACTCATATTTACATTGCACTAGATAGTTCCATTTGTATATTAGGAGATATGCGGTCGAGTGGAGAGGCAAGCTGGTCTGTAAGCCCGGGTTCGTTCTACAGGTCGAAGCTCGCTTAAAGGTAAGGCCAAGTTTACAAGTCTGGGTTAGATTATTGTACAGATTTCGGTTACAAGCTGGGGTTGTTTACTGGCAGTGTTTAGTTCAGAAACAAGTATATGTTTACAAGCCGGGGTTTACGATGTAAACCCCGGCTTGTAACGGGTTATAACGTTTATTTCTAAATCTGGATTTTTTTTATGAAGGAATCTTCATGAAGAGTTGGACCGTAAGGTGTTTAACTTCCGTATTGCTCGTGGTGGACCGACATGCAGCTATTTAAGTCAACTATTAAGAGGAATTTTAATAGTTCTTGAATTAATAAACTGCTGCAGTTGAATCGGAGAGAAGGAACACAGGAAAGAATAGGTGATTGGAGTTAGGGAGAGGGATAGGGGAGTTAATAAAAATGGAGGAAGGGTGAGAGGACGAAGTTACGGTCCTGTGGAGGAAATGATAATCTTAAGAGAAGAGGAATGCATTGAATATATATATATATATATATATATATATATATATATATATATATATATATATATATATATATGTATATATATATATATATATATATATATATATATATATGTTACTATATATATATATATATATATATATATATATATATATATATATATATATATATATATATATATATAGTAACAAAGTTCAAATAAAACAAATATATATGTGTACATACAAAAGATTGGGGGGTGGTAGAAGAAAATATTAGTGTTCAGTGAGAAACCACAAGGTCTCCTCTGAATACTTTTTGTTTTCTTCTCCGAGGCTATGGGTCCCCACATTGGCACCAGAGGTGGTACCCTCACAAACTTTTTATACGTATATATATATGGTTGATTTTATACCCGCACTGGGTCAGGTGATAAGACAATAAAGGTGAAAACATACGGGATACATAAGGGATAAATGGGGTGAAACATATGAACATAAGAATAGAGGTAACCGCAGAAGGCCTGTTGGCCCATACGAGGCAGCTGGCATCTACATACAAAGATTAATCCAGTGTAATTGGCCTGTTGTGTTGAACATTGTCTTCTGTGTTGGCATCGTTATGGGCGGTTGTGGAAAGGGTTACAGAGGCACATAATGGGCTCAGGGATTGAACCCCACAATTCATTTAACAACTTATCTCAAAATGATCAACTTAATATAACAATGTGACCTAGGCAATGGTTATGCAAATGAATCACTGCCAATTGGCCTGGGTTTGCAACAGGAAAGGAATTTAGTTATGGCGAAACTACTCTCACTCATAGCTGTGATGGTGTTTGATTATGCTACTGATGAGGATGATATAGTTAGTATTATAGTGATGAGTTGAACAGTATGATGACAGTTGGATAGTATGGTGCAAACCGAATAGTGTCGCATCTATCGAATAGATGACACACCTATTCGTGTCAAGCGGATATTAGTGTCAAATAGTGTGGTGTCAGTTAAACAGATGTCATATTGTAGATTGTGGTATTACAGAATAGTACAGAAGTTAATAGTTCAGAGTGTTTATGGTGGTAGAGAGTTGATGAAGTTATAGGGTTGATGTGTAATAATTTGTGTTATAGAATTCATAGTGTTATACTGATATTTTGTAGTTAACTTAATCCATGCGCTCACAATTGACAATACCTTCGGCTTATTATTTTTTTTTCAGAACGAACAATGTTGTCGTGTAAGTTATTTATATTGCACCTGTGCGTCATTAGTGTGTCTTTTGTTCTACAGGTATGTTAAAGGGCTGCCCTGACGCAGGTGTTGGTAAGTGTTCATACCTCGTGTGTGTGGGTTTTGGGTGTTGAATACCTGCCCTGACGTAGGTGTTGGTAAGTGTTAAGGAGCATCCCTGTGGGGCTGGGATGCAAGGCAGAGTTTGTGGCCTCAATAACACACACACACACACACAGCCTATCCTCGTGATGTGCCACAACGTACAAAATACAAAGTCCTAACCTAACCAGACACATTCGAACCCAAGCAACCCTACCTAACCTAACCTGCTGATGTATAGAAAATGTGTATACTTATGATCCGTTACTCCTTATACAACTTGGCTTTGTGCCCTGGAGAGGCCACTCCAGACCGACAACCAGGGCCGAGATTCACGAAGCCGTTACGCAAGCACTTACAAACCTGTACATCTTTTCTCAGTCTTTGGCGGCTTTGTTTACAATTATAAAACGGTGAATGAGTTAGTCAACATCAGTTGACTAACTGCCAGGTACCTGTATACTGGCAGGTGAACAGTCATCGCGTGTCAAGGGAACGTGTCCAATAACTGGCCCTGCCCAGGAATCAAACCGAGGACCAGGGGGTTGGGACCACGGGCGATAACCATAGCCCAATTGATTGTGATGCAGTTTTGGTTTAACGACTCGTTTGATTTTTTAGAGGTATGCTTGTGTCAGAGGCAGCTGTTGTGTCTGGGGATAGGGATAAGATCGATAGCGCCTTAACTATCCAACGTGAGCATGGCGGCCCCCGTCGTCCAAGGAACAGAGAGCGGGAGAGGTAAGGCGTTAGAAATGTATGGCCAGCTGCCGTCACAGAAAACGAGCGAGGAGGCCAGACTGGTTAAGGTTGAACTGCACTAAATCTCAACCTGTCCTCTTTTTATAAATTACGTCTGAATTTGGCCGTTTGCCCGTATGGCCAAAAATTGGACGTAATTTCAAATGAACAAATCCACAAGGGCCGTGACGAGGATTCGAACCTGCGTCCGAGAGCATCCCAGACACTGCCTTAAATGTCGTAGCTCAGTCGATTAAGGCAGTGTCTGGGATGCTCCCGGACGCAGGTTCGAATCCTCGTCACGGCCCTTTGTGGATTTGTTCATTGGTCCTCTGGTACTTTACGAGGACAGGAAGTTCTCCTACGGTTTCAAAAGGTCATGAAAACCATTAATTGAAAGTTTCCTCTCCTAACCTAACCGAGGAAGCCGGAGGATTCAAATCAGAAAACGGGGATAGTACGTCACTTTTGTAAGCCGATTTCATTTCAAATTACGTCCATTTTTGGCCATACGGGCACATGAGCGAAAAGCGACGTAATTTTAAGAGGCCGTGGCTGCTAAATCCAGCCTTGCGAAATGTCGCGATGTATTTTCATTCATTTTTTCTAATATCTCTTATTTTTTCTCTCTCTCTATTACTCTCTTCTTCTCTTTCTCTCCATCTGTTTGTCTCTTCATTTCTCTCCATCTCTTTCTCTCCTCATCTCTATTCATCTCTCGTTTCCTCTCTCTTCCTCTCCCCTCCATCGCTCACCTCCCATCCCTGCCCCTCACCGCCCTCCCTCCTCCACGAGGTCATTTAAGTTGCTGCTCTCCAGAAAAAAAAACATACATTTGGCAGATGACTTCTGGTCTGGTGTCAATTTCGTGATTTTCAGGGTTATTGCATGTGTGCTTTCAGTAGTTGTTAATGTTGTTGCCTCATAACCCAGGTTGTCTTGGCTCAAGATGATCCAAGAGGATGAAGAAAGAGTTAAGAGAACGGCAATGGTGGACAGCAGTAGCACACTTAAGCATTATGCTGTGATAAAAGGAAATTTGTCCTTCGCTTAAGGTAGAGGAAAGTCTGCTTGGAAGGATTCAATTTACATGGGAGTAGGATACACCTATTTCTGGCAGTACGGTGTTGATGTCAGTGATAACGATAAGGGGTCAGATTCACGAAGCAGTTACGCAAGCACTTGCGAACCTGGCCATCTTTTCTCAATCTTTGGCGGCTTTGTTTACAATTATTAAACAGTTAATGAGCGCCGAAGCACCAGGAGGCTGTTTACAACAATAACAACAGTTGATTGGGAAGTTTTCATGCTTGTAAACTGTTTAATAAATGTAACCAAAGCCGTCAAAGTTTGAGGAAAGATGTACAGCTTCGTAAGTACTTGCGTAACTGCTTCATGAATTAAGCCGAAGGAATGTAAATTATGTAGTATGCCGCACGCCCACACCTTAGATCATTATGTATTAGAGTGTCAACTTACTGATGACTATAGAAATAAGGAAATAAGTTGTGTTCCAAATTGGATGTGTAATAATGTTATAGAATACTTAGGAGCTACACACACTTTGCCCCTTAGTGTGTAACACTGATGTGCTGCAATGTAAAATGTGATTCTTGTACTGTGATTTGTGGATTTGTACTCACTGGATTTGTGGATTTGTACTCACTGGATTTGTGGATTTGTACTCACTGGATTTGTGGATTTGTACTCACTGGATTTGTGGATTTGTACTCACTGGATTTGTGGATTTGTTCTCACTGGATTTGTGGATTTGTTCTCACTGGATTTGTGGATTTGTTCTCACTGGATTTGTGGATTTGTGATTTTCTAATTCAAGTCTTTGAGAGACTTGAAGTAGAGAAGGGTAGAAATAGCCTAAGCTGTTCTATTCCTTTGTGGTGTATTTGATTGTCTCAATAAATGTACTTGAACTTGTGAGGGGAGGAGAGACAAGAGTGAGGGGAGAGGGAAGGAGAGACAAGAGTGAGGGGAGAGGGAGGAGAGACAGGAGTGAGGGGAGAGGGAAGGAGAGACAGGAGTGAGGGAGAGAAGGGAAGGAGACTGAGGAAAGGTGAGAACAAGAGTAATGTCAGAGACAGAATGAGAACAGTGAGACGAATGACGTAGATGTTGTTTATCTTTGTCTAATGTGTGTGTGTGTGTGTGTGTGTGTGTGTGTGTGTGTGTGTGTGTAGGGGGGCGGGTTGGAGGTGGGGGGGGGAGATGGGTAGGGAGCAGCGCATGTGTGCGTTTGTGTGCTTCAG
>WNGS01169498.1:68825368-68840303 GCA_020271785.1 Procambarus virginalis | reverse complement strand
GCTGATGGGTTTCTGGGAGATCTTCTACTCCCCAAGCCCGGCCCGAGGCCAGCTTGGACTTGTGAGAGCTTGCTCCACAGGCTGATTAGATTTAGATTAGAAGGGAGTTGATTAGTACCGATTGTTAAATGTTTAATTTACACCCTATATTTAATTAAAACATTGCTAGTAACCAACCTATGCTTCCACTGCAACATCTTTGTAAAACAATGCAATATTACACTGTGGCCAAGTCATTTATGCAATATTACATACTAGACAGAGGTCATTTATTTAATACTTACATCAGTAATTTAGAACACTGTACACGACACAGAAACAATGATATTGCATTACATAAAAAAAATAAGGATTACTGAAGCAAATAATTTAAAAATTTGAAACGACTCGGCAGGAGTAAAAAATAGGTAACAGGAGGGAGTAAACAGGACCTTTGTAAACGGACCAGGAGTAAACAGGACCTTTGGAGCTTCTCTTTCATATCCCAAATATATATATAGTACCACGTGAACTTCCTTCCTCGTACCCACGTGCCCATCCTCATGTCCTACTCAACCACCCCCCACGTGCCCAAGAAAGGGAGCTTGATGAATGATCCTTAACCCCCCTCCCCTCCCCTCCCCTCCCCGGCCTACGCCACAAGTCCAGAAGATGGAGGAGCTGATAAATCCGTTATTGGTGAGGTGGGATGATGCGGGACTCTCACAGGTCACTGCCGGAGCCATGAGATTGTCAAGCTCTGGTTCCCCTCTCACACACACACACACACACACACACACACACACACACCACACGGGGGCCAGGTAGCCTGGTGGATAGCGTGCAGGATTCGTAATTCTGTGGCGCGGGTTCGATTCCCGCACCCGCAGAAAACAATGCGCAAATGATCTTTCACCTAAGCACCCTGTTACCTAACAGTCAATAGGTACCTGGGTTTGAGTCAGCTGTCACGGGCTGCTTCCTGGGGTGTGTGGTGTGTGTGTGGTGGGGTAAAAAAAAAGTAGTTAGTAACAGTTGATTGACAGTTGAGAGGCGGGCCGAAAGAGCAAAGCTCAACCCCCGTAAAATACACTAAGTGAATACAACTAAGTGAATACACACATACACACACACACACACACACACAACACACACACACACACACACACAGAATCTTGTACACTTCAGAATCTTGTACCCACATATGTAAGACCAATCCTGGAGTAGCGCCCCCAGCATGGAGCCCGTACCTTGTCAAGCACAAGACGAAGCTGGAAAAAGTCCAAAGGTATGCTACTAGACTAGTCCCAGAACTAAGGTGCATGAGTTATGAGGAAAGGCTGCGGGAAATGCAACTTACGACACTGGAAGATAGAATAGTAAGGGGGGACATGATCACAACCTACAAAATCCTCAGGGGAGTTGACCGGGTAAACAAGGATGAACTATTCAACACTAGAGGGGCGCGAACAAGGGGACACAGGTGGAAGCTGAGTACCCAAATGAGCCACAGAGACATTAGAAAGAACTTTTTCAGTGTCAGAGTAGTTAATAAATGGAATGCACTAGGCAGTGATGTGGTGGAGGCTGACTCCATACACAGTTTCAAATGTAGATATGATAGAGCCAAGTAGGCTCAGGAAACTGTACACCAGTTGATTGACGGTTGAGAGGCGGGGACCAAAGAGCCAAGCTCAACCCCGCAAGCACAAAAAAAATTAGGTGAGTACAATTAGTGAGTATACACACACACACACACACACACACCGGGGAGCCGGTGGCCGAGGCGAACCGCACGCTGGACATGTGATCCTGTGGTCCCGGGTTCGATCCGGCGCCGGCGAAAACATGGGCAGAATTTCTTTCACCCAATGCCCTGTTACCTAGCAGTAATAGGTACCTGGGGTTAGTCAGCTGTTACGGGCTGCTTCCTGGGGGTGTGTGGTGTGGTGTGTGTGGGGAGGGGAAGTAGTAGTTAGTAGAAAACAGTTGAGAGGCGGGCCGAAAGCGAAAGAGCAGAGCTCAACCCCCGCAAGCAAACTAGGTGAATTACAACTAGGTGAATACACACAACACACACACATTTACCTCGCCTTATCCATGATCACCGTGTCTCCACACTACTTTGTCCTTCATACATTACATATCTGTGTTATCTTGAGTTATCTTGAGATGATTTCGGGGCTTTAGGTCCCGCGGCCCGGTCCTCACCAGGCCTCCACCCCCCAGGAAGCAGCCCGTAGCAGCTGTCTAACTCCAGGTACCTATTTCTGCTAGGTAACGGGGGCATCAGGTGAAAGAAATCTGCCATTTGTTTCCGCCTCACCGGGGATCGAACGGAACTCAGGACTACGATCCGAACGCTGTCCCCCCCAGCTGTCAGCCCCCTTGATAAATGAAGTACATAGTGTCCACTTACTACACCTGTAAGCTTCCCTCAATCATGTTGCTTTAAGTGTACATTTATGAAACACTTTACGAGCTCCGAAGCGCTACGAGGTTGTCGATAACCTAATAGCCAAGGTTACGAGCTTCGTAAACTCTTTAGTAACTACAGACTAAGCCGTCCTTGTGCAGCGATGAGTCACAATAACGTGGCTAAAGTATGTTGGACCAGACCACACACTAGAAGGTGAAGGGACGACGACGTTTCGGTCCGTCCTGGACCATTCTCAAGTCGATTGTGATGAGGAAGTAGAGACAGGCAATAAGCCGTCCTTGTCATCGAAGAAACTTACACAGGGCCAAGTTTCAAGCATTACGAAACCTGTCCATCTTTCAACATCCATGGTGGCTTTGTTCAAAGTATATTAAATAATTTACGAGCCTCCAGACTTCAAAATCCAACGTTATTAACGTTAAAAAAAACGCTTAGGGCTTCGGAGCTTCAAACTCAAACAAAGGTATAAATATTCATCAATAAAGATCAAATTTATTCAAAAACTTCCGTAACTTTCCTAATAAATGATCACTTATCACGCGAGAAAAACTAACGACACTTTTTTTTTGCATGGATATTCCTGCGCGGGCCCTAAGCTCTGGCTGGCCCACTAAGTGTTGCTTGTTCTGTTTTACTTAGGCGGAGTATGAGTAATTATTACTCGTATGGTCGCTTCAGTAAGATTTTGCAATACGTGTTTAACTACTTCTTCTGCTTTGTTGAATCTAAGTTGAAGTCTTAATGGGTTTGTAATTGTCCACTGTGTTAGATTAATGTTCCAGTGGTCTGTCGGGCATTTCTCCACAGTGCTGACAGCCTGAGACATCGTCTTCAATGCCAGAAAGATAACTTGATATACTAATCTTAACTAACCAATATAGTGCGTTAATAAAGAGAAAATCTTAAAGTACCTGACATGAAATTACAAACATGAGTTCTATTTTAATGCCTTACTCATTAAACTATCTGTACTGTAAACGAGATAGTTTTAACATTTCAACTATGGCCTTTGCCGACAGGTTTCCCCTCGGGTCAAACCAATCTCCCTCAAAGTATTGAGAAATTGTCGAGGAAAAAAATCATCATTAATTAAACATTAATTTTCTCGACACAAGAACAGACTCCTTGGAGACAAATTATTTTCTACACCACATTGAAATTTCCAGGAAATGAGTTTTTTACCGATAATACTTCTAACGATAGGGACCAGGAAGCACCTGGTTAGCTCCCTGGAGCTGCCTCCAGACAGAACGAGAATAATACATAATAAATGACTCGCAATATATTTATATTGTGTCGAGGGGACAGGAAGCCAGAGTGTATTCATAACATTTGGCTGTTATTCGAGGTTCCTCCCTCCCTCCCCTCAAAGGCCGAATTACTGCCCAGGATGAACCCCCACACCAAACAAGTCAACTTGTTGGTGTGGGGGTTGAGTAACTCCTATGACCTAGCTCCTGCTAGGTAACAGAGGCATTAGGTGAACGGAAATGTCCCCCTAACCATTTCTGCCCCACCCGGTATTCGAACCCCTAGATTGTGGGTCGAGAGCGAAAACGACTGTACTACCGGGTCTCTTGCAATGACAGTAACTCGCAAGCTTTTGGCGACGGCAATAAGGTAGATTAAGTAACGCGTAATCTAGCCCAAGTGACTAATAGGAAGCTGGCGTCACGCCTGGTGCCGGCGAGGCAGGCGAGGCAGATCTTGGTGCCTGGTGCCGCCTCCTGGCACCCCAACCTCGATGACCGAAACTTGATAAATGTTCCTTCCGGAGTGATTCATCCGGTGCAGAAAATAAAGCCGCATTTCACCCTTGAGGTGGATTGGAGACGGAAAGGGAAGAATGGGAGAGAAATGACCAAGGAAAGAGGGGAGGAGGGAAACCGCGAGAAAGAATGGACATGGAACGCCAGTTTGGAGAGACGACCAGGCTGGAGGGCGACAAGTGACACGACGGCTGTCTATGAACGGGAGAATCTCCCGTCACGCAGGGTGCAGTCGCACTCCCACAGATCTCCAGTATCAGCTCTTGATAACTGGTAATGTCTCAAAAGGGCCACCACTTACGTGGGCTATTCTGCCCGTGCCACCGTTTGGGTGGCTAATCTTCATCAATCAATCAATCAATCGGCTGTCATGAGTCATGACTGAAAAAGCTAAACGCAGAGATGGACAAAGCAACTGTAGGAACAACACTCGGGGAAGTTTAGGCCATCGGGAGAAGGTAGGATGCTGAGAGGGTGACGTGTGGAGAGGGAGAGAGAGAGGGAGAGAGAGGGGCCGTCGATGAGAAGGGAGGGAGCGGAAGAAGGGCTCGGCAGTAAGCCATCACGGGGCTCCACCGCCCTCCAGTCACGTCCACCGCCAGACGTGATCTTGTTTACAACTCTGTCCATCCCCCCCCCATCCACGCACCAGGTCAAACCCCATCCCCACACCCCCCTCACACCTCCCTCTTCACCTTCCAGCACCACTACTCCCAGTCTCCCCTCCATCACCACCTACTATATGACCAGCGCGCGCGCACACACACACACACACACCGGTACACCGGTTGAGGCGGGACCAAAGAGGCCGAGCTCAACCCCCGCAAACACAACTAGGTGAGTACACGCACACAGATCAGATCAACCTCCAGTTAATTGACGGTTGAGAGGCGGGGCCAAAGAGCCAAAGCCCAACCCCCGCGAGCACAAATTGGTAATGTTACACAATAGGTGAGTCATAGCAAAGAGCCAAAGCTCCCCCCCCCCGCAGCACAACTAGGTGGGTACACATACAGTATGCCACAGACTATTACCCGAGCTGAGGGGAATGAGCTACGAGGACAGACTACGGGAACTAAACCTCACGTCGCTGGAAGAAACAAGAGTTAGGGAGACATGATCACCACATACAAGAATCTCAGAGGAATTGATAGGGTAGATACAGACCATTATTTAACAGGAAGCAGCCCGTGACAGCTGACTAACACCCAGGTACCTATTTTACTGCTAGGTAACAGGGGCGTAGGGTGAAAGAAACTCTGCCCATTGTTTCTCGCCGGCGCCTGGGATCGAACCCGGGACCACAGGATCACAAGTCCAGCGTGCTGTCCGCTCGGTCTATACATGGGTCTCAAAACGGCAGGAGGGTATGCTTGAGTTCGTATGATTCTGCTTGGGGAAAAAGTTGCATTTTTTGACTGAGTGGTAAACGGAGAGCAAGGGCTGGGCAACAAGCCAAGGGAACTAAGACAGGCACAGTGCCAGTACACTGTAGCACACTGCCTATATATTGTGGCACAGTGCCTGCATACTGCGACACAGGGCAAATACACAGCCAGACACGACTAGGCACTGTGTGTATTTCCCCAGAGAAATTTTCTACAACCACAAACCTTTTTTGTGATATTTCCCCGAAGAGCTTATAAATATGTGTCAATTTTTTGGGAGGGGTAATATTGGACTAAATGTTGGAAAAAAAACGTATTTATTTAGCCCCCCATGTTGTGTGTGGATATGTTATCTTGTCAGGCTCAATGCAGCCCTCCATGTTGTGTGTAGACACGTTATCTTGTCAGGCTCAATGCAGCCCCCATGTTGTGTGTAGACACGTTATCTTGTCAGGCTCAATGCAGCCCCCATGTTGTGTGTGGATATGTTATCTTGTCAGACTCAACGTAGCCCCCAAGTTGTGTGTAGACACGTTATCTTGTCAGGCTCAATGCAGCCCTCCATGTTGTGTGTAGACACGTTATCTTACCAGGAACACACTACTGGACCTCGAGTCTGAACACACAGACATTCAGCCATCGCGGCAGATATCTAATTAAAAACGCAGGCCTCCTTGTGCATCCCCGAAAGCAAATTGCCATTTTAAACTGGAAATTGCTTTTGCAAGATAAGAATTGCCAAGGCGGGGTTGCAGGCGTGACCTTATTTTGGCAGATGTTGTGGAAAGCGACCAAACTTTTGTTTAGGTTACCGAAGCGAATTTGTGGATAGCCAAATTGGTTCGAATTGCCCTTCCGGACCCGGGGCCTAAACCCCCCCCCTTCCCCCCCACCCAGTGTTATCGGTAAAAAGAACATCCACGCGATAATCTTTTTCATTATTACATTTTTATATTAATTCTCTCCGCACACAGTTCGTATATAACAAATATATAGGGGGGGTTTTAGGCACTGTATGTACTAGCTCTTATCTATAAGTCCATCAATATTTTGTATCTCACCTTGTATGTATGTACTTTACCTGAATAAATATTTGATTTGATATATATTTATTTACATATATACAGGAAGGTGCATTGGGTTAATGAGAGTACATAGCATTGATGTTTTTACATTCTTGAAAAGCCACTAGCACGCATAGCGTTTCGGACAGATATATATATATATATATATATATATATATATATATATATATATATATATATATATATATATATATGTTATGTATGGCTATTAAAGCAACGAGGTAGTTACGAGTATTAATGTATACATTATATGTGTTTTTGAGTATCGTGGGTCATTTGGATGTTATATATTTGGAGAATAATTGGCACAGTTGAAAACTTTTGGAGCGGGACTAACCTCCGATGAATGGCAACAGTAAATGACATTTTATACATTTCTTTTGTCGCCTTTGTTATGTTGTATTCATGCCAGAGGTAAGGAAAAAGGCACGTTTTTCAGATGATGTATTTCTTTTTGCTGATGAATTATTTGACGAGGTGCGTAAGCTTCGTGTCTGGCTACGTCGTATTGCGTCACGCTGCGTCGTGCTGCGTCACGAACGGTCGTCCCCAGAAGGGAAGGCCGCTTTCGGAAGACACGAAAAAAGATTGTGTTGTGTAGCTGAGCAGTGTGTAGTGTGTTCCCGTGGGGAAGTAGTGCCGAGCAAAGTGCAGGAAAAGTATGGATTAAATTGTAACGAGATGGGGTGGGAGAGGGAGAGGGGAAGTCCATACACGAGGGAGAAATGGATGAGGCTTGGGGGAAGGGAATGTTAGAAGGACGGGTAGTTAGTGAGAGAGAGGGAGGGAGAGACTCGTGGAGAGACAGGCCAGGGCGAGACAGAGACACGGAGCCACACGAAAATCAACAGAGATAGACAGATGTCCAGTGACATGGACAGACACACACACAAGAGACTGGCACCCACTGGATAGGGTAACACACGCACACTGTTCTCTTGCTGTTTAAGATTTGCTACTTGGAACAAAAAGTTCCAAGTAGCACGGGCTATGGTGAGCCCAGTGTGGGACTTACCTGGCACAGGAGCGGGGCTGTAACTGTGCTGTAACTGAGACGCACACTGACATACTAACGTATACTGACGTATACTAACTTATCTACTGCTGCCCCCCCTCCCCCCACCTCCATCATGGCTACAAATCATAGCAATATTAAAATTACAAAAGATACTAATGTAAAATAATGTTTTAAGTAAATATTGAATTATATATTCAAGACTTAAATCCTGTAGTAATAATAATAATAAAAATAATAACAGTTATAATAACAAAAGTCATTATTATAACAATAAAAATAAATATATGCAGTCAATATTATTATTATTAATATGATTATACTTTATTATTAACTGATACAACAATAATAATCAATATAAGTTAGAATGTCCGAGGGTGAAAGCCAGACACATGGGGCTAGTCTCACCAAATTTTAACCTTATAGTTGGTGTGAGTTTGGCCTATTATGCTCGGGTCGGAGGCCACCACCAAGCAGTTGGAACTGTGCCATAGAGAACCCTGTGAACCTATTGACGATCCCGGAACCAGTTGAACCTTTAAATGTTTACAAGAATGAATTGAGACACTAAAAAGTTCATACATGATGTCGTTTTTAACATGAGTTAATTAATCTTCAATACCTCCACTGACGATTAGAACTCATCACAAGCATAATCTCATTAAACATGAAGTGTAACATATCAATTATAACTAATTTAGTCATGGATAGAGTTATTACGAGCAGGTAATTCCTATTTGGTTTGGTAATATATGCTCCGCGTGTTCATTATGCAAATGAGCGGGTAATTAGTTATGATGAGTGTGTATGTACTGGTACATTAGTGTGTACATGAGAAGAGAGAAGGAAAGGAAGTCAGAGAGGATGGAGTGGAAGAGAAAATCAAAGAAAAAGAGAGAGAAACGAGTAATAAAAATGAGAGCTGTGGAGTAGGTTTCGAGAAATAATGGAGAAGGAGAGATAATGCGATGATGAGTAGAGAGATAACACAGCGTAACAGAAATGGCAGTAGATAAAGGCAGGAAGCAAACGAAATAAAAAATCACAAGTAGAATACAATCTGAGATTGGAAAGATTGGGAAACCGGAAATGCTGCCGACGCGGATGAGAATATACGAAGTTATGATGTAAGAAAATCTGCATCAGTATTGGAAAGTTTGCATGATGCGAGTGTGGAGGCTGGAGATACGAGAAACCGATAACAATACTGATAAGAACTAGGAATAACCGATAACAGTGCGGATAGACGCGAGTAATACAAAAGATAATGGAGAATTGCCAAAGATTTTAGGAGAGAAAAGGTCTATTGGTTGGTGGTTGTTGACTCATTTTGATTGTTACCTGGCTAGTTTATGTGTCACCCTATACTCATCCTGTGAGCGGTAGCGCAAAAAGGATTTATAGGGGCATAAAAGGCCTTTATCAGACCACAACGGAGTTACATTAACAATTTCATCTATCCTTCACACCCTATAATTATAATGTTAACTATTTACAGAGAATGTTCTATTTCAAGAGCTATATATTACATTTAAATCATTATACATAATGTAGTCTTATTGCTAATATATAATTGAATAATGAGATATTACAGTCATTAGGGAGGCTGCCGTTTGTTATTAGTCTTCACAATACATTACTGGCTTTTTAATCTTGTATGTCGTTTATCTACTGGGAGCGAAATGTGGATACAGTGCAAGGATTTCAATTGTTGTATCCTCAGTAATAAGATGGTTTGCCATTTCATAGAGTTTGAGTTTTGTTTTACCTTTAAATGGCACAATTTTACTACAGTCCAAGATAGTGTTCGAGTGTGTCTGTCCCAGTCTTTGTCCACACACTTTGCACTTATTCATCTAGATCCCTATACAGCCGAACTGCCAGAGATACTTGTAGCCAAGTCTTATACGAGCTGTGACAACATCTGTTAGTCTACTGACTTTGTTACTTGCCCCATAGTTTACAAGTTACTATGGTTACTTGTTTTGTGTTACATGTTTATGTAAAACATACACATGTTTTACTTGACATATTTCATTGTGATGAACAATGGACCTGCTAATTCCAATTTGCACTGCACTACTTTATTCAAATTCATCCAAGCGTTCTGATCTAATGACACTTTTAAGGGACCTATTTGATAGCTTAAAGTTCCGTTGAACATTGTCTTTATTTACTGCAGCCTTAGTAAGGGCGTCAACTTTATCATGTTCCTGTAGGCCAATGTGAGAAGGAATCCACAACATTTTTACATTTACCCTCTTATTTAGTGTGCTTGTGTCTATGTCTAGCTTCAGAGACAAGAACGTTATTACTTTAATGCAAACTGTTTATTGCTCGTAGTGAGGAAAGTGAGTCAGAAATAATTAAGCTGTCTACTTCAGTGTTGTCAATAATTTCGAGTGCTACCAGTATTGCTACCAACTCAGCTTGCATTATGGATACCCAGTTACTAACTCTTATATTCCTTTGAATTGTGCTGCCATCGGGCTGATGAGCAATAACAGCACTTCCTGCCCTCCCTCTAGCTGTATTAAGTGATCCGTCAGTGAATATGGCCTGTTCGATGTTGTTTTTAGTTTATATATTGTGAATATGTTCTATGGTGATTAATTTAGCAGAAAACTGAGCATGAGGGTTGTTGTGATTAGTTTCTTGGTGGGGTATGCACGCGTCAGGATGTCAGATAGTACTGTCTGCCAGGGTGGAAGGAAGTGCTGTACTCTTTCCTCTTTACGTCGTGCAGTCCCATCGTTTTAATATGAGTGGCTGTTCTTTGAATATATTTAGACTCGCTAGTTCCATTACGTATGTGTTCTAACAGAGCAACTGACACAATGTTGCTTTTGTTATCATGCAAAAGCTTTAGTCCCATGATAATATTAATTTCAAATATTCTATCTTTAATACTAGGTATATTTAATTCTTTCAGCATGTTGAGAACTTTGGTAGTTATAGGACAGCCAAAAATAATTCTGATTGCTTTATTTTGCATTTTTTCCAGTCTTTCAATATTTTTGCCGTTTTGCAGGTCTAAAGCTGGTGCATGATAGTCTATCAGAGACCTTGTAAATGTTAAGTACATATTTTTGCTATTCTAACATTAACACCATATTTCGGGCTGTACCCCACTACAGTTCTGAGAGCCTTGAGCTGTCTCTACATTGTTGATGTAACTTATTGACTGCAGTTGAGGTACAAGAGACAGAGACTCCAAGGTATTAGAAAGAAGAGACATAGTCTATTGATATGTTATCTATCTTGAGTTTTCGTGGTCCATTTTTGCGATACCAATTTGTCTGTTAAGTACCTTAGTTTTAGCAGCGTTGATTACAAGACCAAGGTTCTCACAAGCTGTCCCGGGTGTTCGTTCAAGTTCAGCATAGATTGAACGTCCGGATGCGAGATTCGGACATTCAATCCATGCTCACATCAGGACATTCAATCCATGCTCACATCAGGACATTCAATCCATGCTCACATCAGGAAACAACGTACAAGAACAGGCAGACATTTACGTGTACAATTGATGGTTGATCTTCATTTCCGAAGAATAATTATCAGGGTAAGCGCTAAGGCAGTTGAACTAACTAGGTAAGTTACGGGCTCACCGTAGTCCGTGCTACTTGGAACTTGTTCCGAGTAGCTGAATCTATAACAACAACAACAAGTTGAACTATATAGTACGGTGAAGGAGTATGTAGTACCGGGGTATGAGGACGGGATAGGTACCGTGAGGTGAGGATGCAGGGAAAGACCGGTGCCCAACCCCGTGGACCGTCGGGGATCGAACGCTCAACCTTGTAGGCACAAATAGCGAATATACAATCTCGCACGCATCTACAGCACACACCTCACGTGCCTACAGAATACTAGACAATCCATGGTTCGAAAGGCGGGGCCCAAGAGCTAACAGCTCGATCTTGTAGGTACAAATAGTAAATACATGTTTGCAAACTCAAATCAAACAAATTTCAGTTAATATTAATAAAACTTTAAATTAATTAATAGTACTGTATATATTTTTATCACTTTGAAATTGTGATAACATTTTAAATAAATTTATGACGCGGAATGGCTTTGAAATTGAACACACACACACACACACACACACACACACACACACACACACACACAACACACACACACACAACACACACATATATATATATATATATATATATATATATATATATATATATATATATGTGTGTGTGTGTGCTTTATATGTAGGTGAGGTGTCGACAAAATCACATACTCGTGCTGTGACAGAAACACATGTAGATGCAGGCAAAGCAGATCAAGTAAAAAAAACGCAATATGTGATATATTTTGCTATGAGCGTCATCAGAATGTGATCTACGAGAAACTTTTGTTTTTACCTGTGATTGGATCGCACCTCCTGCCGAGAGAGAGACTGCCTGAGCCGTACATTGCGCCGGGCGGGAGAGGCGCCGGGCGGGAGAGGCGCAGAGCGGGAGAGGCGCCGAGCGGGAGAGGCGCCGGGCGGGAGAGGCGCCGGGCGGAGAGGCGCAGACCGGGAGAGGGGAAGATATAGCTTCATGTAATAAATATAAATGTGAACAGACCTAGACATCCCCATTAATATTCTTTAAGGAATGTTTCTCCAAGAAATAAGGTCTGACAAAAAAGAAAATCCGAAATATTTTGCGTAATAGTGGGTGTATTCTGTTCTATATATACTTTGAAATAAAATGATTATATTATTATCATTTTAATTGGGCAAATTTGACTGGGTTATATTTATCTAAGGTAGGTAACTGAGGTTCCTAGCGTTCTAGGCGAAGTTACCTACCTTCGCCTAGAACTTTTTTAGAACTCTAAACTGCGAAGTTTAGAGTCTTAGCGAAGAACTAAGAACCCGAAATAAGAACTAAGAACCGAAATAAGAACCTTTCATGCGAAGCCTTACTCTGCTTTCCCTTAGATCACGATCCGCTAATTGTTTTACATCCAGGGCCCAGTTAATACTGGGGCTCATGGGCGAACAGTTAAGTAGTGCCAGGATTCAAGTGATTCATTCTTGCTTACTCTTCAAGCTGGCGAGGGCGCTATATCCACTATCTTGAGGTTATCTCGAGATGATTTCGGGGCTTTAGTGTCCCGCGGCCCGGTCCTCGACCAGGGCTCCACCCCCCAGGAGCAGCCCGACGCAGCTGTCTAACTCCAGGTACCTATTTACTGCTAGGTAACAGGGGCATCAGGCTGAAAGAAACATTTTGCCCATTTGTCTCCGCCTCCACCGGGATCGAACCCGGAACCTCTTGGCGCTTCGAATCCGAAGCGCTGTCCACCCCAGCTGTCAGACGCCCAGCTGAGCTGTCAGACTACACTACAACGTCCTGGTAACTACTCTACCATTGCTTTTTAAACGATATTAACCATGACTACGAACACAAATATTAATAATGGTCTTCTTTTCAGGTATGGGACGAAGACGATACAATTGGAACACGGCACGCGGTAGGCTCACCTTCCCTCACTCCTAGCATTGTCCATTGACTTTATTCTCTTCCAGTAATAGCACTTAAGTCGCACTTCACCACTGGTGTTTAATATAGATTGCTGAGTTCAAACCATTCCAGAGATATTTTGTTTAACTCTCTGCTGATATTAACTCTCTGTTTAACTCTCTTAACTTTAACTTTGTTTAACTCTCTGCTGATATTAGCTCTCTGATATTTACTTTAACTCTCATTTGATATTTTGCTAACTCTCTTTGGCTTGTCTTGCCCGAAACGCTGTGCGTACTAGTGGCTTTAGGCATAGTATTTATTTGCTCTATCTAGAAATCCATTATTCTCTTTGTAACTCATTTTGTTTGTATGGATAACATTATTTATTAATACTGGAGACGACGACGTACTGGAGCCAGTAAAACATTGTTTATTTTACTTGAATAAACATTATTATTATTATTATTATTATTATTATTATTATTATTATTATTATATTATTATTATTATTATATTATTATTATTATTATTATTCCATGAGATTTGATAACTACTCTGTAAGTAATTCCAGAATCGAGGCTGTAAAATAATTCTTTAGTCCCTGCTTCTTTAGGGTTGTGATTCATTTTCTTTGAGTACAGAGAAAACGTAATACCAGCTTGCTAGGGCCAACTGTCCTAGAACCCGCAGGTGAGTCTGTAAGGTAAATGTGTGAACCGTTATTGTGTGTTGAGCTAACATTATTGCCATATATGTTTGTTTATAATGTTTGCACAATAATTGCAACCGAAAGATTCCGGGTTCGGTTCCCACTTCAGTATTCAGAGATGTTTGGTAACATTTCCTTCAGATTTCCATGTTTGTGGGGGTTATCTTGAGATGATTTCGGGGCTTATAGCGTCCCCGCGGCCCGGTCCTCGACCAGGGGTTGACTAACGCGCCCAACCATTTCTGTCCCGCCCGAGACTCGAACCTGGAATTCTCGATTCTGAGTCGTGAACGAACCTGAATTTACCTGAGGGCCACTGATACTAGTGGCCTCGACGAGGACAAGAAGCCGGCGGCTTGTCGAAGGTTCCACCCATAAACCAGACTCTTCTACCGGGATCCTTATATGTACACTGGCTTTCTGTCCCCCCGATTATTCAATTATCAATTACAAGTACGAATTATTAATAATGAGTATTTTAATTATGGCGATGACCATTATGTTAATCATAATGAAAGTGGAATGGAATCTTGGCTCATGAAAGGAAATAATGTATTTTTCAGTCTTAAATGTTATATCCGGATAAATATATAAATAAATATCCGGATTGTCCATCTTCATTTTACCATATCTACATCATTATATCTACATCATCTACATTATACCATATCTACATCATTACATCCACCAGAGCATGGAGAAGTACCTGGCCCAAATCCACCAGTTGGTAAGGTGGATCCGGAGCCGTGTGGCGATTGATTGATTGATAAAGATTAAGCCACCCAAAAGGTGGCACGGCATGAATAGCCCGTAAGCCGTGTGGCCTTCGACCTGTCCTGTTATAGGCTTCTGGGGCCACACCACATCGCCGAGGGCGGCACAGAATGTTTTTCCCCCCGTGGGTGGTGCATTTATTGCGGTTCCTCCAGCCCCCCTCCCCGCCGGCTCTGGTAGAGTTGATAAGGCACTAAACCCCCTACCTTTATGGCCCTAACATGGGGTCCTGCACGCGTGTGTGTGTTAACGGGGCATTATTACTGTGCCCCGTTAACACCCCCGTGATCCCTGTGCCC
>WNGS01169498.1:68791344-68812860 GCA_020271785.1 Procambarus virginalis | reverse complement strand
GTCGCTATTGACCTTTTCTCCCGAGAGAGTGGAGGGAATAGCGTTGGCTCGAGGAAGGGGGGGGGGGGTGTCTTTTGGGCGGGTGATGTCCTAGTGAGAAAGGAGCTCGAGAGAGAGAGAGAGAGAGAGCCACACTTCTCTCACCTTCTACATGCCGTCCTCATCAGTGTGTTTATGTACCCTGCTGTATCTCTATTCCCTTACTGCAGGGTGTTCATAATTTCTCAGTCTCCCTACCTCGCCGCGACCTTCTTGTGTATGTAACTCCTCTCTTGACCTGGCCTGACTCTCACTCACTTATTATACCTTTTATAACTCTTGTACATTTCCTCCCTTGTGTCTCACGCTCCCTCATTCTTCTTTGGACAAACTTCCCCATCCTCATCCCAACAATTATTGAATCTTTTCTCTGCTTCTTTGACCGCTGCTTTCTCATGTCTTTGCATATTTTTATTCCTCGCCATTCCTTGTGGGGTCTCGAGTCCACCTGGCCAGATCTGCGCGTGTCCTGAAGGAGGGAAGGAGCAAGTCTGGTTACCACTCATATTTACATTGCACTAGATAGTTCCATTTGTATATTAGGAGATATGCGGTCGAGTGGAGAGGCAAGCTGGTCTGTAAGACCGGGTTCGTTCTACAGGTCGAAGCTCGCTTAAAGGTAAGGCCAAGTTTACAAGTCTGGGTTAGATTATTGTACAGATATCGGTTACAAGCTGGGGTTGTTTATTGGCAGTGTTTAGTTCAGAAACAAGTATATGTTTACAAGCCGGGGTTTACGATGTAAACCCCGGCTTGTAACGGGTTATAACGTTTATTTCTAAATCTGGATTTTTTTTATGAAGGAATCTTCATGAAGAGTTGGACCGTAAGGTGTTTAACTTCCGTATTGCTCGTGGTGGACCGACATGCAGCTATTTAAGTCAACTATTAAGAGGGAATTTTAATAGTTCTTGAATTAATAAACTGCTGCAGTTGAATCGGAGAGAAGGAACACAGGAAAGAATAGGTGATTGGAGTTAGGGAGAGGGATAGGGGAGATAATAAAATGGAGGAAGGGTGAGAGGACGAAGTTACGGTCCTGTGGAGGAAATGATAATCTTAAGAGAAGAGGAATGCATTGAATATATATATATATATATATATATATATATATATATATATATATATATATATATATATATATATATATATATATATATATATATATAGTAACAAAGTTCAAATAAAACAAATATATATGTGTACATACAAAAGATTGGGGGGTGGTAGAAGATAATATTAGTGTTCAGTGAGAAACCACAAGGTCTCCTCTGAATACTTTTTGTTTTCTTCTCCGAGGCTATGGGTCCCCACATTGGCACCAGAGGTGGTACCCTCACAAACTTTTTATACGTATATATATATATATATATATATGGTTGATTTTATACCCGCACTGGGTCAGGTGATAAGACAATAAAGGTGAAAACATAGGGGATAAATGTGGGGTGAAACATATGAACATAAGAATAGAGGTAACCGCAGAAGGCCTATTGGCCCATACGAGGCAGCTGGCATCTACATACAAAGATTAATCCAGTGTAATTGGCCTGTTGTGTTGAACATTGTCTTCTGTGTTGGCATCGTTATGGGCGGTTGTGGAAAGGGTTACAGAGGCACATAATGGGCTCAGGGATTGAACCCCACAATTCATTTAACAACTTATCTCAAAATGATCAACTTAATATAACAATGTGACCTAGGCAATAGTTATGCAAATGAATCACTGCCAATTGGCCTGGGTTTGCAACAGGAAAGGAATTTAGTTATGGCGAAACTACTCTCGCTCATAGCTGTGATGGTGTTTGATTATGCTACTGATGAGAATGATATAGTATTATAGTGATGAGTTGAACAGTATGATGACAGTTGGATAGTATGGTGCAAACCGAATAGTGTCGCATCTATCGAATAGATGACACACCTATTCGTGTCAACCGCTTAGGATGGTGTCAAGCGGATATTAGTGTCAAATAGTGTGGTGTCAGTTAAACAGATGTCATATTGTAGATTGTGGTATTACAGAATAGTACAGAAGTTAATAGTTCAGAGTGTTTATGGTGGTGGAAAGTTGATGGAGTTATAGGGTTGATGTGTAATAATTTGTGTTATAGAATTCATAGTGTTAGACTGATATTTTGTAGTTAACTTAATCCATGCGCTCACAATTGACAATACCTTCGGCTTATTATTATTTTTTCAGAACGAACAATGTTGTCGTGTAAGTTATTTATGTTGCACCTGTGCGTCATTAGTGTGTCTTTTGTTCTACAGGTATGTTAAAGGGCTGCCCTGACGCAGGTGTTGGTAAGTGTTCATACCTCGTGTGTGTGGGTTTTGGGTGTTGAATACCTGCCCTGACGTAGGTGTTGGTAAGTGTTAAGGAGCATCCCTGTGGGGCTGGGATGCAAGGCAGAGTTTGTGGCCTCAATAACACACACACACACACAGCCTATCCTCGTGATGTGCCACAACGTACAAAATACAAAGTCCTAACCTAACCAGACACATTCGAACCCAAGCAACCCTACCTAACCTAACCTGCTGATGTATAGAAAATGTGGATACTTATGATCCGTTACTCCTTATACAACTTGGCTTTGTGCCCTGGAGAGGCCACTCCAGACCGACAACCAGGGCGAAAATTCACGAAGCCGTTACGCAAGCACTTACAAACCTGTACATCTTTTCTCAGTCTTTGGCGGCTTTGTTTACAATTATAAAACGGTGAATGAGCTCCGAAGCACCAGGAGGCTGTTTATAACAATAACAACAGTTGATTGGGGAGTTTCCATGCTTGTAAACTGTTTAATAAATGTAACCAAAGCCGCCAAAGATTGAGGAAAGGTGTACACGTTCGTAAGTACTTGCGTAACTGCTGCTTGAATCTGGCCCCAGAGCGCAACTCCACAGTCTCCCGAGACTGATAGATGCCTACTACTATTACTATTACAACTACTGCTACTACTTTGTACGTTTAGAGCCGTGACGTACACAATTTGATCTCAGAATGTTCGGTAATACGTTTATTGTTTGTGATGTGTTTATATGTATGTATTAACACGATGTACTGAACGGGGTGAGAATAGCTTGAGCTACCTCATCCCTTTGTGTGTATTTTACCTCAATAAACTTATTTCAATTTCAATTACACAATTTGACGTGTTAGGTGAGAGGACAGGTTGAATAACATGGGATGAGAAGACTGAAGAACGGTTGTGACAGCTCGTATGGAACATGGCTACGATTGTCTCTGGCAGTTGGGCAGTTACCCAGTTGGGCAGTTACCCAGACGGCAATGCCATCTTATTGATTGATTGATTGATTGATTGATTGATTTATATACAAGAAGGTACAGTGGGTGTATGAGAGTACATAGCATAGATGATTTTGCATTCTTGTAAAGCCACAAATACACATAGCGTTTCGGGCAGTTAGTCAACATCAGTTAGTCAACATCAGTTGACTAACTGCCAGGTACCTGTATACTGGCAGGTGAACAGTCATCGCGTGTCAAGGAAACGTGTCCAATAACTGGCCTGCCCAGGAATCAAACCGAGGACCAGGGGGTTGGGACCACGGGCGATAACCACAGCCCAATTGATTGTGATGCAGTTTTGGTTTAACGACTCGTTTGTTTTTTTAGAGGTATGCTTGTGTCAGAGGCAACTGTTGTGTCTGGGGATAGGGATAAGATCGATAGCGCCTTAACTATCGAACGGGGCTCAGGGCGGCCCCCGTCGTCCAAGGAACAGAGAGCGGGAGAGGTAAGGCGTTAGAAATGTATGGCCAGCTGCCGTCACAGAAAACGGGCGAGGAGGCCAGACTGGTTAAGGTTGAACTGCTCTAAATCTCAACCTGTCCTCTTTGGCCAAAAATGGCCAAAAATTGGACGTAATTTCAAATGAACAAATCCACAAGGGCCGTGACGAGGATTCGAACCTGCGTCGGGAGCATCCCAGACGCTGCCTTAAATGTCGTAGCTCAGTCGATTAAGGCAGTGTCTGGGATGCTCCCGGACGCAGGTTCGAATCCTCGTCACGGCCCTTTGTGGATTTGTTCATTGGTCCTCTGGTACTTTACGAGGACAGGAAGTTCTCCTACGGTTTCAAAAGGTCGTGAAAACCATTAATTGAAAGTTTCCTCTCCTAACCTAACCGAGGAAGCCGGAGGATTCAAATCAGAAAACGGGGATAGTACGTCACTTTTGTAAGCCGATTTCATTTCAAATTACGTCCATTTTTGGCCATACGGGCACATGAGCGAAAAGCGACGTAATTTTAAGAGGCCGTGGCTGCTAAATCCAGCCTTGCGAAATGTCGCGATGTATTTTCATTCATTTTTTCTAATATCTCTTATTTTTTCTCTCTCTCTATTACTCTCTTCTTCTCTTTCTCTCCATCTGTTTGTCTCTTCATTTCTCTCCATCTCTTTGTCTCTTCATTTCTCTCCATCTGTTTGTCTCTTCATTTCTCTCCATCTCTTTCTCTCCTCATCTCTATTCATCTCTCGTTTCCTCTCTCTTCCTCTCACCACCACCCCTCCTCCACGAGGTCATTTAAGTTGCTGCTCTCCAGAAAAAAAAAAACATACATTTGGCAGATGACTTCTGGTCTGGTGTCAATTTCGTGATTTTCAGGGTTATTGCATGTGTGCTTTCAGTAGTTGTTAATGTTGTTGCCTCATACCCCAGCTTGTCTTGGCTCAAGATGATCCAAGAGGATGAAGAAAGAGTTAAGAGAACGGCAATGGTGGACAGCAGTAGCACACTTAAGCATTATGCTGTGATAAAAGGAAATTTGTCCTTCGCTTAAGGTAGAGGAAAGTCTGCTTGGAAGGATTCAATTTACACGAGAGTAAGAGTAGGATACACCTATTTCTGGCAGTACAGTGTTGATGTCAGTGATAACGATAAGGGGTCAGATTCACGAAGCAGTTACGCAAGCACTTGCGAACCTGGCCATCTTTTCTCAATCTTTGGCGGCTTTGTTTACAATTATTAAACAGTTAATGAGCTCCGAAGCACCAGGAGGCTGTTACAACAATAACACAGTTGATTGGGAAGTTTTCATGCTTGTAAACTGTTTAATAAATGTAACCAAAGCCGTCAAAGTTTGAGGAAAGATGTACAGCTTCGTAAGTACTTGCGTAACTGCTTCGTGATTAGTCTCAAGGAATGTAAATTATGTAGTATGCCGCACGCCCACACCTTAGATCATTATGTATTAGAGTGTCAACTTACTGATAACCATAGAAATAAGGAAATAAGTTGTGTTCCAAATTGGATGTGTAATAATGTTATAGAATACTTAGGAGCTACACGCACTTTGCCCCTTAGTGTTTAACACTTATGTGCTGCAATGTAAAATGTGATCTTGTACTGTGATTTGTGGATTTGTACTCACGGATTTGTGGATTTGTACTCACTGGATTTGTGGATTTGTGCTCACTGGATTTGGGATTTGTGCTCACTGGATTTGTGGATTTGTACTCACTGATTGTGGATTTGTACTCACTGGATTTGTGGATTTGTACTCACTGGATTTGTGGATTTGTACTCACTGGATTTGTGGATTTGTACTCACTGGATTTGTGGATTTGTGCTCACTGGATTGTGGATTTGTGCTCACTGGATTTGTAGATTTGTACTCACTGGATTTGTGGATTTGTACTCACTGGATTTGTGGATTTGTACTCACTGGATTGTGGATTTGTACTCACTGGATTTGTGGATTTGTACTCACTGGTTTTGTGGATTTGTACTCACTGGATTTGTGGATTTGTACTCACTGGATTCGTGGATTTGTACTCACTGGATTCGTGATTTGTACTCACTGGATTCGTGGATTTGTGTTTTTCTAATTCAGTCTTGAGAGACTTGAAGTAGAGAAGGGTAGAATAGCCTAAGCTGTTCTGTCCCTTTGTGTGTATTTGATTGTCTCAATACACGTACTTGAACTTGTGAGGGGGAGGAGAGACAAGAGTGAGGGGAGAGGGGAGGAGAGACAAGAGTGAGGGGAGAGGAAGGAGAGACAGGAGTGAGGGGAGAGGGGAGGAGAGACAGGATGAGGGGAGAGGTGAGGAGAGACAAGAGTGAGGGAGAGAAGGGAAGGAGACTGAGGAAAGGTGAGAACAAGAGTAATGTCAGAGACAGAATGAGACAGTGAGACGAATGACGTAGATGTNTTGGGCAGAGTTTCTTTCGCCCTATGTCCCTGTTACCTAGCAGTAAAATAGGTACCTGGGTGTAAGTCAGCTGTCACGGGCTGCTTCCTGGGGGTGGAGGCCTGGTCGCGGGGACACTAAAGCCCCGAAATCATCTCAAGATAACCTCAAGATAACAAAGCCAATGGTTATGGCGAGCGAGAAGATGTACTCCATAGCCCGCACACAGACCGGTGTTAGGGCCCCATCCTTCTTCTCTTGAGGTTATCTTGAGATGATTTCGGGGCTTTAGTGTCCCCGCGGCCCAGTCCTCGACCAGGCCTCCACCCCCAGGAAGCAGCCCGTGACAGCTGACTAACACCCAGGTACCTATTTACTGCTAGGTAACAGGTGCATAGAGTGAAAGAAACTCTGCCCATTGTTTCTCGCCGGCGCCTGGGATCGAACCCGGGACCACAGGATCACAAGTCCAGCGTGCTGTCCGCTCGGCCGACCGGCTCCCTAATCCTGCCCCTAGCGTCTCAACGTTCTTGCAAAGGAAATTGGACTCCTTCATATTCAGGTTTGTACATGTACATGGCGGGTAAACTATTGGAGGCAGCAGTGATAAAGTGACGGATCCCGAGATTGATGGGAAGTGACGAGTCACATTGGACTTAATATAAAATTAGTTGGATATAAAAATCAGTTCGAACCCCCCCCCCCCTCTAGGTATTGACCTTTGTATACATTGTGGTGTGAGAGGGAAGTGATCTGGAGAAGGAACTGAGGGAGAAGGCTGCCGTGAAGCAGGAGTGAACACCGCTGGAAACATGAAACTACAATAGAAAGTCGTGTCTTATGTGCACTTGGGCTGGACGGTAGAGCGACGGTCTCGCTTCATGCAGGTCAGCGTTCAATCCCCGACCGTCCAAGTGGTTGGGAAACCATTTCCTCCCCCCCCCCGTTCCATCCCAAATCTTTATCCTGTCCCCTTCCTGAAGTGCTGTATAGTCGCAATGGCTTGGCGCTTTCCCTGATACAACCTTCGCCCAAAAATGCTTTAAGTAGCCAGTAAATGTTTCCCATTCCGAGGTGGTAATAACATAACATTGGAACAACTTATGGTGTATCCAGTGTGTCAGGTAGGCAGCACACTTACAAGCATGAGGGGCATGGAAAAATGATAGGATCAGAAGAATGGTAAAATTAACTAGGAATGCGTACTTAAGCGGGAGAAGGCACGAAGAGGCAATTAGAAAATTATTCGAGCAGATAATGCAAAGACTGAACACAAACGTCTCAGCTACATCAGGAGCAAGACAACAGTACAGGAACAGGTGATGAAACAATGTGGGATTAGCGAGGTGGAACATTTACAGAGAAGAATAGGGAAGTGTGTGTGTGTGTGAGGAACTCAACAGGGTTATTCCAGCAGGTCTTCACAAGAGGAGTTGCCTGAACTAAGAGGTGCTGGAGGACTTTTGAGATTACTCGAGACTGAGTAAGGAAGCACTTACCAGAACTCGAGTAAATAAAAGTCATTGGACCAGAGAAGATTTCACAGAGGATACAAAGAGAGTGAGCTGAAGCACTATTTTGGCCCCTTAATACACTAAAACAACATTACACTTCAGACGGGGAAATGTCAGAAAGGAAGACAATTGAGAAGTACACACATGTATGCACGAATATACGCACATGTATTAACACACATTTACACGCATGCTTTCACACACAAGCATGAGAACACACACAGACACACACACACACACACACACACACACACACACACACACACACACACACACACACACACACACACACACACACCTAATAGGTGAGTACACACACTTGACCTGGACAAGCTGCAGGAATGGTCGAACAAATGGCTGTTAGAGTTTAACCCAAGCAAATGTAATGTAATGAAGATAGGGGTAGGAAGCAGGAGACCGGATACAAGGTATCATTTGGGAGATGAAATACTTCAAGAGTCAGAGAGAGAGAAAGACCTGGGGGTTGATATCACGCCAGACCTGTCCCCTGAAGCTCATATCAAGAGGATAACATCAGCAGCATATGCCAGGTTGGCTAACATAAGAACGGCCTTTAGAAACTTGTGTAAGGAATCTTTCAGAACATTATATACCACATATGTCAGACCAATCCTGGAGTATGCGGCTCCAGCATGGAGTCCCTATCTAGTCAAGCATAAGACTAAACTGGAAAAGGTTCAAAGGTTTGCCACCAGACTAGTACCCGAGCTGAGAGGTATGAGCTACGAGGAGCGACTGCAGGAATTAAACCTCACTTCGTTGGAAGACAGAAGAGTTAGGAGGGACATGATCACCACATTCAAGATTCTCAGGGGAATCGACAGGGTTGATAAAGACAGGCTGTTTAACACAAGGGGCACACGCACTAGGGGACACAGGTGGAAGCTGAGTGCCCAAATGAGCCACAGAGATATTAGAAAGAACTTTTTTAGTGTCAGAGTGGTTGACAAATGGAATGCATTAGGAAGCGATGTGGTGGAGGCTGACTCCATACACAGTTTCAAGTGTAGATATGATAGAGCCCATTAGGCTCAGGAAACTGTACACCTGTTGATTGACGGTTTAGAGGCGGGACCAAAGAGCCAGAGCTCAATCCCCCCGCAAGCACAACTAGGTGAGTACACACACACATATGCACATAACCCATGATTTAATAGACACTGCTAAGAAGCAAATTGAAAATTAGGAGGGAGTGGAGGAAATACAGAGGTCAAAAGATAGAGAGAAACAGGTATAGATGCAATATATATCGCTCTCTTAGAGCGATTGAAAGAATAGTAAAAGGATTAAATATTCGAAATGAACAGAGCAAGAGGGCATGCATGGAAGCTTGACCCTCGGATAATTGACAGAAATGTTCGAAAGTTTTCTTGTAGCGTAATAGTGGGAAAATGGAATCATCTAAAGATGCAGGCTGTAGAATGAAACTCCATTCATAATGAACAAATCCACAAGGGCCGTGACGACGATTCGAACTTGCGTCCGGGAGCATCCCAGACACTGCCTTAATCAACTGAGCTACGACAGGGTTAAAAAGAATTGAAACCGAAGTTCTACTGAACTTACTGGATATCTTAACTATCGGATTTTGTTCATTTGATGCATCACGTTAGTGTGATCTCTGTGTATAGTGTCCATTCACAATTTTAAAATTGATATGGCAGGGAAATAGGTCGGGAGTCAGTGCATTAGACCGTCGGCGGCTAGAAAGGTGGGGGTCCAAGAGCTAATGCGCGACCCTGCGGGCACAGATAGGTGAGTGCAGCAAGGAGGCACCAACCTCAGATAAGGCTACTGTGATAAAAGAATCGGAAAATAAGTCACGTATCATATCGCTGAAGAGCTGACAAAAAGTTTTCTCGTTGGTGGAAAACGTGTCGTCGAGGCGACGTCATAAAACGTGTCGTTGAAGCGACGTCATGAAACGTGTCGTTGAGGCGACGTCATGAAACGTGTCGTCGAGGCGACGTCATGAAACGTGTCGTCGAGGCGACGTCATGAAACGTGTCGTTGAGGCGACGTCATGAAACGTGTCGTTGAGGAGACGTCATGAAACGTGTCGTTGAGGCGACGTCATGAAACGTGTCGGTGAGGCGACGTCATAAAACGTGTCGTTGAAGCGACGTCATGAAACGTGTCGTTGAGGCGACGTCATAAAACGCGTCGGTGAGGCGACGTCATAAAACGTGTCGTTGAGGCGACGTCATAAAACGTGTCGTTGAGGCGACGTCATAAAACGTGTCGTTGAGGCGACGTCATAAAACGTGTCGTTGAGGCGACGTCATGAAACGTGTCGTTGAGGCGACGTCATGAAACGTGTCGTCGAGGCGACGTCATAAAACGTGTCGTTGAGGCGACGTCATGAAACGTGTCGTTGAGGCGACGTCATAAAACGTGTCGTTGAGACGACGTCATAAAACGTGTCGTTGAGGCGACGTCATAAAACGTGTCGTTGAGGCGACGTCATAAAACGTGTCTTTGAGGCGACGTCATAAAACGTGTCTTTGAGGCGACGTCATGAAACGTGTCGTTGAGGCGACGTCATAAAACGTGTCGTTGAGGCGACGTCATAAAACGTGTCGTTGAGGCGACGTCATAAAACGCCACACACACTTTCGCGACCAAGTCGTCTGATTGTCGTGTTTTTCCACCTGGGGCGCGTGAATTACTCGGGTTACAAACATGTTTAGAAGGGCCGTAGATGTAGATGAGGTAGATTAAAAACATTTTCGGGAGCCTTCAGCTGTTGATGTGGTAGAGTGCAATCATTCTGAGGGGGCTTTAGCCACAGACGAGGTAGATAACAAGTAGATTACAAACACTTCGAGAGGGCCATTAGTACATGAAGTAGATTGGAGTTTTAGAGTGCCTTTGGCCGTATATTACGGAAAGGAGTCGCAGGATAAATTAAATTTCCTGATTACATTAGTTATCCACTTACATTTTCCCATTTTCTTCAACGTTTTATCGTGCTCTAATTTCTTTCTATCCTTTAATAATCTTTCTTCTCTTCCTCTTCTGCTCCTACACCGTGTGTATATACACTGTGGACCTCCCGGTTTTAGATTTAGCTACTCAGAACGAAGTGTCCATGTAGCACGGGCTATGGTGAGCCCGTAACTTACCTGGCACAGGAGCTGGGCAAGAAGCACGGGCTATGGTTAGCCTCGTGGACAAGAGATGTCTCCCGTGGATCTCCCGGGATGACGGGTCATTAAGATCGCTTGTTGCCGTGTTCATCTTACCTGGAATATCTACTCCAGGTGAGATACTGAGGGAGTATCTACTTCCCAAGTATCAAGCCCGGGCCTGACTTGGGATAATTTGATCCAATGGACTGTTGCTGGGAGCCCACCGCAAGGCCACATATCCACTACAACCCGCTGAGTTGAACATGGTTGATAGATAATTCTTAATTATAATTAATTCAGAATTATTTAATTTTTTTTCAGAGAGATGATTCTTGATTATAATTAATTCCTAATTATTTACTTCCCGAAAGGCTATTCTTGTTTAGTGACTTCGCAAGGAAGTAAGAACACCAATGTTATGTATTCTCATAACCCAGTGTACCTTCTTGTATATAAATATATTGTTATACTAGAAAATTCACGAAAGTGACGTAATGTCTCGTTTTCTGTTTTGGGTCCTCTGGTAGGTTAGCATAAGAGCACTTTTAAATTGACCGTTTTCTTGACGGTGGGAAACCTTAGGTGGAGGGGCAGCCTGCAGTAAACTCAACTGAAAAGTAATTATCCTTCCAACCTCGTTAAGTTTACACACAGCAATGAACTAACCAACATACACCGTCTCCCTCTCACCCATGTATGATGTCCTACGCCAGAAAACATGGAATGGAGCTGTATAAAAGATATTCATGACACAAACTGGACCTGATGAGTCTCTTTGAGATTCGAGACACGTATCCATATTCCAGCTGGTGTATTTCCGACCTTCACATTAAAGAGTTTAGGCTTTTCTGGAAATTAAGGGCAAATTCATAAAGTGGATTAGAGGCGACGGCGTCGACCGCTGATTAGTTGATTAGGGTGGCCGGAGAAGCCAATCAGCACGATGAAACTGGCGAGCGACCGAAGGAGCCGGAGGTTTAGCGACCAGATGAAGAGGCCGGCGGCTGGGTTAATTGTTTAGCGACCAGATGGTGGTTGAGAGCAAATAGGTTGTGGGCTGTTTGGTATATTAACTGATTGTTCGGAGGATCATTTGACACATACGAAAGACATCCTCAGAAGACACGAAACACCCGTGTTGCTAATTCCCTCCGTGTCTCTCTCTCTCTCCCTCTCTACTCCGACAACATCTCCCTGTCTGCCTCTCTTATCCCCCAATGTCTGCTTCTCTTATCCTTCCTGTGTCTTATCCTTCGTCAACGCCTGCCTGCCTGCCTGACCGCCTGCCTGCCTGCCTGCCTGCCTGCCTGCCTGCCTGCCTGCCTGCCTGCCTGCCTGCCTGCCTGCCTGCCTGCCTGCCTGCCTGCCCGCCCGCCCGCCCGTCCCGTGAAAGAAAAATCACACTGGCGGAAAGTGTGTTTCTTCTACAGAAATTTTTGGAAAAATCTCATCAGAAGTAACAACGCAGACATTAATTTCGGGGCGCCGTAGCCCGGTGCTGGCTGGAGAGGGAGAGGGATAGGAGGCAGCAGTGTAATTTGCCACCCTCGTATGTTACCCCCGTAACTGTTGTGTTTGAAGTGGTGTATGTGTGTTGTAAGTTGGCTGGGGGAGAGGTAGGGGGGAGCCTTCTGTCGTTTTCTTGGTGCTTAGGGCGATGGAGGTGCGCGGAGTGACGCCGTCTCTTCTGTCACTTTTGGCGGAGAAAGGGGGTGGAGGGATGTTGTTGCTGTTAAAGATTCGCTACCTGGAACAAAGTTCCAAGTAGCACGGGCTATGGTGAGCCCGTGGGGTGGAGGAGGTTGTCTTTGTTGCCCGAAGGATCACATAATCATAGACTTTAATCAGTCTCCGTGGTGTAGTGGTAAGACACTCGCCTGGCGTTCCGCGAGCGCTTTGTTATGGGTTCGTATCCTGGCCGGGGGAGGATTTACTGGGCGCAAATCCTTAACTGTAGCCTCTGTTTAACGCAAGAGTAAAATGTGTACTTGGTTGTAAAAACGATTCTTCGCGGCGGGGATTGTATTCCAGGGACCTGCCCGAAACGCTACGCGTACTAGTGGCTGTACAAGAATGTAACAACTCTTGTATATATCTCAAACAAAAAATCATCACAGCCAAGCTGATCCGGTACCTTGATCCAGCAGAACCTTGTCAAGTTGAATTTTTCGACTGTAAAATTGTGTACCTCTGTTGTTTACACTGTAACTGTCCCTAAGGCTTCGCGACTTTCCATTGAAACTATTTTACACTCTCTACCACGTGTATCCTGTTTATTTGCAATTTCGTTGTTTTGGTTAGGAAGCAGTTCACGTAAATTCGAACAAGGATATTTACGAAGGAATACTCTTAAATGAGGGGGCAGGACCACTCATACAACCCCATAGTGCCATATATGAGGGGCAGGACCACTCTTTCAGGACCATATATGAGGGGCAGGACCACTCTTTCAGGGCCATATATGAGGGGCAGGACCACTCTTTCAGGACCATATATGAGGGCAGGACCACTCTTTCAGGACCATATATGAGGAGCAGGACCACTCTTTCAGGACCATATATGAGGGGCAGGACCACTCTTTCAGGGCCATATATGAGGGGCAGGACCACTCTTTCAGAGCCATATATGAGGAGCAGGACCACTCTTTCAGGACCATATATGAGGGGCAGGACCACTCTTTCAGGGCCATATATGAGGGGCAGGACCACTCTTTCAGGACCATATATGAGGGGCAGGACCATATATGAGGGGCAGGACCACTCTTTCAGGGCCATATATGAGGGGCAGGACCACTCTTGCAGGACCATATATGAGGGGCAGGAGCTCTAATACTGCCTTGTAGAGACATACATCCCCAGGGCCGGACGAAATGTTTGCCAAGGTTCTTAAAATATATAAAGAAGAGCTTAGTGAGCCCTAAAGAAGAGCTTAGTGACCATTGTCTTAGATGTTTAACGACCAATTAGAGTCGAGTAGAGCACTGGCGTCATGGAGTGTCTTAAGACCATTTGCGTCGAATTATCATTCGACGTCAATAGACGTACAATAACTTAACGTCTATTGTAAGAAAATCGATAATCGCAAGTACATTTATAGTTGGAATAATTTACACAAACGTACAGTAAATTATTTACCTGAAGAGAAAGTGATGATAATGTGTGATATATGTAATTATAAACTGTATACTCAAGATTTTGATTTAGAACCTAATTAGCAAACTTGCTCTCATTCTTTTACAGTATGTTTCAAGCAGTTGATAGCGGAAAGGACTGCAACATTTTACACCTTGATTTTAGCCAAGCCTTTTGTGCCTCACAAGAGTCTCGTTGCAAAGTTAGAGGCCCAAGGTATTGTGGGAGAAGATGCTATGTTGGGCCTGGAATTTCAAAGAAAGAAAAGTTATCATAAATGGAGTGAAATCACGGGCTATTCATGCCCGTGCTACCTCCTGGTTTTCTTAATCTTAATCAATCAATCCAATCAGTGTTGGCTATTGTTGTAAGTGGCGTGTCTCAGGGTTCTGTCCTAGGTCCCCTTCTATTTATCATCTAGATAAACCCCCTTTTGACAAATGATTGAACAGCAATATTTGAAAATTGCAGACATTAAGACTAAATATCAATTCCGTAGACTCAAAATCGATTCAAGACAATCTCAGTTGGCCTTTTTTTTTTAAATAAACGATAGATTGACAAATTCAGTTTATTGCTGACATATGTAGAGTTCTGAGCCTAGGCAAATGATAATTGTTGCTAGATATCAGCTGGACATTGTTGAAATTGCGATATCTGAAAGCGATTAAGATTTTAGTCATGATTAGTAGTGGTCTGAAGCCAAAAAATGTATAGACTAGATATATGGAATATGGCAAATAGGATACCGGCATTTATGTCTAAAAGTGTTACCCGTAAGATATCTAATGTTATTCTTGAGCGTTATCTTGCCTTTGTTAGGGGCCCCATTTAGATTATGAAGTTCAGTTTTGGTTATCGTGCGATAGAACGACATAGATGTTAATCGCAGGAATTGGAAACCTCCCTTATGAAGATATTAATTTACATTCTCTAGATTGTCTAGAAAGACGAAGAATAACGGAGGACATGACATGTAAATGGATGAAAGGGAATAACAAATGGCATATAAATAAGATTTTAAATATATCAGCCTAGAAATAGAACTCCAAGCTGAAAACAAATTGGATAATTTGAGACTAAATGAAGACTTGAGAACATACTTGAAGAAATCCACAAGGGCCGTGACGAGGATTCGAACCTGCGTCTGGGAGCATCCCAGACACTGCCTTAATCGACTGAGCTCCGACAGGGTTAAAAGAGAGTTGAAACCGAAGTTCTACTGAACTTACTGGATCCCGTAGCCTCTCCCCCTTACTTGAGAACATACTTGTTTGGAAATATGGTTGGAGATTTATGGAATATATTACAGGGTAATATAATAGACGTGGGATTGCTGGAGTGTTTCAAGCGTAGGTTAGACATATATAAATGAGGTTGGGTGGATATAAATAGGAGTTGCCTCGTATGGGCCAATAGGCCTTCTGCACTGTCCATTATTCCCCTGTACGTCGTTGGACAGGACCAATTATCTGGGTCATCAACTCTCATCTAACGGTAGTCGGTGTCAATTATACGGATGGACAGATTGATGGAGTTTAGCCCTAAGGTCAGCCGTTGGAACCAAGCGGTCATTTAACGCGATAATCATTACTCTCTTCCCTATATGGGATATAAAGTTATAGTATCTGGCGTTAGTTTTCCACACGAATGTAAAGGTATGCTTAGGGGTGCCATCTCGCCATGCCCTATGGCTGGGGGGATCGGTGCCCTGAAGCTACATTAAAACCCTATACCCCCTCGAAGTGGCAAGGGGAGTTAGGGGATAAAAAAATAGTAAAGTAAATTTTATTCAGGAAAGTACAAACATGGTTGTTTTACAAACATAATGTTCGATTTATAGAGCTAGTACATACAATACCTAAAGCTACTAGTATGTATAGCGTGAATGTTAAAATACACGTAGCTGGGAACGTTGGTCTCGCGCGTCGTGGCTACACAAATCAGTGCAAATATTTACAGACGGTGAAAATCAGTGTCAAGGAAGCGAGGCATAACAGATGGCTGCAGGTGACCTGGCGGTGAGGCACTGGAACGAGGTAGGTGAGGCAGGGCAGCCGTTACGGTGCTAATGCGACTCTTTCTCTCTCTCCTGGTGAGGTTTTTTGAGATATTGGTGACCTCCGAGAGAGAGGACGTGGGAGGGAGCGAGAATGGGAAGATCGCCGAGGGAAAGGATAGGAACGCTGGTACAGAGGGAGAGAGAGTTGTTGTTGTTTAAGATTCGCTCCTTGGAACAAAAAGTTCCAAGTAGCACGGGCTATGGTGAGCCCGTAGTGGACTTTTTTCTTTGGGAGAGAGAGATGGAAGGTTAGGTTGGGAAGTATAGATGAGGATAAAGAGTCAAACGAAAATGTTGTTTTAGATTCAGCTGCTCGAAACGTTAAGTTCAGAGCAGCACGGGCTATGGTGAGCCCGTAGTGAACTTACCTGGCACAGGAGCGGGGCATGCACCACGGGCTATGGTGAGCCCGTAGTGGACTTACCTGGCACAGGAGCGGGGCATGCAGCACGGGCTATGGTGAGCCCGTAGTGGACTTACCAGATACAGGAGCGGGGCTATAACTTGTCAAACGAGAAGGGTGGTAGGTAGGCGTATTGACAGATAGTGATTAGAAAGCTTGGGAAGTGGAGAAAAGTCTAGTTAATGCACGAACAGTGAGACCTACGTTGTAACGTTGGTAAAGAACAGAATATAGAGAAAGTTAATTGGGCAGGTGCATAAAGTTGACTTCAAGGTAATGAGTGACATGGCGAGGAAAAAAACTTAATGTAGTAAGGTCGGTCTTTAAGGAAGAAACTTAGTTGCAGAAAACACTTATACACACACGTTAAAACAGTAATAAGTGTCAGGGAGAATTAAGTTCCCAACTTGCCGAGTAAAATCTAATTTGCACACGTGATTAGGAGGTAATAGGCTGGCGTTGAGTAGCGGCGACGTCGAGGCTATTACATTACTTCATGTTAAATGTGCCACAATTGGACAGACGTCAATGAGAACTGCAGAGAAACGCCAAAATATCACAATACTTCCATCAGGCTGGTCAGTACAGAGCAGTAAATACTAAAAGATCATTTGGGTTAGACAGAAAATATCTGTATGTCAGGATATGCTCTTAAACGAATGGGTCAAGGTCTGGACAGAAATGCCAGAAAATGGGTCAAGACCTGGACAGAAATACCAGAAAGTGGGTCAAGTCCTGGACAGAAATATCAGAAAGTGGGTCTCAAGATCTGGACAGAAATACCAGAAAGTGGGTCAAAACCTGGACAGAAATACCAGAAAGTGGGTCAAAACCTGGACAGAAATACCAGAAAGTGAGTCTCAAGACCTGGACAGAAATACCAGAAAGTGGGTCTCAAGACCTGGACAAAAATACCAGAAAGTGAGTCTCAAGACCTGGACAGAAATACCAGAAAGTGGGTCTCAAGACCTGGACAAAAATACCAGAAAGTGAGTCAAGACCTGGACAGAAATACAAGTGTTTTCCTCAGCCGCATGGACAACATGTTCCAACATGTTGAGGAAGCAGCCGAGAGAAGGGGAAATAGAAATTGTGATACAGGAGTCTCAATATCCGAACACGGCCAGGCGCCCGCGGACCATCCGAACGCAGCCGATGGCCAGGAGCACGTGTATCATCCAATGGAAAAAATTTATATATATTGAATTCCTGCACTGCGAAGATTGTACATGATATTCTTAATATTAAGATGGTTATCATTTTGTAGTTGATGGAACAGAATTAGTACAGAAGTAGTTAAGAGAATGTACACGGCCAGGCTGCGTTTCTGTATGTCGGTGTTGTTATAGATTCACCAACTCGGAACAAGTTCCAAGTAGCACGGGCTATGGTGAGCCCGTAACTTACCTGGCACAGGAGCTGGGCAAGAAGCACGGGCTATGGTGAGCCCGTAACTTACCTGGCACAGGAGCTGGGCAAGAAGCACGGGCTATGGTGAGCCCGTAACTTACCTGGCACAGGAGCTGGGCAAGAAGCACGGGCTATGGTGAGCCCGTAACTTACCTGGCACAGGAGCTGGGCAAGAAGCACGGGCTATGGTTAGCCTCGTGGACAGGAGATGTCTCCCGTGGTTTCTGTATGTCGGTGCGAGGCTATATTGGTGCTGCTACGAGCGGCGGGAAGTGACTTGAGATGGAACGATAACATGTGAAATATTCTAGCGAGCGCTATCCAGCTATCATGAAAACTTATTACGGTTTAATATGAAGCTTTGTACGGCTGGTTGGCTGCTTGTGCTTCACGTGATATCTGTCTGCTCTTATCTTCTCCTCCTCTTGTTTCTTCTTCGCTTTCCCCTCCTTCCCTCTCACTGTTCTTCATCCCTTTTCTCCTTTCCAATCTCTCTTCCCTCTTCTTCTCCCCATGTATTCCCTCTTCTTTGTTCCTCCTCCTCCTCCTCGTTCTCCTGGTCAGTGTTGGGGGTCTTAGTAACAAGAGGGTTGAGTGCTGGTGAGCAGCGTTCTCATCTTGTCTGATGGCCGCTTCAATATGAGTCCCGCCAGATTTTAATACAATTGTTTCTTTGGAGGAAAAAAGGATTTGAGGGACACTTTTTATTATTTTGCTGGAAATCTCTGCTGTTTGTGCGTGTGAATTGGTGTGTGTGCGCGCGTATTAGTATGTGCGTGTATGTTAGCGTGTGTGTTTTAATTTATATTAGTGGCGTGCGTGCGTGCGTGCGAAGAGGTTGTTGTTGTTGTTGTTAAAGATTCGCTACCTGGAACAAGAAGTTCCAAGTAGCACGGGCTATGGTGAGCCCGTAGTCACGTAGTGGATGTCATTTGCGAAGAGGTGAGCCAGCCCTTAGTATAGTGTGTCTCCTGCCACCTGGCGTTTACCTCCCCTCAAATTACGGTTTAACTTGTACTGACCTGAGGCACCCGTCTTTGTAATTACTTTGTTCCATAAAGTAACTGGTTTCTTTCACGGTGCCATCTGCAGTACGGAGCTACCCGTTGCTACTGGACAGTGACGGCCCCTTCTGAGAGGCAAGACGGCCTCTCACAATCGCCAAGTCACAATCGACTTGAGAATAGTCCAGGACGGACCGGAACGTCGTCGTCCCTTCGCCTTCTAGTGTATGGTCTAGTTAGCGGCCTTCTGCCTTGTCCTCTCTGTACACTGTCGCGACGAGAAGGTAACGAAATGCTTAGAACCAGTAAAGTGGTACATCGACGTACGATATAATGACAATTAGGTTCTTGGTTTCATATCTAGAAGTGAGAGCAACATAAATACTTAATGTCTGAAAGGCACAACAAATTTTCTTCATTATTCCCTACGGCACCATTGTCATTAATTAAAAGGCTTCAATATCCCCAATTCCTGTCACTATGCCTCTTATATGGACGAAAGGCATAAGTAAATGGGATATAAATAGGCCATTGTTAATGTATATTCATAATGCCACGTAATTGAAGCATTTAAGATTTAAATGGGATATTAGGAAGGGTTATTTGGGCAATAGCCAATATGAACCATTGCCCACGGGATGGGTATGAGGTGTATAATAAAACAAGAATCATGAATCAAATTGAAGGGAAAATGCTGGCGGGACATTGTACCATGTCAGCTTTTGTACCATCGTGGCCCAGTCGGTAAGAGCAGGTGTCTGGTAATCACCAGAACGCTGGTTCGAGCCCCTCCGGTGCCCCTCCTGCTTGGTGCCTTCTTTGATCATTTCTTACTTCGAGCCACTCCATTGCCTCAAAATGAGGTTATACATTATAAATTTAGTGAGCATGTGTATGTATTTACCTAATTGTACTTACCTAATTGTGCTTGCTTACGAGCTTTGGCTCTTTGGTCCCGCCTCTCAACTGTCAATCAACTGGTGTACAGATTCCTGAGGCTACTGGGCTCTATCATATCTACATTTGAAACTGTGTATGGAGTCAGCCTCCACCACATCACTGCCTAATGCATTCCATTTGTTAACTACTCTGACACTGAAAAAGTTCCTTCTAACGTCTCTGTGGCTCATGTGGGTACTCAGTTTCCACCTGTGTGTGTGTGTGTGTGTGTGTGTGTGTGTGTGTGTGTGTGTGTGTGTGTGTGTGTGTGTGTGTGTGTTTCCTCGACAAGAGCGCTGAAGATTGGTGTTTGGCGTTTCCATGATGATACAGTTGGGGATATAGAGGACGTGGTGTGTGTGTGGCAGGTCAGCGGCTTCTGGCCTCGCCTCTCATCAGTATTCGCAACATTTATTTTCGTATCATTGTGAGCCGAGACCAATGTCTCTGTGATATACAACTTGTCCTCGTTTTACTTCTTAATGTTACATGATTGTCACTGAATAAATGTTAAGTTTGCGCTTCTGGGGATGAGTTTGGCGTATGAAGGAATATGTACTCACCTAGTTGTGTTTGCGTGGGTTGAGCTTCGGTTCTTTGGTCCCGCGTCCCCGTCTATTAACACACAAATCTTAAAGCCTAAAAAACCTGGTAAGTGAGTAATCCACACAGCAGGAGTCAAGAGGTGGGGCAACACAGCTTCACCCCGGACCTTGCTGCAGCTTAAAAGCCGCAGTAACGGATAAGGTTTTCTGATACCGTTATTTCCCTGGAGGTTCAGCAGTGCTTGGAGGTGTGAGAAGTACAGCTGTGCTTCTGAAGCACCGGTCGCTATTGACCTTTTCTCCCGAGAGAGTGGAGGGAATAGCGTTGGCTCGAGGAAGGGGGGGGGGGGGTGTCTTTAGGGCGGGTGATGTCCTAGTGAGAAAGGAGCTCGAGAGAGAGAGAGAGAGAGAGAGAGAGAGAGAGAGAGGAGAGAGAGAGAGAGAGAGAACACTTCTCTCACCTTCTACATGCCGTCCTCATCAGTGTGTTTATGTAACCCTGCTGTATCTCTATTCCCTACTGCAGGGTGTTCATAATTTCTCATCTCCCTACCTCGCCGCGACCTCTTGTGTATGTAACTCCTCTCTTGCCCTGGCCTGACTCTCATTCACTTATATACCTTTTATAACTCTTGTACATTTCCTCCCTTGTGTCTCTCGCTCCCTCATTCTTCTTTGGACAAACTTCCCCATCCTCATCCCAACATTAGTGAATCTTTCTCTGCTTCTTTGACCGCTGCTTTCTCATGTCTTGCATATTTTTATTCCTCGCCATTCCCGTGGGGGTCTCGAGTCCACCTGGCCAGATCTGCGCGTGTCCTGGAGGAGGAAGAAGCAAGTCTCGGTTACCACTCATATTTACATTGCACTAGATAGTCCATTTGTATATTAGGAATATGCGGTCGAGTGGAGAGGCAAGCTGGTCTGTAAGCCCGGGTTCGTTCTACAGGTCGAAGCTCGCTTAAAGGTAAGGCCCAGTTTACAAGTCTGGGTTAGATTATTGTACAGATTTCGGTTACAAGCTGGGGTTTGTTGGCTCATGCAGGGTTGTCTTCAGTCCCGACGTCATATGTTTCCACGCCTGGTTGCCGATGACCGCCGGCTTGAGCGGGTTTACGGATATATTTCTACGAAATTCGTGAGAGACTTTTT
>WNGS01169498.1:68774560-68790488 GCA_020271785.1 Procambarus virginalis | reverse complement strand
CATATCCCCTCTAATGCTTCTGTCTTCCAGCGACGTGAGGTTTATTTTTCGTAATCTTTCCTCGTAGCTCATGCCCTTCAGCTCGGGTACTAATCTGGTAACATACCTTTGAGCCTTCTCCAAGTGGTATTAGGGACGGTAGAAAGGTAGGAACTATGCAGTTGGGGACGGTAGAGGGGAAAGTACATTATAACCTAGGTGAATGACTGCCTTGTAGGGAGCCGGTCGGCCGAGCGGACAGCACGCTGGACTTGTGATCCTGTGGTCCTAGGTTCGATCCCGGGCGCCGGTGAGAAACAATGGGCAGAGTTTCTTTCGCCCTATGTCCCTGTTACCTAGCAGTAAAATAGGTACCTGGGTGTTAGTCAGCTGTCACGGGCTGCTTCCTGGGGGTGGAGGCCTGGTCGCGGGGACACTTAAGCCCCGAAATCATCTCAAGATAACCTCAAGATAACAAAGCCAATGGTTATGGCGAGCGAGAAGATGTACTCCATAGCCCGCACACAGACCGGTGTTAGGGCCCCATCCTTCTTCTTCTTGAGGTTATCTTGAGATGATTTCGGGGCTTTAGTGTCCCCGCGGCCCAGTCCTCGACCAGGCCTCCACCCCCAGGAAGCAGCCCGTGACAGCTGACTAACACCCAGGTACCTATTTACTGCTAGGTAACAGGTGCATAGAGTGAAAGAAACTCTGCCCATTGTTTCTCGCCGGCGCCTGGGATCGAACCCGGGACCACAGGATCACAAGTCCAGCGTGCTGTCCGCTCGGCCGACCGGCTCCCTAATCCTGCCCCTAGCGTCTCAACGTTCTTGCAAAGGAAATTGGACTCCTTCATATTCAGGTTTGTACATGTACATGGCGGGCTAAACTATTGGAGGCAGCAGTGATAAAGTGACGGATCCCCGAGATTGATGGGAAGTGACGAGTCACATTGGACTTAATATAAAATTAGTTGGATATAAAAATCAGTTCGAACCCCCCCCCCCCCCTATAGGAATTGACCTTTGTGTACATTGTGGTGTGAGAGGGAAGTGATCTGGAGAAGGAACTGAGGGAGAAGGCTGCCGTGAAGCAGGAGTGAACACCGCTGGAAACATGAAACTACAATAGAAAGTCGTGTCTTATGTGCACTTGGGCTGGACGGTAGAGCGACGGTCTCGCTTCATGCAGGTCAGCGTTCAATCCCCGACCGTCCAAGTGGTTGGGAAACCATTTCCTCCCCCCCCCCCCGTTCCATCCCAAATCTTTATCCTGTCCCCTTCCTGAAGTGCTGTATAGTCGCAATGGCTTGGCGCTTTCCCTGATACAACCTTCGCCCAAAAATGCTTTAAGTAGCCAGTAAATGTTTCCCATTCCGAGGTGGTAATAACATAACATTGGAACAACTTATGGTGTATCCAGTGTGTCAGGTAGGCAGCACACTTACAAGCATGAGGGGCATGGAAAAATGATAGGATCAGAAGAATGGTAAAATTAACTAGGAATGCGTACTTAAGCGGGAGAAGGCACGAAGAGGCAATTAGAAAATTATTCGAGCAGATAATGCAAAGACTGAACACAAACGTCTCAGCTACATCAGGAGCAAGACAACAGTACAGGAACAGGTGATGAAACAATGTGGGATTAGCGAGGTGGAACATTTACAGAGAAGAATAGGGAAGTGTGTGTGTGTGTGAGGAACTCAACAGGGTTATTCCAGCAGGTCTTCACAAGAGGAGTTGCCTGAACTAAGAGGTGCTGGAGGACTTTTGAGATTACTCGAGACTGAGTAAGGAAGCACTTACCAGAACTCGAGTAAATAAAAGTCATTGGACCAGAGAAGATTTCACAGAGGATACAAAGAGAGTGAGCTGAAGCACTATTTTGGCCCCTTAATACACTAAAACAACATTACACTTCAGACGGGGAAATGTCAGAAAGGAAGACAATTGAGAAGTACACACATGTATGCACGAATATACGCACATGTATTAACACACATTTACACGCATGCTTTCACACACAAGCATGAGAACACACACAGACACACACACACACACACACACACACACACACACACACACACACACACACACACACACACACACACACACACACACACCTAATAGGTGAGTACACACACTTGACCTGGACAAGCTGCAGGAATGGTCGAACAAATGGCTGTTAGAGTTTAACCCAAGCAAATGTAATGTAATGAAGATAGGGGTAGGAAGCAGGAGACCGGATACAAGGTATCATTTGGGAGATGAAATACTTCAAGAGTCAGAGAGAGAGAAAGACCTGGGGGTTGATATCACGCCAGACCTGTCCCCTGAAGCTCATATCAAGAGGATAACATCAGCAGCATATGCCAGGTTGGCTAACATAAGAAAGGCCTTTAGAAACTTGTGTAAGGAATCTTTCAGAACATTATATACCACATATGTCAGACCAATCCTGGAGTATGCGGCTCCAGCATGGAGTCCCTATCTAGTCAAGCATAAGACTAAACTGGAAAAGGTTCAAAGGTTTGCCACCAGACTAGTACCCGAGCTGAGAGGTATGAGCTACGAGGAGCGACTGCAGGAATTAAACCTCACTTCGTTGGAAGACAGAAGAGTTAGGGGGGACATGATCACCACATTCAAGATTCTCAGGGGAATCGACAGGGTTGATAAAGACAGGCTGTTTAACACAAGGGGCACACGCACTAGGGGACACAGGTGGAAGCTGAGTGCCCAAATGAGCCACAGAGATATTAGAAAGAACTTTTTTAGTGTCAGAGTGGTTGACAAATGGAATGCATTAGGAAGCGATGTGGTGGAGGCTGACTCCATACACAGTTTCAAGTGTAGATATGATAGAGCCCATTAGGCTCAGGAAACTGTACACCTGTTGATTGACGGTTTAGAGGCGGGACCAAAGAGCCAGAGCTCAATCCCCCCGCAAGCACAACTAGGTGAGTACAACTAGGTGAGTACACACACATATGCACATAACCCATGATTTAATAGACACTGCTAAGAAGCAAATTGAAAATTAGGAGGGAGTGGAGGAAATACAGAGGTCAAAAGATAGAGAGAAACAGGTATAGATGCAATATATATCGCTCTCTTAGAGCGATTGAAAGAATAGTAAAAGGATTAAATATTCGAAATGAACAGAGCAAGAGGGCATGGATGGAAGCTTGACCCTCGGATAATTGACAGAAATGTTCGAAAGTTTTCTTGTAGCGTATTAGTGGGAAAATGGAATCATCTAAAGATGCAGGCTGTAGAATGAAACTCCATTCATAATGAACAAATCCACAAGGGCCGTGACGACGATTCGAACTTGCGTCCGGGAGCATCCCAGACACTGCCTTAATCAACTGAGCTACGACAGGGTTAAAAAGAATTGAAACCGAAGTTCTACTGAACTTACTGGATATCTTAACTATCGGATTTTGTTCATTTGATGCATCACGTTAGTGTGATCTCTGTGTATAGTGTCCATTCACAATTTTAAAAGTTGATATGGCAGGGAAATAGGTCGGGAGTCAGTGCATTAGACCGTCGGCGGCTAGAAAGGTGGGGGTCCAAGAGCTAATGCGCGACCCTGCGGGCACAGATAGGTGAGTGCAGCAAGGAGGCACCAACCTTAGATAAGGCTACTGTGATAAAAGAATCGGAAAATAAGTCACGTATCATATCGCTGAAGAGCTGACAAAAAGTTTTCTCGTTTTTGGAAAACGTGTCGTTGAGGCGACGTCATAAAACGTGTCGTCGAGGCGACGTCATAAAACGTGTCGTTGAGGCGACGTCATAAACGTGTCGTTGAGGCGACGTCATGAAACGTGTCGTTGAGGCGACGTCATGAAACGTGTCGTTGAGGCGACGTCATAAACGTGTCGTTGAGGCGACGTCATGAAACGTGTCGTTGAGGCGACGTCATAAAACGTGTCGTTGAGGCGACGTCATAAAACGTGTCGTTGAGGCGACGTCATAAAACGTGTCGTTGAGGCGACGTCATAAAACGTGTCTTTGAGGCGACGTCATAAAACTGTCTTTGAGGCGACGTCATAAAACGTGTCGTTGAGGCGACGTCATAAAACGCCACACACACTTTCGCGACCAAGTCGTCTGATTGTCGTGTTTTTCCACCTGGGGCGCGTGAATTACTCGGGTTACAAACATGTTTAGAAGGGCCGTAGATGTAGATGAGGTAGATTAAAAACATTTTCGGGAGCCTTCAGCTGTTGATGTGGTAGAGTGCAATCATTCTGAGGGGGGCTTTAGCCACAGACGAGGTAGATGACAAGTAGATTACAAACATTAGTACATGAAGTAGATTACAGTTTTAGAGTGCCTTTGGCCGTATATTACGGAAGGGGGCATAAGGCAAGGAGCCGCAGGATAAATTAAATTTCCTGATTACATTAGTTATCCACTTACATTTTCCCATTTTCTTCAACGTTTTATCGTGCTCTAATTTCTTTCTATCCTAATCTTTCTTCCTTTCCTCTTCTGCTCCTACATCGTATATATATATACACTGTGGACCTCCCGGTTTTAGATTTAGCTACTCAGAACGAAGTGTCCATGTAGCACGGGCTATGGTGAGCCCGTAACTTACCTGGCACAGGAGCTGGGCAAGAAGCACGGGCTATGGTTAGCCTCGTGGACAAGAGATGTCTCCCGTGGATCTCCCGGGATGACGGGTCATTAAGATCGCTTGTTGCCGTGTTCATCTTACCTGGAATATCTACTCCAGGTGAGATACTGAGGGAGTATCTATTCCCAAGTATCAAGCCCCGGGCCTGACTTGGGATAATTTGATCCAATGGACTGTTGCTGGGAGCCCACCGCAAGGCCACATATCCACTACAACCCGCTGAGTTGAACATGGTTGATAGATAATTCTTAATTATAATTAATTCAGAATTATTAATTTTTTTTCAGAGAGATGATTCTTGATTATAATTAATTCCTAATTATTTACTTCCCGAAAGGCTATTCTTGTTTAGTGACTTCGCAAGGAAGTAAGAACACCAATGTTATGTACTCTCATAACCCAGTGTACCTTCTTGTATATAAATATATTGTTATACTAGAAAATTCACGAAAGTGACGTACTGTCTTGTTTTCTGTTTTGGGTCCTCTGGTAGGGTAGGATAAGAGCACTTTTAAATTGACCGTTTTCTTGACGGTGGGAAACCTTAGGTGGAGGGGCAGCCTGCAGTAAACTCAACTGAAAAGTAATTATCCTTCCAACCTCGTTAAGTTTACACACAGCAATGAACTAACCAACATACACCGTCTCCCTCTCACCCATGTATGATGTCCTACGCCAGAAAACATGGAATGGAGCTGTATAAAAGATATTCATGACACAAACTGGACCTGATGAGTCTCTTTGAGATTCCAGACACGTATCCATATTCCAGCTGGTGTATTTCCGACCTTCACATTAAAGAGTTTAGGCTTTTCTGGAAATTAAGGGCAAATTCATAAAGTGGATTAGAGGCGACGGCGTCGACCGCTGATTAGTTGATTAGGGTGGCCGGAGAAGCCAATCAGCACGATGAAACTGGCGAGCGACCGAAGGAGCCGGAGGTTTAGCGACCAGATGAAGAGGCCGGCGACTGGGTTAATTGTTTAGCGACCAGATGGTGGTTGAGAGCAAATAGGTTGTGGGCTGTTTGGTATATTAACTGATTGTTCGAAGGATCATTTGACACATACGAAAGACATCCTCAGAAGACACGAAACACCCGTGTTGCTAATTCCCTCCGTGTCTCTCTCTCTCTCCCTCTCTACTCCGACAACACCTCCCTGTCTGCCTCTTTTATCCCCCAATGTCTGCTTGTCTTATCCTTCCTGTGTCTTATCCTTCGTCAACGCCTGCCTGCCTGCCTGCCTGCCTGCCTGCCTGCCTGCCTGCCTGCCTGCCTGCCTGACCGCCTGTCTGCCTGCCTGCCTGCCTGCCCGCCCGCCTTCCCGCCCGTCCCGTGAAAGAAAAATCACACTGGCGGAAAGTGTGTTTCTTCTACAGGAATTTTTGGAAAAATCTCATCAGAAGTAACAACGCAGACATTAATTCCGGGTCGCCGTAGCCCGGTGCTGGCTGGAGAGGGAGGGGGATAGGAGGCAGCAGTGTAATTTGCCACCCTCGTATGTTACCCCCCCCTAACTGTTGTGTTTGAAGTAGTGTATGTGTGTTGTAAGTTGGCTGGGGGAGAGGTAGGGGGGAGCCTTCTGTCGTTTTCTTGGCGCTTAGGGCGATGGAGGTGCGCGGAGTGACGCCGTCTCTTCTGTCACTTTTGGCGGAGAAAGGGGGTGGAGGGATGTTGTTGTTGTTAAAGATTCGCTACCTGGAACAAAGTTCCAAGTAGTACGGGCTATGGTGAGCCCGTGGGGTGGAGGAGGTTGTCTTTGTTGCCCGAAGGATCACATAATCATAGACTTTAATCAGTCTCCGTGGTGTAGTGGTAAGACACTCGCCTGGCGTTCCGTGAGCGCTTTGTTATGGGTTCGTATCCTGGCCGGGGGAGGATTTACTGGGCGCAAATCCTTAACTGTAGCCTCTGTTTAACGCAAGAGTAAAATGTGTACTTGGTTGTAAAAACGATTCTTCGCGGCGGGGATCGTATTCCAGGGACCTGCCCGAAACGCTACGCGTACTAGTGGCTGTACAAGAATGTAACAACTCTGTATATATCTCAAACAAAAAATCATCACAGCCAAGCTGATCCGGTACCTTGATCCAGCAGAACCTTGTCAAGTTGAATTTTTCGACTGTAAAATTGTGTACCTCTGTTGTTTACACTGTAACTGTCCCTAAGGCTTCGCGACTTTCCATTGAAACTATTTTACACTCTCTACCACGTGTATCCTGTTTATTTGCAATTTCGTTGTTTTGGTTAGGAAGCAGTTCACGTAAATTCGAACAAGGATATTTACGAAGGAATACTCTTAAATGAGGGGGCAGGACCACTCATACAACCCCATAGTGCCATATATGAGGGGCAGGACCACTCTTTCAGGGCCATATATGAGGGGCAGGACCACTCTTTCAGGGCCATATATGAGGGGCAGGACCACTCTTTCAGGGCCATATATGAGGGGCAGGACCACTCTTTCAGGACCATATATGAGGGGCAGGACCACTCTTTCAGGACCATATATGAGGGCAGGACCACTCTTTCAGGACCATATATGAGGGGCAGGACCACTCTTTCAGGGCCATATATGAGGGGCAGGACCACTCTTTCAGGGCCATATATGAGGGGCAGGACCACTCTTTCAGGACCATATATGAGGAGCAGGACCACTCTTTCAGGACCATATATGAGGGGCAGGACCACTCTTTCAGGACCATATATGAGGGGCAGGACCACTCTTTCAGGACCATATATGAGGGGCAGGACCACTCTTTCAGGGCCATATATGAGGGGCAGGACCACTCTTTCAGGACCATATATGAGGAGCAGGACCACTCTTTCAGGACCATATATGAGGGGCAGGACCACTCTTTCAGGGCCATATATGAGGGGCAGGACCACTCTTTCAGGGCCATATATGAGGGGCAGGACCACTCTTTCAGGGCCATATATGAGGGGCAGGACCACTCTTTCAGGACCATATATGAGGGGCAGGACCACTCTTTCAGGGCCATATATGAGGGGCAGGACCACTCTTTCAGGGCCATATATGAGGGGCAGGACCACTCTTTCAGGACCATATATGAGGGCAGGACCACTCTTTCAGGGCCATATATGAGGGGCAGGACCACTCTTTCAGGGCCATATATGAGGGGCAGGACCACTCTTTCAGGACCATATATGAGGGGCAGGACCACTCTTTCAGGGCCATATATGAGGGGCAGGACCACTCTTTCAGGGCCATATATGAGGGGCAGGACCACTCTTTCAGGGCCATATATGAGGGGCAGGAGCTCTAATACTGCCTTGTTGAGACATACATCCCCAGGGCCGGACGAAATGTTTGCCAAGGTTCTTAAATATATAAAGAAGAGCTTAGTGAGCCCTAAAGAAGAGCTTAGTGACCATTGTCTTAGATGTTTAATGACCAATTAGAGTCGAGTAGAGCACTGGCGTCATGGAGTGTCTTAAGACCATTTGCGTCGAATTATCATTCGACGTCTCTGTTTAGATTATCATTCGAATTATCATTCGACGTCAATGACGTACAATAACTTAACGTCTATTGTAAAAAAATCGATAATCGCAAGTACATTTATAGTTGGAATAATTTACACAAACGTACAGTAAATTATTTACCTGAAGAGAAAGTGATGATAATGTGTGATATATGTAATTATAAACTGTATACTCAAGATTTTGATTTAGAACCTAATTAGCAAACTTGCTCTCATTCTTTTACAGTATGTTTCAAGCAGTTGATAGCGGAAAGGATTGCAACATTTTACACCTTGATTTTAGCCAAGCCTTTGTGCCTCACAAGAGTCTCGTTGCAAAGTTAGAGGCCCAAAGTATTGTGGGAGAAGATGCTATGTTGGCCTGGAATTTCAAAGAAAGAAAAGTTATCATAAATGGAGTGAAATCACGGGCTATTCATGCCCGTGCTACCTCCTGGTTTTCTTAATCTTAATCAATCAATCCAATGAGTGTTGGCTATTGTTGTAAGTGGCGTGTCTCAGGGTTCTGTCCTAGGTCCCCTTCTATTTATCATCTAGATAAACCCCCTTTTGACAAATGATTGAACAGCAATATTTGAAAATTGCAGACATTAAGACTAAATATCAATTCCGTAGACTCAAAATCGATTCAAGACAATCTCAGTTGGCCTTTTTTTTTAAATAAACGATAGATTGACAAATTCAGTTTATTGCTGACATATGTAGAGTTCTGAGCCTAGGCAAATGATAATTGTTGCTAGATATCAGCTGGACATTGTTGAAATTGCGATATCTGAAAGCGATTAAGATTTTAGTCATGATTAGTAGTGGTCTGAAGCCAAAAAATGTATAGACTAGATATATGGAATATGGCAAATAGGATACCGGCATTTATGTCTAAAAGTGTTACCCGTAAGATATCTAATGTTATTCTTGAGCGTTATCTTGCCTTTGTTAGGGGCCCCCATTTAGATTATGAAGTTCAGTTTTGGTTATCGTGCGATAGAACGACATAGATGTTAATCGCAGGAATTGGAAACCTCCCTTATGAAGATATTAATTTACATTCTCTAGATTGTCTAGAAAGACGAAGAATAACGGAGGACATGACATGTAAATGGATGAAAGGGAATAACAAATGGCATATAAATAAGATTTTAAATATATCAGCCTAGAAATAGAACTCCAAGCTGAAAACAAATTGGATAATTTGAGACTAAATGAAGACTTGAGAACATACTTGAACAAATCCACAAGGGCCGTGACGAGGATTCGAACCTGCGTCCGGGAGCATCCCAGACACTGCCTTAATCGACTGAGCTACGACAGGGTTAAAAGAGAGTTGAAACCAAAGTTCTACTGAACTTACTGGATCCCGTAGCCTCTCCCCCTTACTTGAGAACATACTTGTTTGGAAATATGGTTGGAGATTTATGGAATATATTACAGGGTAATATAATAGACGTATGATTGCTGGAGTGTTTCAAGCGTAGGTTAGACATATATAAATGAGGTTGGGTGGATATAAATAGGAGTTGCCTCGTATGGGCCAATAGGCTTTCTGCAATGTCCATTATTCCCCTGTACGTCGTTGGACAGGACCAATTATCTGGGTCATCAACTCTCATCTAACGGTAGTCGGTGTCAATTATACGGATGGACAGATTGATGGAGTTTAGCCCTAAGGTCAGCCGTTGGAACCAAGCGGTCATTTAACGCGATAATCATTACTCTCTTCCCTATATGGGATATAAAGTTATAGTATCTGGCGTTAGTTTTACACACGAATGTAAAGTAGTAAAGTAAATTTTATTCAGGAAAGTACATACATAGTTGTTTTACAACATAATGTTCGATTTATAGAGCTAGTACATACAATACCTAAAGCTACTAGTATGCATAGCGTGAATGTTAAAATACACGGAGCTGGGAACGTTGGTCTCGCGCGTCGTGGCTACACAAATCAGTGCAAATATTTACAGACGGTGAAATTCAGTGTCAAGGAAGCGAGGCATAACAGATGACTGCAGGTGACCTGGCGGTGAGGCACTGGAACGAGGCAGGTGAGGCAGGGCAGCCGTTACGGTGCTAATGCGACTCTTTCTCTCTCTCCTGGTGAGTTTTTTTGAGATATTGGTGACCTCCGAGAGAGAGGACGTGGGAGGGAGGAAGAATGGGAAGATCGCCGAGGGAAAGGATAGGAACGCTGGTACAGAGGGAGAGAGAGTTGTTGTTGTTTAAGATTCGCTCCTTGGAACAAAAAGTTCCAAGTAGCACGGGCTATGGTGAGCCCGTAGTGGACTTTTTTCTTTGGGAGAGAGAGAGGGAAGGGTAGGTTGGGAAGTATAGATGAGGATAAAGAGTCAAACGAGAATGTTGTTTTAGATTCAGCTGCTCGAAACGTTAAGTTCAGAGCAGCACGGGCTATGGTGAGCCCGTAGTGGACTTACCTGGCACAGGAGCGGGGCAAGTAGCACGGGCTATGGTGAGCCCGTAGTGGACTTACCTGGCACAGGAGCGGGGCAAGTAGCACGGGCTATGGTGAGCCCGTAGTGGACTTACCTGACACAGGAGCGGGGCATGCAGCACGGGCTATGGTGAGCCCGTAGTGGACTTACCTGACACAGGAGCGGGGCATGCAGCACGGGCTATGGTGAGCCCGTAGTGGACTTACCTGGCACAGGAGCGGGGCATGCAGCACGGGCTATGGTGAGCCCGTAGTGGACTTACCAGACACAGGAACGGGGCTGTAACTTGTCAAACGAGAAGGGTGGTAGGTAGGCGTATTGGCAGATAGTGATTAGAAAGCTTGGGAAGTGGAGAAAAGTCTAGTTAACGCACGAAGAGTGAAAAGTTCTTTACGTTGGTAAAGAACAGAATATAGAGAAAGTTAATTGGGCAGGTGCATAAAGTTGACTTCAAGGTAATGAGTGACATGGCGAGGAAAAAACTTAATGTAGTAAGGTCGGTCTTTAAGGAAGAAACTTAGTTGCAGAAAACACTTATACACACACGTTAAACAGTCATAAGTGTCAGGGAGAATTAAGTTCCCAACTTGCCGAGTAAAATCTAATTTGCACACGTGATTAGGAGGTAATAGGCTGGCGTTGAGTAGCGGCGACGTCGAGGCTATTACATTACTTCATGTTAAATGTGCCACAATTGGACAGACGTCAATGAGAACTGCAGAGAAGCGCCAAAATATCACAATACTTCCATCACGCTGGTCAGTACAGAGCAGTAAATACTAAAAGGTCATCTGGGTTAGACAGAAATATCTGTATGTCAGGATATGCCTTTAAACGAATGGGTCAAGGTCTGGACAGAAATACCAGAAAGTGGGTCAAGACCTGGACAGAAATACCAGAAAGTGGTCAAGATCTGGACAGAAATATCAGAAAGTGGGTCAAGACCTGGACAGAAATATCAGAAAGTGGGTCAAGACCTGGACAGAAATACCAGAAAGTGGGTCAAAACCTGGACAGAAATACCAGAAAGTTGGTCAAGACCTGGACAGAAATACCGGAAAGTGCGTCTCAAGACCTGGACAGAAATATCAGAAAGTGGTCAAGACCTGGACAGAAATATCAGAAAGTGGGTCTCAAGATCTGGACAGAAATACCAGAAAGTGGGTCAAAACCTGGACAGAAATACCAGAAAGTGGGTCAAAACCTGGACAGAAATACCAGAAAGTGAGTCTCAAGACCTGGACATAAATACCAGAAAGTGGGTCTCAAGACCTGGACAGAAATACCAGAAAGTGGGTCAAACCTGGACAAAATACCAGAAAGTGGGTCAAGACCTGGACAAAAATACAAGTGTTTTCCTCAGCCGCATGGACAACATGTTCCAACATCTTGAGGAAGCAGCCGAGAGAAGGGGGAAATAGAAACTGTGATACAGAAGTCTCAATATCCGAACACGGCCAGGCGCCCGCGGACCATCCGAACGCAGCCGATGGCCAGGAGCACGTGTATCATCCAATGGAAAAAAATTTATATATATTGAAATCCTGCACTGCGAAGATTGTACATGATGTTCTTAATATTAAGATGGTTATCATTTTGTAGTTGATGGAACAGAATTAGTACAGAAGTAGTTAAGAGAATGTACACGGCTAGGCTGCGTTTCTGTATGTTGTTGTTGTTATAGATTCACCAACTCGGAACAAGTTCCAAGTAGCACGGGCTATGGTGAGCCCGTAACTTACCTGGCACAGGAGCTGGGCAAGAAGCACGGGCTATGGTTAGCCTCGTGGACAGGAGATGTCTCCCGTGGTTTCTGTATGTCGGTGCGAGGCTATATTGGTGCTGCTACGAGCGGCGGGAAGTGACTTGAGATGGAACGATAACATGTGAAATATTCTGGCGAGCGCTATCCAGCTATCATGAAAACTTATTACGGTTTAATATGAAGCTTTGTACGGCTGGTTGGCTGCTTGTGCTTCACGTGATATCTGTCTGCTCTTATCTTCTCCTCCTCTTTGTTTCTTCTTCGCTTTCCCCTCCTTCCCTCTCACTGTTCTTCATCCCTTTCTCCTTTCCAATCTCTCTTCCCTCTTCTTCTCCCCATGTATTCCATCTTCTTCGTTCCTCCTCCTCCTCCTCGTTCTCCTGGTCAGTGTTGGAGGTCTTAGTAACAGAGGGTTGAGTGCTGGTGAGCAGCGTTCTCATCTTGTCTGATGGCCGCTTCAATATGAGTCCGCGCCAGATTTAATACAATTGTTTCTTTGGAGGAAAAAAGGATTTGAGGGACACTTTTTATTATTTTGCTGGAAATCTCTGCTGTTTGTGCGTGTGAATTGGTGTGTGTGCGCGCGTATTAGTATGTGCGTGTATGTTAGCGTGTGTGTTTTAATTTATATTAGTGGCGTGCGTGCGTGCGAAGAGGTTGTTGTTGTTGTTGTTGTTAAAGATTCGCTACCTGGAACAAGAAGTTCCAAGTAGCACGGGCTATGGTGAGCCCGTAGTCACGTAGTGGATGTCATTTGCGAAGAGGTGAGCCAGCCCTTAGTATAGTGTGTCTCCTGCCGCCTGGCGTTTACCTCCCCTCAATTACGGTTTTACTTGTACTGACCTGAGGCACCCGTCTTTGTAATAACTTTGTTCCATAAAGTAACTGGTTTCTTTCACGGTGCCATCTGCATACGGAGCTACCCGTTGCTACTGGACAGTGACGGCCCCTTCTGAGAGGCAAGACGGCCTCTCACAATCGCCAAGTCACAATCGACTTGAAAATGGTTGATAGATGTTAATCTTCTTGTTTGAGGAGCTGTTCACTTGAGACAGTTAAGCAAGTCCCAGCTGTGTCTGGGTACAAGTGACAGGATGAACAACCCAGCGGGTTTTCTCTCCTTTTGGGGAGTGTTGTACATGCTGCTATGGCGGTATGTCCACTCACAAGATGAGTGGCGCTGCCCAATAAACTCGCCCCTCGGGGCAAATTTAATTTATTGGTCCAGGACGGACCGAAACGTCGTCGTCCCTTCACCTTCTAGTGTGTGGTCTGGTCAATGGCCTTCTGCCTTGTCCTCTCTGTACACTGTCGCGACGAGAAGGTAACGAAATGCTTAGAACCAGTAAAGTGGTGCATCGACATACGATATAATGACAATTAGGTTCTTGGTTTCATATCTAGAAGTGAGAGCAACATAAATACTTAATGTCTGAAAGGCACAACAAATTTCTTCATTATTCCCACGGCACCATTGTCATTAATTAAAAGGCTTCAATATCCCCAATTCCTGTCACTATGCCTCTTATATGGACGAAAGGCATAAGTAAATGGGATATAAATAGGCCATTGTTAATGTATATTCATAATGCCACGTAATTGAAGCATTTAAGATTTAAATGGTGTATTAGGAAGGGTTATTTAGGCAATAGCCAATGTGCACCATTGCCCACGGTGATGGGTATGAGGTGCATAATAAAGCAAGAATCATGAATCAAATTGAACTGGAAAATGCTGGCGGGACATTGTACCATGTCAGCTTTTGTACCATCGTGGCCCAGTCGGTAAGAGCAGGTGTCTGGTAATCACCAGAACGCTGGTTCGAACCCCTCCGGTGCCCCTCCTGTTTGGTGCCATCTTTGATCATTTCTTACTTCGAGCCACTCCATTACCTCAAAATGAGGTTATACATTATAAATTTAGTGAGCATGTGTATGTATTTACCTAATTGTACTTACCTAATTGTGCTTGCTTACGAGCTTTGGCTCTTTGGTCCCGCCTCTCAACTGTCAATCAACTGGTGTACAGATTCCTGAGGCTACTGGGCTCTATCATATCTACATTTGAAACTGTGTATGGAGTCAACCTCCACCACATCACTGCCTAATGCATTCCATTTGTTAACTACTCTGACACTGAAAAAGTTCCTTCTAACGTCTCTGTGGCTCATGTGGGTACTCAGTTTCCACCTGTGTGTGTGTGTGTGTGTGTGTGTGTGTGTGTGTGTGTGTGTGTGTGTGTGTGTGTGTGTGTGTGTGTGTGTTTCCTCGACAAGAGCGCTGAAGATTGGTGTTTGGCGTTTCCATGATGATACAGTTGGGGATATAGAGGACGTGGTGTGTGTGTGTGTGGCAGGTCAGCGGCTTCTGGCCTCGCCTCTCATCAGTATTCGCAACATTTATTTTCGTATCATTGTGAGCCGAGACCAATGTCTCTGTGATATACAACTTGTCCTCGTTTTATTTCCTAATGTTACATGATTGTCACTGAATAAATGTTAAGTTTGCGCTTCTGGGGATGAGTTTGGCGTATGAAGGAATATGTACTCACCTAGTTGTGTTTGCGTGGGTTGAGCTTCGGGTCTTTGGTCCCGCGTCCCCCGTCTATTAACACACAAATCTTAAAGCCACAAATCTTAAAGCCTAAAAAACCTGGTGAGTAATCCACACAGCAGGAGTCAAGAAGTGGGGCAACACAGCTTCACCCCGGACCTTGCTGCAGCTTAAAAGCCGCAGTAACGGGTAAGGGTTTTCTGATACCGTTATTTCCCTGGAGGTTCAGCAGTGCTTGGAGGCGTGAGAAGTACAGCTGTGCTTCTGAAGCACCGGTCGCTATTGACCTTTTCTCCCGAGAGAGTGGAGGGAATAGCGTTGGCTCGAGGAAGGGGGGGGAGGTGTCTTTAGGGCGGGTGATGTCCTAGTGAGAAAGGAGCTCGAGAGAGAGAGAGAGAGAGAGAGAGAGAGAGAGAGAGAGAGAGAGAGCACACTTCTCTCACCTTCTACACGCCGTCCTCATCAGTGTGTTTATGTAACCCTGCTGTATCTCTATTCCCCTACTTCAGGGTGTACATAATTTCTCAGTCTCCCTACCTCGCCGCGACCTTCCTGTGTATGTAACTCCTCTCTTGACCTGGCCTGGCTCTCATTCACTTAATATACCTTTTATAACTCTTGTACATTTCCTCCCTTGTGTCTCTCGCTCCCTCATTCTTCTTTGGACAAACTTCCCCATCCTCATCCCAACAATTATTGAATCTTTTCTCTGCTTCTTTGACCGCTGCTTTCTCATGTCTTTGCATATTTTTATTCCTCGCCATTCCCGTGGGGGTCTCGAGTCCACCTGGCCAGATCTGCGCGTGTCCTGGAGGAGGGAAGGAGCAAGTCTCGGTTACCACTCGTATTTACATTGCACTAGATAGTTCCATTTGTATATTAGGAGATATGCGGTCGAGTGGAGAGGCAAGCTGGTCTGTAAGACCGGGTTGGTTCTACAGGTCGAAGCTCGCTTAAGGTAAGGCCAAGTTTACAAGTCTGGGTTAGATTATTGTACAGATTTCGGTTACAAGCTGGGGTTGTTT
>WNGS01169498.1:68723317-68745349 GCA_020271785.1 Procambarus virginalis | reverse complement strand
CTCTGCTCTTCGCCGTCTTGATGCTTTGCACCATACTGGGTTGCGCCTCGGTTCTGGTGCCTTTCGTTCGACTCCCGTCCTCAGCTTGTATGTTGACACTGGCTTCCTGTCTCTCCAGTACCGCCGTGATCGCTACTGTCTTCGCTATCTTGCGCGACCTTACAACAATCTTCCTCTCGCCTCTGTCGTGCGCTAACTTTTACTCTTCCTGCGGTTCCTGCGGTTCCTGTTCCTCTTCACCACCTCCCTCTTTATCCGGTTATCTCGCTTACAGGATTCTCTTTCCGTTCGTGTTTCTAATGTTTCTCCTCGTGTTGTTTCTCCTTTGCTCCCGTGGAGTCCCACTTCTGCAATTTTGTACATCGTTGACCCGCATCACTTAAACTTTTACCCCTCCTAAAGTTCTAAAACGCCTTTGCCTTGAGCACTTTCTTCTCACTCCCGCTCCGTTTCTGTCTTCACCGATGGGTCTAAGTGTGCGGATGGTGTGGCTACTCTGTAGTTTTTCCTGATTGCACTTATGTGTCGCTTACCTCTGAAGACTAGCATCTTCACGGCGGAGCTTTATCCTATTCTCTATGCTCTTCGTCTCCTGTTTTCTCGTTGTCAGTCTTCCTTTGTAGTTGTTGTTGTTGACCTTTGTAGTGCACTCATGGCTCTCTGGTCCTTTAATTCGGTTCATCCAGTAGTTGTCGAGATCCAGCATTTGCCGTTTCTTGTTCACAGTAAATTTAAGTCGGTTGAGTTTTGTTGGGTTCCCAGCCATATTGGTGTGTCTTTAAATGAGCGTGCGAATGCTGCCGCAAAGGAAGCTGTCCGCTCTTGTCCCATCTCTTGTAAAGGTATTACATATTCCCACTTTTACCCGGTTATCCATTCCTCCATCCTTACCCGTTGGCAGGCTTCTGTGTCGTCTGTTACTGGTAACAAACTACATACTCTTAAATGTTGTTTCCTCGTGGTCGTCCTCCTACCTCCATAACCAGCGATGGGAAACAGCTCTGGCGAGGTTGTGTATTGGCCATACTCGCTTAACCCATGGTCACTTGATGTAGCGCCGCCCTGCTCCTTATTATCTTAATTGCATTGTCCCTCTTACGGTCGTGCATGTCCTTCTTGAATGTCCTTCTTGAATGTCCTGACTTCCAGGACGAGTGTGTGTCTTGCTTTCCGACCGCCCCTCACGGTCACCTGTCCCTCAATAGAATTCTTGGTGACTCTGATACTTTTGATATCGTTCGCCTTATGCGTTTTTGTTCTCGTATTGGCATTCTTGGTGATATTTAGCGCCCTCTGATTATTCCGCACATTTGATAGTGCTACATAGCCTTCCCGGTTTGGTGCCTTCTTTTGATAATTACTTACTTACTTTGTGGCTGATGCTCATATGGCTCTGCAATTGTTTAATCCTTTGCAGATAGGTGAAATAAAATTTTGGTTTTGTTCTCTAACAGATTGAAGAAGGTTGTTTAGGTTCCCTGCCTTCAAGAGTTGTTCAGTTGAATATTCCCTCCATGGTGCCTCCTTGCCGTGGGCTCGCAAACACTTCCCTGGGACCGGTGTGGGTTGCCTGTGCCCCCTCTTTGGGTGGTGTACATGCTGAAGGGTACCATGTAGGGGCATTGAGCCATTGGACCACCTGCTGGAGGGGTCATCTGAGAGGCAGCCCGAGTGGATAGTTGGGTGTCCAGGCTGGGGCGATAGGGGGATACTCTTAGCACCAGTGTTGGAGAATGAACGAAGTAGGACTCCCCTTTTGAAAATGGGGAGCACCGCTGGGGACGACGCACCCTTCCTGCACTGGCCCGCGCTCGGCCTCCCTGGCTGCCCTGGTAGGTGGTATCCATTGGTTCCAGGTCCCATTCCTTAGATACTGGTTTGTTGCATGGATGACGACTTGACTTCTTTTACCCAGGCTCATGGGGTGGGCGACCAGGCCCCTGAGTTGGATCGTGCTGGAAGACCGGGATCTGTGGCCCCCACTACAGGACCCGGTTTAGGCCCAGACCGGACTCTTCCTCCCTGCTCCCCTCCCTCTGTGGTTGGGTCGAAACACAAGCCTGCTGTGGTGACCATCTCTTCCCCTTGCACGGCTGAATCTCTTCTTGTGACTACTGCACCTTTTGACCACCCTCTAAAGGTTCTCAACGCCATCCCCGCTACGGCCGCTCTCGTATGCCCCCTTCCCATCCGAATTTGTTCCATACTTTGGTCCTGCTACGTGTACTCAGTACTTTGACCTCCATCCTTTGGATTCAACTCCTCCTGACGATTTTTCCCTAAATAGGCATATTGTCGATTCCATAGAAGCCTCGTCACCTTCAACCCCACCAGTCTTCGTACTCGTGTCGTTGCTGCTCCTTCTTAGGATGCGGCCACCCACTTGGCCGCCTTATCCTGCCTTGGCGAGACCCCTGTTCGGGTCTCGAACGCTCAGTTGAATGCCAGTGTTGGCACTGTTCTCCTCCCGCACCATGTTGCGACCAATGTTGGGGATCTCAAGGACTGCCACGAGGATATCAAGCATATCCTCGAGGCCTAGGGTTATTCTGTCCTCCAGGTGGATACATTTACTCGTCCCCCTCGTGGTCATCGCCGTCTGCCCCTTCGGGTTGTGAAGGTTACCTTTGATGGTAGGACCCTTCCACCCTCATTCTTGTTGGTGCCAGATGCTCCGTTCAAGAGTATATTCCATCTCCTCGGCTCTGCAGTAAGTGCTGGAGGTGTGCGCATGGTGCCCTAAAATCCTCAAGTCCTGTCTGTCAATTGTGTGGCGGCGAGGGTCACTCTTAAGTTGGAGTGCACTTCTCCCCAAGCCCGCTGCCTCAATTGCAGTGAGTCCCACCCTACCTTCTCCCGTACGTGTATTCGTTAAACTTGAGGCGGTTGTCCTCAACCTGAAGCACCGAGACCGTTTGTCTTTTCCAGAAGCTCGACGCAAAGTTCATCTCCCCTCTTTCGCAGGCGTCTCCTATGCTCGAGTGGGGCGCTCTTCCTCTCCTCGTCCTTCCCGCCTTCCTCGGTCTCACAACCGTTTCCAAGCCTTAGACCCGGACACACCCCCTCCCCTGTTTCCCTCCGTTCTGTCCCGGAGGGTCCCCCTCCTGGTTCTGTCTAGGGCACCCCATCTTTCTACCCAGTCTGTTTACGTGTCTTCTTTTCTTCTTTCTCCTCAGTCTTGCCCTCCTTCCTGTTATTCTCTTCCGTCTCTTGGCTCAAACATGCTGCCTGACTGTGCGGGCCGATATCCATTGCTCTCCTGATGGTCGTCGTGTTCGCTCCTCGCTCTTCTCCTATCGAGACGCTGGAGTCTGTTGCCCAGTATATTGCTGCTGGGACACCTGTCTCTTTGAGTCAGAAGCGGAAACCTGGCTTCTCTCCTTCCCCTCCCGGAAGTAAGAAGCCTTCGCTTTCTTCTTCACCCCTATCTCTGATTCTATCGTNTTCTCCATTCCCCTGTCCCCTCGTACCCACCATCCCCAACTCCCCGTCCCCTCGTCCTCCCCACCATTACCCCCCCCCTCCCCTATCCCGTCGTTCTCGATACCATCCCCCACTCCCGTCCCCTCGTCCTCCCCAACATTCCCCCACTCTCTTGTTCGATGCATTCCCAAATTATCTGATGTTCCCACCAGGAAATTGGGAACATCAAATGATCTGATGTTCTTATCACTGAAATATAAGAAAAACAATTAACGAAATGAAAAACAATGACAAAATAAAAAATAAACTTTACTCACGAAATGAGTGGGTATGTACGAGTTACTTACCATACATGTTGTATGGTAAACAACAAAACTCAAAACTCCCCGTCGGCTCCCCAGGCTGATATGGATATATTAGCTTTCTGGCATCGTCAATGTGCATAGAGTTCTTGTCTATCGGGGACCACGAGCCAGAACCTGGCCCCCCTCAGAGAGGCACGAGGAGCCATGGCCAATAGAAATCCCTGTGTGGTTGGGAGCATACTATGTCTGCCATCAACCGGGTCTGGTACCCAGAAAGGTAGGAGCCCCAAAACAAACCACTATTCTGGTGAAACTATTGCTACCGAAAGTCGAACGATTGAACAGAACCTCCCCCAAACAAAAATTAGCAAATGAGCATAACATCACGTTGCCGCCCCGCTGTCTGCACAACCCCCCCCCTCCCTGGGAGGAGAAAGGGGTAGCCCCAGACCTTCATGCCAGTGATCCGTCCTTCAGTTCTTGGCTAATATGTTACCGGCATGGTCTTGTGCCTCTGGCACCTGATTTAGTTTGCTTCTGTGCCTTGTGGCGGGGTCTGTCTCTACAGGTGGTGTATGAGCCAGGAATAATATTCTACTGTACTCGGGCTGCATGCGCCTAAGGTTTCCTTCCCTAGGTGCCTGGTAAGTACTGCCCTTGGGGCCAACTCCCACAAGTCGGCTTGCTATCTTCTTCTTTGTAATACGTGCAGTTTGCATGAATGTTTTTCCTCCAATGACTGCACGAGTGGTAATGTTGATAGATGTGGCACTTTCGGTGGAGCATCAGTGTTCAGAATTTGGCAGATGTTGGAAGTTATTGATGTGTTCTATTTGTGTCGGAATAATAAGAAAATAAACATATAAGTAGAAATGAACTTAGGATGGCAAAGATGAGGGGTGGTGTTAATGGTGGTATCCAAATGTTGCCGTTTTATGAAGTGTGGATTAGTCAAGAGACAGATTGTGAGCAAGTATGTTTGGGAGTTAGTCGCAGTTCAGATAAGTTAGGGTAGATTATGATAGGGACTTAGAGTACATTAAGCAACATGGGGTTAATGTGTATAAGGTTAGGTTAGGTTGGGGTGGAATAGGTTAGGTTAGGTTTGGTTGGGGTAGGTATAGTTGAAGAAGGGTTGTTATGTTGTCATATTTCAAGAGTTTTACGTCTGGGATGTGATTACATCGGTCTTCTTTGACGTGTCAGTAATTCACCTTGTTGAATATCTGGGAGTGTTTGGATGCGTCGTGGGAGAATGTGGTTTATATGATATTTCAGTCGAAGTGCAAGGTCGTTGGGAAGTTTTACGGCTGAGGATTTCTTATTCCTGGTGCCGGTAGTTGGGGTTTGTGGCAAGTCAGCCTGGGAAGTGACTTTGGTAAGGCGTGCTAAGGAGTTATTTAGGAGTTTTTCCAACATCAGTTCAAACGAGGTGTATCGGGTAACGGTAGCTGTGTTTGAGTGGATGTCGTTGTCCGCAGATGTCGATGGGATGTAAGGTACTTGGCCGCCCTTGGAGTCGGCTGGGGGGTTTTGTTGCCCTTGGTTGCCTCTGTGTAGGAGGTAATTGTCGTCATTGGTAGGGGCACGGGGTACTGCACAGCTAGTTCTTGCCTCTTATAGTGGCCGGTTCTGTTCCGCCTGGGCACGTTGTCCTCTTGCATGGTTTTTCTTTTGCTTTGGTTTTTCCTGCCTGGTGGGGGTGGGGGTCTGCTTTTGGTTGGTTGCCTCCTATCTATGTTTAGGGTATCTGTTTCTGCATACGTGTTCTTGGTGGTATTCCCTGCTATGCCCCCGTGAGTGGACACGTCTTGGGGGTTCAGCTTTTAGAAGATTACTTGGTAGTTTTGGGTTCCAGTTCGCAGTACACTGCCTGGGCTTTCCTTAGTGTGTTACCAAGGCTAAGGGCCCTGGGAAACCCGATGGAGGCTCTCTGGTCCGATGGATGCAAACCTCGAGTTCCCTTCTCACTTCGTGCAAGGTTGATGGTTGCTCTGTCCCCTTGTCTCGGGGAGACAGTCACCGGTCGTGCCTCCGCCATGCTGCCTGTAGGGTCGGCGATTCTTTTGACCCGGAGTTGTGCAACGTTTGTTGTTTGTATGTGCTCCAGTTCACCCAATCTACTGATCATGATATGAGGGTTCAGGTTACTGCAACACAATAGGTTGGTTGCTTCCCAGGATGCACAGAGACTGCCCCATTTTTGTTTTAGGGACCCGGACTTGAGGGTGGGAGTTGCTTCGACTTTGGTTCCGTCCGCCCCTTGTAGTCTTCCCCCCTTCTGTTTTGCGTGTTGGCAGGTAGTACTCACTTCTTCCTTGGTATCAGCTTGGGCTCTGGCTCTTAGACTGTCTTCACCTTTTTATCCATTGCTGTTTGCAGAGTCTGTGGTTGTGCAGTATCTGCAGGCAGCTTTGGCTAGTTGCTGTCCTATGTCAGATTTGCTAGTCCTCCGAGGGGGGGGGGGGTGGCTAGTGGTGAGCCTTCCTGGTAGGATCGTGCCACAGCTCGGGGTTCTTCCCGTCGTAGTGGGCAAGTGGTGTCAGATTCGGCGCCGGCACAGCCTTTGGTGCCATCTGTTGCTGTTCGGCGCAGGGATCGCCCTGTGTGCCGTTTAGTTTCTCGTATGGTGCATCAGCCTTTACGCGGTTTGTCCCATTAACGAGACGGTTGGGGGGAGACTCGCTGTTTGCTCAAGCCTGGTACCACGATTTGTGGGCTTTTTGGGTCATTTCGCGTGGCCTGCAGTGGCGTTGGGTGGCCTTTCCTCCTTCAGGGGATTCGGGGCTGGCAGGGCAGGCCTCTTCTACTGTGCTTTGTCGGGTCATCTTGGAGTGGGTTTGCTTGGACGTGGTCGAAACGATCTCGTCCCTTAAGTGGGTTTCTCGTCTGTTTCCGGTTCCGAAATGGGACTGCGCAGACCTCAAGTTCATTCTGGACTTGTCCCTTCTGAATGGGTTTATGGCCCCTCCTTTACGATGACTACCCTGTCCCAGGTCCGTCTTCTGTTGAAGCCGGACACTTGGATGGTGTCCCTGAACCTCAAGGACGCATATTGGTATGTGCCAATTCATCTGAGGTTCAGGGACTGGCTCGGCTTTGTTGTTGGGCGTCGAGGTTATCGCTTTCATTGCCTTCCATTCAGCTTGAATCTGGCACTTTGCATTTTCACACGCCTTACTCGGGTAGTGGTGGCCTGCCTACGTCTATTAGGTGTTTGGGTTCTGGCCTACCTTGACGAACGGCTGGTTTGGGCTCCCAGCCAGTCCGTGCGTCTGCTTGCCAGGGATTTGGTTTTCCCAGCTTGCTGGTTCGGGTTCTTGGTGAACTGGTGAAAGACCCATCTGGTTCCCTCTCGGGTTCGGTCTTGGCTGTGTCTTGTGTGCGACGTTTGGACCGCTTCCTTGTCTCTTCCTCCAACGGCTCTGCTTCACCTATGTTCCCACCTACGTCTGTTCCTGAGGGGCTCCTGGGTCACGTAGGAGTTGCTCGAGGGTTTGTGCAGGAGCCTGAACTTTGCCATGATGGTCTACCCGCCGGGTCGGGTATTGCTTCGTTTGCTGTTCTTTTTCCTTTGGGGAACATTTCTTCCCCCTCTCCAGCGACCGCTGAGTTCGGCCTCCGGAGCCTTTGCGTTGGTTGCTGCATCGCCGGCTTCTTCTTCGGGTTTTACATTGTTCAGTGCTTTGACACCTACCCGAGCCCTCAATTGATGCGATCATGGATGTGTCATCTCTTGGCAGGGGCTTTGTGACCAGTGCTCGCCAAGCCAGGCAGTTGGAGTCTGTCCCTCTGTCAGGGTCACAGCACGGTGCGGGATTTTGCGGCTGTGTGGATGTCGCTCCATAAGATTCAGGTCACCCGCGGATCGATGATCCGACTCCATTCAAACTGTTCATTGCTGGTTCATTGCCTGAACTGCAGAAGTTCGATGAGGTCCTTGGCTCTTTGGGGTTGGTCCCTTCAAGTGACTCATCCGCTGAGTTCTCGGTTTCTCTCTCCTGGCATTGGACATTGGTGTCCAATGTCCTGACGGACGGCCTGTCCCGCTTCATTCCCCTTTCATTGGAGTGCATGGTTGATGGCGACTCGTTCATTTGGCTCTGCCGGACGTTCGGGGTCTCCGGAAGTGGACCTCTTTGCGTCGGCGTGGTTGAGGCGTCTTCCGGTATATGTGACGCCCTTCTCCGACTGCGAGGCCGTCGTGGTCGATGCCTTCAGGCAGGACTGGGCGAGGTGGGGTTACCTGTACCTTGTCTTCCCAGTTCTGCTGATGCTCCAGGTCTTAGCTCACTTGGAGACTTACCAGGGGAGAGTTGTCCTTATTGCTCCATGGTTGCCGGCCCAGCCTTGATTTCAGGCGCTGCTTGCTTGGTGTCCGAACCCGAGGGTCTTCCCATGGCTCCGCCTCTTTCAAAAGATCGGTCCAGCCCGGTACGAGGCTGGTTCGTTCTACTCCACGAACATACTGTTTGGAGTTTCTGATTCTGGTTTTTTCATAACTTGTATGGGGGCAGGTGGCTTCGTTGTTGGTCTCCCACCTGCATGCTCCGTCTCAGCAGCAGTATGAAGTTTCCTGTTGGTCCTTCAGTTTTTTCCCATCACTGTGTAGGTGTACTTCAGTCTCTGATAGGGCTGTTTTGTTATTCCTTTCGTGGTTGTTCCAGGACCATCATCTTGTGCCGAATACTGTTGCCTCATATTGTGCGGCGCTGGCGGAGCTGCTTGGGTTAGGTATTGATGTTACTTCTACTCCATTCCGCAAGCTGTCTCATTCATTTCAACTCGGGCCTGCTCATGCGTCCCCTGAGCCATCCTGGTCTTTGGACTGGGTGCTCTTTCTCTCTCCTCTGCTCGGGTTGTTGTAGGCTGTTTGGTTCAGGGCTGTTTTTCTAAGGCTCTTTTTTCCTGTTGGCATTGACCTCTCGGGTTGGGTCGGGGAATTTCATGCTCTCCTCCGGCGCAGGGGTTTCTGCTCTTTTGGTCCTGCTGGTAGGTTTGTTTGGTTGCAGCCGTCTCCTTTTTTTCTGGCAAAGAATGAGACTGCTGCTTTTCGGAGAGGTCCTTGGGTTGTTCATGCATGGTTGGTCTGGCCGGAGGTGCATCATGTGTTGCGTCCGATTTCCTCCTTCCCTGTTCCAGGGCTCAGGTCTCGCAGGTCGTCGGCAGGGTTATTAAGTCTAGACAGCCTGCGGTCTATCCTCGTGCCCACAACGTTCATAAATTTCCTGCTTTGGCTGCCGTCTTTGGCAACATGTCTTGGGTTTACATCCGGGCACGGAGTTTTTGGAGGTCTAACAGTGTCCTGGATGCTCGCTACCTTGTCAATGTCCCTGGACCTAGTAGGGTCTGTGTTGCAATGGGTCAGCAATTGCAGCCAGTTGTCTAGACTTTACGTTGAGGAGTGAGGACAAACCGCCACCCGGGTAAGACCCTGCTTTTCCTTGTCTTTAGGTAGTTAGCTCCGGGGAACCGTCGGGGCTTCCCCAGAAAACCAGCGTTGAATGTATTGAAACATCATTTTCTGGGCGAGTCCAGGAGGCTCTCCCGCATCCCTCCCTCCCTCCGGTTGGCGATGTTTTTTTTTTGCGAGTTTTTATATCCAGCCTATGAACTGAAGCGTGGATTGTTGGCTTAAGAAGTCTGGGGCTTCCCCTTCCCCCTCCCAGGGAGGAGGGGGGTTGCACAGACAATGGCGCTGCAATGTGATGACGTCATGCTCGTTTGCTAATTTTCGTTTCACGAGTTCTGTCCACTCGTTCGACTTTCGGTAACAATAATTTCACCAGAATAGCAGTTTGTTTTGGGGCGCCTACCTTTCTGGGTGCCAGACCTGATCGATGGCAGACACAGAATGCTCCCAACCACATGGGGGTTTCTATAGGATATTGCACCTCTTGACTCTCTGAGGGGGCCAGGTTCTGGCTCGTGGTCCCCAGTAGGCAAGAACTTCATGCATATTGACTGATACTATAATGCTAATATATCCATATCTACCCAGATAGCTCCGGGTAACCTCCATAACTCGCCCAGAAAATGGCATTTCATTACATTCAGTGCTGTTTTTTATTCCAGACTTCCTCGCCTTATTGAGGCCAAAATATGCCACCTACGACTTTTTCATTGTTTTCCCTTGATCAGGGAACACAAAAGAACACTTTTATATGACAAATTTTTGTTTGAATTTTTTTTATTTCTTGCTCCTTAGCGTGTTGCAGGCTGTAATTGTAAGAGCAGCCCAGGGGTTAATATTACTGATAAATGCCTTCATTTTAAATGGTGGACTGTAGGATCCTTGTACTGCCTTGTAGTTAATTGATGGAAGGTTGTTCGGCTTCTTGGAACAGCATGTCTTATGAAGTTGTCACGTTACAAAAAGACAGCGTTAAATGTAATGAAATGCCAATTTCTGGGCGAGCCCCTTAAGCTCCTTGAAACTATCCTACTGATTAAGTGCCATACTACTTGAGTTTCATCAGTCGTGGAGTTCTTGCGAGTCTATCGGGAACCACGAGCCAGAAACTGGCCCCCCTCAGAGAATCGCAGGAGCAATGGCCCATGAACACTTTACATTTAAGCTTGACATCTTGCCATTGATTAGGAATGGCATCCAGAAATGTAGGTGAATTAAAACAGACTACTGCCTGGTTGAAAATAAGACCTACATCCTCAAATTATAAAAAAAAACTCCCCAACTAAGAAAATAAAACAAACAAGCAAAACTTCATCCAACTAATGCCTGGAAGTTCATAAGCTCTCCCTCCCCCCCAAGGGGGGGAGGGAGGGAGATTAAGAACTCCCCCCCAAGGGGGGGAGGGGGAGATGGGCCACCCCCAGCCAGTTCTAGAATGTGAAAAAAAAGTCGCAGACATGAGAGGGAAGGAGGGTGTCGGGGAGCCTCTATGAATTACCAAGAAACTGGTGTTTCATTACATTCAATGCTTGTTTTCTTTGGGAAGCCCCATTGGCTCCCTGAAGCTAAATATGCACAGAGAAGGAAACAAGGACAGGCCAGGGGGCTGGCAGCACTGCAAGTGTCACACAAAGAGGAGACCATAGGCCATGACAGATGCCTCAAAGCAACACAAGGCTGCAGAGGACCAGGGACAGAAACCAGATACCTGGCCACCAAGATCCTGTTAGACCTCCAAAACCCCCGTGCTCGAATATCGGCCCAAGACATATGTCATACACACAGCCGGCTGGACGGCAGACTTCCACACATCATGAGAACGAAGTGAGATCGCAGGCTGGCGAGACTTAACGATACTGTGAACAACATGAGACACTAGAGCCCTTGAACAAGGAACCAGAGAAACCGAAAAACCCACAACGCACCCGAGACAGAACTGATGGCCTGTAAGTAGACCTGCAAGGGTCTATTTGCACAAAAACAAGATGCACAACAGGACACAAAACTAGATGCACCTCCGGCCAAACCAACGACAACCGAAGGACCCATCTAGAAGCCTGTCATCTTAATCTTCACGAAAAAGGGAGCATTTCTGCAACTAAACAAAACCACCAAGACCGAAAGAACTAAACCCCCCAGCCCTAAAGTAGAGCATGAAGTTTCCTCACCTGATCACCAGAAGCCAAAGCTAACAAAATAAACCAAACCGAAGAGGCCACCGCAAACCGAGGGGGAAGAAAAAAAGAAAGAACACGGTCCAAAAACCAACCAGATTAAGGCAGTACAAGAGCAGCCCTGAGGTGAAAATGCAGAAGAAAGTTTGCCGAACAGGGCAGAAGTGACATCCACCCTGAACCCAGGCAGAAGAGGCTCTGCAAACACTACATGAAAAGAAACGACGGTATACGGCACAAGACGGTGATCCAGAAAAACCATGAAATGACAATAGCCCTGTTGGACCCCAAGGTTGTTTTGTCCTGAACAAAGAGAATGAACCTGACGAAGAGAAAGAAATGGCAGAAAACTCGCCAAGAATCCCATACTGTCGTTGAGAAGACTGCAGGTGGGACACCTGTAAACCAGCTACCTAATCACCATATAAATGGCGATAAACACGCATTAGAAAAACCAGACGTGTATTGCATGGGAGCATATCGAACTAATGAGATACCTCACCCGTCCAACCTGCAGAAAAAGGTGGAGTCGTGGAAAAATGCCTAGGTTCGTGCACAGAGCAAGCAGCACCTGAAACCAAGGCAGGTCTGGCCACCATGGGGCCAGAAGAAGCACTCGCCCTCTGTTAGATTCTAGGCTAGCCAGAATCCGGAGTAAGAGCCGAACCAGGGAAAAGATGTACAGGAACCCCCATCCACCAGTATAGCCAAAAAATGTCTGCCACAGAAGGGGAAGAAGGAAGACAGGCCGGCCGCCAGGACGTCGGACACTCTCTGAACATAAATGGTGCTGAGAGCTAAACGCTGAGAACACAGCTGAAAAGCTACTTGAAGTTATCAGCTCCATAGAGGCACAGACCAAAGGGACCACCTGGTTGAGGCAACAAATCACAAGGGGGAACAGTCCGAATGGTTCAGAATCACTGAGCCTTGTGGAATCCAAACCCGCCTCGGCGCTTGCCACACTGCCGCAAACTCCCGCACGGCGCAGTAAGCCCGAGGAAAGGATGGACTCCAATGCTCCTGGCCGGACGAGTGAGCAATGGTCACAAAGCCCTAATAGTGCCGAGGTGTCCCTTGATGCACAGAGCAAGAGAAGGGGAAGGCGTCATGGCACGAAAACCCTGAATAGAAAGCTGGTGACACAGCAACCAGCGCAGAGACACCGGAGGAGATCCCGCGATCGTGAGATGGGTGAAAAGCTGCCCTGAAGATACCAGAACAACCTCCAGAGCCAAACCCAGCCCAACAAAGAAACCAGAATGGGAAAGTACAGACTCTCCACAGCTACTCAAGCAACCACCGAGTTACCCGGTACTCCCACAGTAGAAGCTGACAGCGAGACTGCAGCTAAAGCAAGGCTGAAGGTAAGGGAAGGGGGGGGGAGGGGAAGGGAAAGCAGTGTTGTTCAAGAATCCCAAACAAGGCCCAACCAAGTCTAAACCCAGGATGGAACTAACTGGGCAATTCTCCAGCTCACCAGGAACCCAAACCTGGCTAGCTGGGAAAGAATCAGATCCCTGGCTAGTATAGACTGGCTGGGAGCCCAAACCAATTGGTTATCAAGGTAGGCCAAGACCCAAATACCTAGCAGACGAAGACGGGCCACCACGACCCAAGTCCTGCTCGTAAAAACGCGAGGATTCAAATTCAGACTCGGATTTAGCCCAAAAGGAAGAAAAGGAATGTGGAAAGCATGTCACCCTACCGCAAAACCTAACCAACCCTGAACCCCAGAATAAGGACAAGCCAAGAAGCGTCCTGAAGGTCCAGGAAAGCACCCAAGCGCCCTGCCCCCCCCCCAAAAAAAAGAGCTGGGTCTGGAAAAAGAAGTCGGCCAAAAGGAGGGGTAGAATCAATCAGTTCAGAAGAGACCAAAAAGGACCGGAGATCGGCACAGTCCAGGTATGGGACCGAAAAGCAGGAACCCAAAGAACGGAGGTAGTGTCGACAACACCGAAACAAACCAACTTCAAAACTACCTGACAAATGAAAGGAGATCCCACCCTCCAGAAGATCCCACCCTCCCGAAGGGCCGCCCACTGCTACGAGACATGACCCAAAAAAACATGAAACGTTGGACCAGGCATGGGCAAACAGAGCCAGCCTCTCCTCCATCACTCCGTCCAGGGGCGACCCATGAAAGCTGACACCACAGGCCTACCCCGACACAAGGCTGCCTTAGCCCTGGCCCGATCCCCCACCCCCACCCCGAGAAGGCAGAGACTGACCCCCTTAGGCACACAACGGAACTGAAATAGGATGGCAACCTGTGGATACAGCTGACAAAAACAGAACACTGTTCTCCGGATGAAATAAGGACAGAACGGCGAAGCGAAAAGGAGAGCCAGGACCCAAGCTAAATCCAAAGAGCCAGCACAGCCTGCCAACACGTGAGACGAGAGGTGAAAAACATAAAAACCGTCTCTCAGAGGATCGGTGCATACAGCTTCAGGAAAGCAGATGCTGAAGCAGCTTAGACAAAGACACTGGCAGCAGACACCCCCACGAAGTAAACCCATATCCTTCGAAAGCCAATCCAAAGAAAGCTGCAGAAGGGGGAAGGAACCGCATAACAGAGGCCAATGCGCCCAAATCCGAAGGCCACCAAGGCAGCCGAAAGAACAGAAACTGAGTGTGTAACTGCACCAGACCCACAACATGGGGAGGGCAGGGTGCAAAGTGGCACTCATGGGGACTCCAAAAAGCCCAACATTATACATGAAAAAAAAAATCTCATCGCTCCAGTGTGCTGGGCCGACAAAATACGCTCCAGGTGAAAACCTTGACTTCGGAACCTCAGAACGCACCAAGAAAGGGAAGAAGACTCCAACTCAAGAGGCCAGATCCATCACTGAGGTGGAAACCGGATCGCATAGGAGGTAAGTACCGAGGGTCTCCTGAACCTCCACTGGGGAAATATGAGAGGAAGGAAGACGTGCTCCTTCCTCCAGGAGGATGAATCCAGGGAACCCAAAGGCACCCTGAAACGAACCTTTGGGTGCCCCACTTAAACTCAGAAAGGTAACGAGGATACAAAAAACCCCAACCTAACAAAAGCAGATCTTGCACAGAGAGCACAAGGGCTCAAGCAGGATCAAACAGAGCCCAATAGCTCCAATGTAAGAGAGACCCTTGTGAAGGGCATAATGCAGTACACACACATGGAAATAGCAGTGTTAAATGTTGAAAAAAAGTCTGGAACTCTTACATTTAGAATCCCCACCAGTACAATAGGCAGTTCTGCACATGCACAGAGCATTGTCATAGTTGGAAAGCGTCATCCCCAGAACAGTGTAAACAGCAAAGAAAATGTTTAAACAATTATATTCAGTGCTGGAAAATATATAGAAACGACAGTGTTAAATGTTGAAAAACAGCCTGGAACTTTATTAGACATAATAAAGAACTATGATTACCTACCTTGAGATGATTTTGGGGCTTAGCGACCCCGCGGCCCTGTCGTCGACCAGGCCTCCTGGTTGCTGGAAAAAGGAGATGAGGGGAGATAGCGTTGGGAAGATATGTATGAAACACGTGTGTATGAAACATTATTGGAACCAGGCAATTGGACACACATGTGCTAGCTGTCTCGTTCACTTGGTCTTAGGCAGAGTTGGAGGACAGTCCAGTCGTCGCATGTGTGACAGCCTCCGTCAATAACGATAAGTGTATTGTATCCCATTCATACTATGCAGTGTTTCCTCCCTGTATTAGTGACATGCAGTGTTAAAACTAAGTTTATTTATAGAACCCTGGGTGTAGGTGGTTTTTGTATTATTTTGATTCCTTCACTCAGATTTCTGTAAAATGTGGTGTATACCCCATCAACTGTGATCCCCATTTGTAAAGTGTCAGGACCTGGTACAGCTAAAACCCATGCTAACTTTTTTAGTTACCAATGAAGTGTAAAGTATGGTGACGACCTTAGGTCCCAGTTTGTGTGGATCCAATACGTAGTAAATTTCCCCCCTAAGACTTATGTTTATTGAAAGGTATTCCCCTTGACCTCAACAATCCTGTGACGTATCAAAGTATTCCCCCCCCTCCCATAACTACTTAGTATAAAATAGTGTTTTCCAATAAAACCCTGTTGGGAAATTGTACCCCAAGGTGTATTTCTTGTCCCATGTAGAATAAGATTGAAAAGATTGTTTCATCTTCAGCACTTTTGTTCTCATTATTTATAAAGAGTAAGAACAGGTTTTGTTAGTTATACTCTAGGGTACGGCTTTCAATCCTGTCCCTTACACCAAGTGGGCTCTCCCTGAGCCCAAGAACCTACACCGGCTATCTACTCTGGTATCCCTGTCGGTGTAAGCAACCAGACCACAAAAAACTGCTGGAAAGCCATGGGGCAACAGAAGAAATCTACCATACACACCCTAGGCTAGCCTAATAAGGCGAAAGGCAGAACTCCTCTGCCAAAAGAGGCGAACGAAAAGCGCCAGCAAATAAGAGTAAATGGAAACAAACCCGAGACCCCACAACAGCCAACAAACAGTCTGGAAGAAACATAGGCATGCCAGCGATGAGTCACAATCACGTGGCTGAAGAATGTTGACCATACCACACACTAGAAGGTGAAGGGACGACGACGTTTCGGTCCGTCCTGGACCATTCTCACAATCGACCTGAGAATGGTCCAGGACGGAGCGAACGTCTTCGTTCCTTCACCTTCTTGTGTGTGGTCTGGTCAACATAGGCATGCCATTAGCTAGCTGAAGTGCCAGCAATGCTTAGCCATAGTGCGCCTCACCTGCCAACACCACTCCCAATTTAAGGTTGAGACGGAAGATCTAAAGACTCCCGAAGCGGCTCAAGGGCGAGGACCACTAATAGCAAGGAAGTCCTCTAACGGGGAGTGATTACCAAACGCCCCAGGGAAGATTACCCTGGTCATGCAAGGCCAGTATTTACAGAGCACCTGGGGAAGGAGACCCCTAAACGCATGCAGCTCCAGTACTTTAAACTCCTGGCTCACGTACACCTCCATATGTATATCCCCACCGCAGTGACGAAAACACCAAAGAATATGGGAACACGGAGCCAGAGTGATTGTGACCACTTGGCACACTACATACGTCAAGACCTGACTGGTGGCGGCCCGGCTCACCCGGGCCAGCTCCCCCTCCCCCCAATGAGTGGGGGGAGGTGGGAGCTAACGAGTTGGGGTGTTATTTGGACGAAGTTTTGCTTGTATGATTTTGTAGGGGAGTTCTTTTCATAATGAGGGCGTAGCTTTCATTTTTTAACAAGTAATCTGTTTTGTTTTGCCTACCTTTCTAGGTGTCTTCCCTGGTCGATGGCAAGATGACAAACTTAGTGTTTGTCATCGAAAGTGACAAACGCTTGTCACTTGTAAAGTGTTCATGGGACATTGCTTCCTGTGCCTCCCTGAGAGGGGCCAGGTTCTGGCTCGTGGTCTCCGGTTGGCTTACAAGAACAATGCGACTGATGAAACTCGAGCAGTATGGCACTTAATCAGTAAGATTAAGACCCCCATCGGCTTCAGGGAGCCAAAGGGGCTCCCCACAAAAATTGTTCTAAATTACCGACCCTAACCTAACCGAGAACCCACAAATATAATACGTCATAGCCTGTTTGTTTAACAACTTAGTATGATTTATAGTATCATATTTTGATGTAGGGATTTTTACGTCAAAATTTGATGTATTATTCGAGAGAATAGGTTAGAGAGGTTGATTGGCTTGTTGACGTTGTTTGGCCTGTTGGTGTGGTTGCTCAGTTAGCTGTTGGCAAGTTGTGGTAGAGAGAATTTTTTTATATATTCTCTTTTAATGCTTTGTGGAAAGGGGATTGAGAATTGATTCTTGTGCCACAGTATATGCTGTTTAAATGTTCATTTGTAGAGTAAACATTTAATTAATTTTTTTATAATTCCTGTTTGTTTTTAATTTCAGAAATCAGGGCTGTTTTTTTTCAGTGACTTAATTACAGAGACAAGACCTTGCGACAGTAAGTTCATAACTGGCAGTTCTGTTATTTAAGTTAGATACTTAGCTTTTAAAATTCTTTTCATATATATTTTACATACTAAAAATATTATGGCTTTCTACAATTAAATACAGGACAGATCAGTTCATAGTTTTGTGTAATTACATAAGTGTAGTTACAGGATGAAAGCTACGCTCGTGGTGTCCCGTCTTCCCAGCACTCTGTCATATAACGCTTTGACACTACTGGCGGTTTTGACCTCCACTACCTTCTCACTTAGCTTGTTCCAACCGGCTACCACTCTGCAAAAGAAACTTTCTAATATTTTTGGGCACCTTTGTTTCCTTAGCTTGGATTTGTGTTCTCTTGTTTCTGAAGTTACTGGTTTCAGAAATTCTTCTTTGTCAATTTGGTTGATTCCTGTTAGCATTTTGTAGGTGGTGATCATATCGCCTCTTTTTCTTCTATCTTCTAGTTTTGGCATGTTTAACGTCTCTAGTCTCTCATCGTAACTTGTTTTTTTAGTTCCGGAATCCATTTTGTAGGTTGCTGTTACACCTTTTCCAGTTTATTTATGTCCTCTTAAGATTTGGGCACCATACAAATGCTTCGTATTCGAATTTGGCCTCACAAAAGTCAAGAACGGTTTTTTTAGTATTTCACTATCCATGTACTTAAAAGCAAGTCTGAAGCTGGAAAGCGATGCAAATGATCCTTTCACAATGTTCTTTGTGTGTTCCTCTGGCGAAAATTTACTGCCCATAACCACCCCTCGGTCGTGTTCTTAGAGTTTTATAATTCCTTTCCACAGAATTTGCAAGTTGTGAGTAATCTATTTTCTCAGTCCACATTCCATAACATGGCATTTATTCATATTTAATTCTATTACCACAAGACGCTCCAAGCACTTATTTTATTTAAATCAATTTGAAGGGCATGTCAATCGTCTGCATCTCCTATCTTACCCAGTATCTTGTTATCTGCAAATATATTCATATAACTCTGTATTCCTTCTGGTAGATCGTTTATGTAGACTATGAACATTAATTTTGCAAGAACTGAACCCTGTGGTACTCCACTAGTAACTCTCCTCCAGTCATATACATTCTCTAATTACCGCCTTCATTTGTTTGTCAGTTAAAAAAAAATCATCCATGTCAGAAGTCTCCCTGTCACCCCTCCAGTATGTTCCAGTTTTCAGAACAACCTCTTGCGTTGGACTCTGTCAAATCCTTTTTCTAGGTCCTTTTTTTTTTAGGTCCAAATTAACACATCAAACATACTGGAGTGAATTATATGGAAGAAAATTTAGAATAGAGGCAGTGAACAGCAGGGGTGCCATAGGCACAATCAGAGAACACTGTATAAACATCAGAGGTTCACGGTTGTTCAACATCCTCCAGCGAGCATAAGAAATATTGCTGGAACAACCCCTGCGTGGTGAGGGACTCGTGTACACCTCCCTAGGTCCGGTGTAGGTTGCTCGTGCCCACTCTTTGGGTGGTGTACGTGCTGAAGGGTACCATGTAGGGGCCTTGTGAGCCATCGGACCACCCGCTGGAGGGGTCGCCTGTGAGAGGCCGCCCTGAGTGGATGGTTGGGTGTTAAGGCTGGGGCGATAAGGGGACTGGGGTCTTAGCATGAGTATGGGAGAATGGACGAAGTAGTAGGACTCCTCTGTTGAAAAGGGGGAGCACCGCTGGGGACGACGCACCCTTCCTGCACTGGCCCACGCTCGGCCTCCCTGGCTGCCCTGGTAGGTGGTATCCCTTGGTTCCAGGTCCCATTCTTTAGATATTAGTTTGCTGCATGGATGACGACTTGACTTTTCTTACCCAGGCTCATGCGGTGGGCGACCAGGCCCCCGAGTCGGACCGTCCTGGAAGACCGAGATCTGTAGCCCCCACTACAGGACCCGGTTTAGGCCCAGACTGGACTTCCTGCTCCCTCCCTCCTCTGTGGTTGGGTCGAGCCCTAGGCCTGCTGTGGTGACTGCCTCTTCCCCTTGCACGGCTCCATCTCTTCTTGTGACTACTGCACCTTTTGACCCGTCTCTCTCTCTGTCTGTCTGTCTGTCTGTCTGTCTGTCTGTCTGTCTGTCTGTCTGTCTGTCTGTCTGTCTGTCTGTCTGTCTGTCTGTCTGTCTCAGTCTCAAGGTTCTCATTGCCGTCCCCACCACGGCCGCTCTCGTATGCTCCCTTCCCATACTAATTCGTTCCATGCTTTGTTTGGTCCTACTACATGGACTAAGTACTTTGACCTCCATCCTTTGGATTCCACTCCTGACGATTTTTCCTTTCATAGGCATCTTGGCGATTCCGTAGATGCCTCTGTCATCTTTCAACCACACCTGTATTAGTACCCGTGTTGTTGCTGCTGTTCCTCAGGATGCGGCCACCTGCTTGGCTGCCTTATCCTGCCTTGGCGAGACCCCTGTTCGGGTCTCGAAGAACGCTCGGTTGAATGCCAGTGTTGGCACTGTTCTCCCGCACCATGTTGCGACCGGTGTTAGGGATCTCAAGGACTGCCACGAGGATATCAATCATATCCTCGAGGCCCAGGGTCATTCTGTCCTCCAGGTGGCTACGTTTACTCGTCCCCCTCGTGGTCATCGCCGTCTGCCCCTTCGGGTGGTGAAGGTTACCTTTAATGGTAGGACCCTTCCGCCCTCTGTCATTCTTGCTGGTGCCAGATGATCCGTTCAGGAGTATATTCCATCTCCTCGGCTCTGCAGTAAGTGCTGGAGGTTTGGGCATGGTGCCCTCAAATGCTCTAGTCCTGTCTCTGTCCCTTGTGTGGAGGCGAGGGTCACCAAGTTGGAGTGCATTTCTCCCCAGGCCCGCTGCCTCAATTGCGGTGAAGCCCACCCTACCTTCTCCCGTGCGTGTATTCGTTACAAACTTGAGGTGGCTGTCCTCAACTTGAAGCACCGGGACCGTTTGTCTTTTCCTGAGGCTCGGCGCCAAGTTCGTCTCCCCTCTTTCGCTGGCGTCTCCTATGCTCGAGTGGTGCGCTCTTCCTCTCCTCGTCCTTCCCGCCTTCCTCAGTCTCACAACCGTTTCCAAGCCTTAGACCCAGACATGCCCACCACCACCACCCCCGTTACCCTCCATTCTGTCCCAGAGGGTCCCCCTCCTGGTTCTCTGTCTAGGGCTCCCCTTCTTTCTACCCAGTCTGTCACGTCTCCTGTGTCTTCTTTCTCCTCTCCCTCTGGTCCTCCTTCCTGTCATTCTCCTCCGTCTCTTGGCTCTCCACGCCGCCTGACTGTGCGGGCCAATGTCCATCGCTCTCCTGGTGGTCGGGTTGTTCGCTCTCGCTCTTCTTCTCCTATCGAGACTCTGGAGTTTGTTGCCCAGTACATTGCTGCTGGGACGCCTGTCTCTTTGATTCAGAAACGGAAACCTGGCTCCTCTCCTTCCTCCTCCCTGGTCGGTAAGAAGGCTTCTCTTTCTTCTTCACCCCCTATCTCTGATTCTATCGTTCCTTCCCCTCCTGCTCCGATGGAGGAGCCCCCCTGTTCCTACTGTGGGGGTTTCTTTAGCCGCCGGTTCCATCTCGGTTACTGCCCTTGCTGAGGTGCGCTCCCCTCTTTCTGCTCCTCTTTCTTCTCCTCCTCCAGACCCTGCTTGTCCACCTCTGGTCTGTCCTCCCACTTCTTTCCCTCCTTCTTTACTCAGTTTACCCATGCCCCCTAACCCTGACTTCGCTGACCCTGTGCTTTTTTAACGTGCTGTGTTCCTTCTTCACCTTTATTTCTTCTTTGCTCTCCTCTCTCTCTTTGCCTCTTTGTACACAGTTTGTTCCATTTATCTCCGCCCCCACTGTCCCACTTTCTCTTCACGATCTTAAACAACACCTAGACTCCTTGCCAGAGCCTGTGCTCCTGCTGGGTGATTTCAATTGTCGTCATACCCTTTGGGGTGGTGCTGACAAAACACCCGGGGTCGCCGCCTTGAACCTTTCATCCTCTCTTCTTCCCCTGTTCTTTCTTAATTCTGGTGGGCCCACTCATTTGGACTCTTGGACTCGCTCGCTTTCTTGTTTCAATCTTTCTCTGTGCTCGTCATCCCTTTCCTTAGATTTCGGGTGGCGGGTCCTTCATGACCTCCATGGCAGTGACCATTTTCCTATCCTTGTTACTTTTTTCTCTTTTCACCCTCCTCTCTCCTTCCCTAGGTGGCAGTTTGCCGAGGCTGACTGGCTTCTCTTTACTCTCCGTGCTACTATTTCTGACCTCTCCATTCTGCCTCTCCCTTGCGCCCTCCTTCTTTTTCATGACCCTGTCTTTGACGCTGCCCTCCACTCTATTCCTCGCTCTTCCTCTCGGGGAACGCGGAAGTGCGTTCCCTGATGGAATGTGGACTGTGCTCGGGCTGTCTGCTGTAAGCGTGCAGCCTGGAAGAGACATCACCGCCAGCAGACGGTTGAGTCTTTTCTTTGGTTTCGGAAGGCGAGTGTGGTGGCCCGTAGGACCATCTGTGTGGCTAAACGTGCTTGCTGGAAGTCTCATGTCTCCACCGTTACATCCGAAACTCCTCTCCCACTGGTCTGGAAGCGTATCCGCAAGATTGCGGGTAAGTTCGTTCCCGATGTCTCACCGGTCCTTCGCCTCCATGGTGCTCTTGTGGCGGACCCGTTGCAGGTCACGACCGAACTGGGGTTTCCATTTTTCCTCTGTTAGTTCTGGTTCTCATCTTCCCCAATCCTTCCTTCCTTCGTAAGCCTATTCTTGTGTCTTATCGTTTAAATTTCTGTACTT
>WNGS01169498.1:68706938-68723217 GCA_020271785.1 Procambarus virginalis | reverse complement strand
TGCTGCGAAGACCTCCGTTGTTGCCGTCTTTTTGACCTAGAAAAGGCTTTCGACACTACCTGGCGGTATCATATTCTGTCTCAACTTCGTTCTTTTGGCCTTCGTGGAACCTCCCTCTCTTCCTCCACAGCTTCCTCTCTCGTCGTTCCTTTCGTGTGCGGCTTGGTACTGCTCTCTCTGCCCCTTTTTGGCAGTATGAGGGTGTACCCCAGGGTAGTGTTCTGAGCACAACTCTTTTTCTAGTTGCCCTCAACGGACTTCTTTCTTCTCTTCCTTCTGGCGTCTTCTCTGCTCTCTGTTGATGATCTTACCCTTTGCTGTCGGGGTGATGATTCACCTCTTCTTCAACGGCGGCTTCAACTTGCGATTGATGCCGTGTCGTCTTGGGCCACCGATCATGGCTTCAAGTTCTCTGCATCTAAGACTTGTGCTATGACTTTTACTCGGAAGCATGTCGTTCTTCGTCCCTCTTTGTCGCTTTATGGGCATCCCATTGTGTACAGGGATTCCGCAAAGCTCTTGGGGTTAGTCTTTGACACTCGTTTGTCTTGGTCAGCCCATATATCTTACCTCCGAGTTGAGTGCTCTAAGGCCCTTAACCTCCTTAAGGTTTTGTCCCATACTTCTTGGGGAGCGGATAGACGCACGCTCCTATATTTGCACTCCTCTCTCGTCCTGTCTAAACTCGATTATGGTTGCCCTGTTTACTCTTCTGCTTCTCCTTCTGCTCTTCGCCGTCTTGATGCTTTGCACCATACTGGGTTGCGTCTCGGCTCTGGTGCCTTTCGTTCGACTCTCGCCCTCAGTTAGTATGTTGACACTGGCTTTCTCTCTCTCCAGGACCGCCGTGACCGCTACTGTTTTCGCTATCTTGCGCGGTCCTTACAGCATCTTTCCTCTCGCCTCTGTCGTGCTTTGACTTTTCCTCCTCCTGTAGCTCCTGTTCCTCTTCATCGTCTCCCACTTTCTGTCCGGTTATCTCGCTTGCAGGATTCTCTTTCTGTTCATGTTTCTAATGTTTCTCCTCATATTGTTCCTTCCTTGCCTCCGTGGAGAGTCCCCCTTCCCAAGTTTTGTACGTCCTTGACTTGTATTACTAAAGCCTTTACCCCTCCTACAATTCTGAAAAGCCTCTTCCTTGAGCACTTTTCTTCGCACTCCCACTCTATTTCCATCTTTACCGATGGGTCTAAGTCTGCGGACGGTGTGGGCTACTGTTGTTTTTCCTGACCGTACTTATGTGTCGCCTCCCTTTGGAGGCTAGCGTCTTTACGGCGGAACTTTATGCTATTCTCTATGCTCTCCGTCTCTTGCTTTCTCATTCTCATTCCTCCTTTGTGGTTGTAGTTGACTCTCGTAGTGCCCTCATAGCTCTTGGGTCCTTTAATCCTGTCCACCCAGTGGTCATAGAGATTCAGCAATGGCTGTTTCTTATTTCTAGTATATTTAAATCGGTAGAGTTTTGCTGGGTTCCCAGCCATTTTGGTGTTTCTTTCAATGAGCGTGTGGATGCTGCCGCTAAGGAAGCTATCTGTTCTTGTCCCATCTCCCGTAAGGGTCTTCCTTATTCCGACTTTTATCTTGTTATTCATTCCTCCATCGTTGCCCGTTGGCAGAGTTGTTGGTCCTCTGTGGTTAGTAACAAGCTGCGTACTCTCAAACGTAGTGTGTCCCCGTGGCCTTCCTCCTACCACCGTAACCGGCGGTGGGAAACTGCTTTGGCACGGCTGCGGATTGGCCATACTCGCTTAACCCACGGTCACTTAATGGAGCGCCGCCCTGCTCCTTATTGTCCGAATTGTGTTGTTCCTCTTACGGTTGTGCATATCCTTGTTGAATGTCCTGCCTCCCAGGACGAGCGTGTGTCTTGCTTTCCGACCGTCCCTCGCGGTCACTTGTCCCTCGATAGAATTCTAGGTGAATCCGATACTTTTGATATTGTTCGCCTTATGCGTTTTTGTTCTCGTATTGGCTTTCTTGGTATTATTTAGCGCCCTCTGATTATTTCGCACTTTGATGGTGCTACATAGCCTTCCCGGTTTGGTGCCTTCTTTTGATAATTACCTTACCTTGTTTGCTTGGTAGCTTGGAGCGCCAGTTAGCAGTACATTGCCTGGGCTTCCATTAGCAGAGCATCTAAGGGCCCTAGAAAACCCAACTGGGGCTCAATGTCCGATGGACGCATCCCCTGGGTCCCATCTCACTTCGTGTGAGTTTGAAGGTTGCTTTGTCTCTTGTTTCAGGGTGACAGTCACCTGTTTTGCCTCCATCATGCTGCATGTTGGGTCGGTGACACCTTCGACCCAGAGTCTTGTGAGTGATGTTGTATGCTTGTTCTCAAGATCACCCAGTCCACTGATATTGAACTTAGGGTGCAGGCAGCTTCGGCACGGCATGTTCATTATAGGTTGCTGCAGCGCGCTAGGTTGGTTGCTCCCCGAATGCCCTGTTTTGGTTATAATGACCCAGACTTAGGGATGTCAGTCGCTTCGACTTTAGTTTTGTCTGCCTTACCAGAGCCTTCCCTTGCTGTTGTTCATCCTGCTTCTCCCCACCCCCCCTGCTTCTGGCTCCGAAGCGTCTGGGAGTTTCGGAGTGGGGCAGGGTTTAGTTGGTGGTGAGACTCGGGCAGTTTCGGGGGATGCCCCTTCCGGTGTGACGACGGAGGCATTCGAGCCCGTTCCTCCAGCCAGTGCTTCTGGGTCTGACCAGTGGGTCCCCTTCGGTTCAACTTTTCCAGAGGCATCTGCCTTTTCTTTTTAAGGCAGGGGAATTGGAGGACGACTCTGCTCCAGGTCCTGATGTGGAGATTCTCGGGGTGGAGGAGGGGTTGGTCTTGGGGGGGGGGGGGGCTTAGACTCCGCTTGACCCCACCTGGATTTTGGTACCCTCTTATCGGGGCTTGTTGTTGCAGGGAGTGGGGTTTTCTTATCGCCCCCTCCATATACGAGTTTGAAATGACGTTGACCTCACTGGGTTCGGTTCCGGGTTCCCTTGGGTACCTTGGGTCCTTCTTTCCGGAGGTTTTCGGCCTCTCACAACCCGCTGTATGAGGTGCAGGAGGCCCTTGCAGCGTACCTCCTGCACGACATGGATTATGCCTCGATAATGGATCCTGCCTCTTTTGAGTTCGGTTCTTCTTTTCCTTACTGGGTTCGTTACGAAGTTCCGGAGTCGTCCTGGTTGGCAGACTGTCCTATCTTTTCGTTGGGGGTATGGCATACGTTCTGTCAGTCCTGCATGCTTGAGTGGCGAGAGATCCTCACTGTTGTACAGATTTACCTGGGAGGGACAAGTTTGAGCGCTTCCATGTATGTGTGTTTACCCCTGACCTTCCTTGGGATGTCAGCCTTGTTCAGCTTCGTGTGCAGGTTCCCTTCCTTTCGGCAGCCCTGGTAACTGAGAACTTGCATGCTCGTGGCTGTTTCTGGTGCTCTGGTGTTAGCAGTGCGGGCGTTGACTGCTCTGATAAAGCTGTTTGCGCCGATCCTGCGGGAGGCAGTCTCTGTTCTTTGCTTCTCATCTTGCATGCCAGCAGGCGGTGCTCGCTCACTGTGGAATCCGCGTGAGCTCTGGCTTTTAAATTTTCTACACCTTTTTGCCCTTTGCTGTTTGCAGGGTCTGTGGTAGTGTAGTATCTGCAAGCGGCCTCTTCTAATTTTCATCCCATTTTGGACTTGTTGGTTCTCCGGGAAACCCACAGTGGATCTTCCTGGAAGGGTCGTGCCAAGGATCGAGGTTTCTCCCATCGTGGTAGACCAGTGGTGCCAGTTTCGGAGTGTATGTTGTCTTCGAAGATGATAACGATTGGTCGGCGCTGTGATCGCTCTGCTCGTCAGTTGGCTTCTCGTAAGGCGTGTTGGCCCATTCGTGGTGCGTCCCATTGACGGAGCAATTTGTTCGGAACTGGCAGGACAGGCCTCTTCTGCGCTCGGTCAAATCAATTTGGAGTGGAATGGCTTTGGCGTGGTCAAGATGACCTCGTCTCTCAGGTGGGTTTCCCGTCTGTTTCAGGTTCTGAAACGGGACTGTGTGGACCTGCAGTTCATTCTGGACTTGTCCCATCTGAACCCCCTGGGTCTATTGCCCCCTCCTTTCGGATGACTGCTCTGTCCCAGGTTCGTCTTGTTTTGGAGCCAGGTACTTGGATGGTGTCCCTGGACCTTTGAGATGTGTACTGACCCGTCCTGATTCATTCAGGGTTCAGGGAGTGGCTCGGTTTTGTTGTGGGGCGTCAGGCTTACCGCTTTTGTTGCCTTCCATTCGGCTTGAATCTGGCACCTCGCGTTTTCACTTGTCTTACCCGGGTCGTGGTGGCCCGTTTGCGTCTGTTAAGAGTCCGGGTTCTGGCCTACCTCGACAACTGGCTTGGATGGGCTCCCGGCCAGTCCGTGTGCCTGCTCGCCAGTTTTTTTTTTTTTTCACCTCGCCGGGTTCGGATTCCTGGTGAACTGGAGGAAGTTGCATCTGGGTCCCTCTCAGGTTCGGTCTTGGCTGGGTATAGTGTGAGACTCTTGGACTACTTTCTTATCTCTCCTTCCAGCGGTTTTGCTTCAGCTGTGGTTGCCTTCATCTGTATCTGAGGGGCTCCTGGGTCCCGAGGCGGTTGTTCAGGGGTTTGTGCGGGAGTCAGAACTTTACCGTGATGGTCTACCACATCGGGTCGGGTTTGACATTGTCGGTTTTTCTGGTTCCTTTGGGGCCATCCCGTCCACATCTCTTGCGATCGCCGGGTTCGGCCTCCAGGTGCTTTATATCGGCTGTTGCATAGCACTGGTGTTTATTGCATATTTTGATGAGCCACTTATGGAACGTATTGTTCAGGGAACGAACAATTACGCGGCTGATCTCATTGAACATGAGGAGTTATCCCAATTTTCACGATCACGGCATTGGAAAAACACTAATGTAGGTGAAATGTATGAATTTCTTGCACTATGTTTGTTGATGAAACATTGTGTAAAACACGTTATCTCAAATTATTGGAACAAAGATCATTGTGCTCCAAAACCTTTTTTGGGGGAAATATGTCTTGAGACAGGTTTCTGATACTCCTCAGGAGTCTTCATTTTGCAAGTAATGAAAACCGGTCAGAGGATGACAGACTCTAGAGAGTGAGGCATGTTCTGAATGAACTTCTTGGAAAGTTCAGAGAATTCTATTTACCAGTTCAGAAGCTGGTAATTAACTCTTTTGCTTTTCAAAGGACCTGTTGCCTTCAAGCAGTATATTCCCTCCAAACCCCACAGATTTGGATTGAAATTCTTTGTTCTCTGTGACTGTGAAACATGAATTGTGTTGTACATGATTCTGTATTCTGCTACCAATGTAGACATTCCCGGTAATTACCAACATGGTTTCTCAGGTAGTGTGGAGAAGTCACTGATGACACCATGGCTGAACAATGGTCACATTTTATACACAGATAACTATTATTCAAGTCCCTTGCTAACTAGGCTCTTGCTTGAAAATAGAACTGGAGTGTGTGGCACAGTATAGGCAAAAAGAAGGGAAATGTCTGTGTTTGCCATAATATTGCAGTATGTGACTGACAGGTACACAATGCTGATTAAATACTCCCAGTGCGGTGGAAAGACGGACGAGAAGTGAACATGTTGATAACCGTTCACACTGGTACAATGGTAAACAGAACAACGAAACTAGCAATATATAAACCAGATTGTGTTATGAACTGTAACATAAACATGCGTTTGGTTGATAAGTGACATGATGGTGGGTGCTGTCGAGTGTGTACGTAAAACCGTGAAGTGGACCAAAAAGAAGTTTTTTCACCTTCACATAGCCATGCTGAACAGTTTCAATAGGTATCTGGTGAAAACAGGTCATAAACCAACATTTCGTGTTTCAGTTTTTCAGTTGTGACAGTTACTAACAAAGTTTGGCAAAAATTTAAAAAAAAAACTAGCATACAAAGACCCATTCACAACCCAGTATTGCACCATGCTGCTACACCCAGGCTCACTTACAGGGAGGGCTTTCAAGTACACATACACGTCCACCATTACGTCCGAAACTCCTTTGCCACAGATCTGGAAGCGTATCCGCAAGATAGCGGGTAAGTTCGTTCCCGATGTTTCACTGGTCCTTCACCTCTGTGGTACTCTTGTGGCGGACCCGTTGCAGGTCGCTACCGAACTGGGTTCCCACTTTTCTTCTGTTAGCTCTGGTCTTCATCTTCCCCGATCTTTCCTTCTTCGTAAACCTGTCCTTGAGTCTCGTCCTTTAGATTTCTGCACTCTTCTTCATCCCCATAACGATCCCTTCTCTCTCTCTCTGAACTTCGTTCAGCCCTGGCCCTCTGCAGTTCTACGGCTCCGATGGTATTCATTATGAGATGCTTCGCCATCTCCCTCCGTGCACGTCTCAATATTTACTGAGTCTGTATAATCGGATCTAGGAGTCGTCGTCAGTCCCTGAGGACTGGCTCGATGCTGTTGTCCTCCCTGTTTGCAAACCGGGGTCTCTGGGAACATCCCCTAAGGACTTTCGCCCTATTGCCCTCACAAGTTGTGTCTGCAAACTCTTTGAACGTATGGTTAACGTTCGTCTGATGTGGTTCCTGGAACACCATCACCTCCTCTCCCCTTCTCAATTTGGTTTTCGCAAGTGCCGCAGCACGACAGATGTCCTGCTGAACTTGGAGGTCTATATTCGTACTGCTTTTGCTGCGAAGACCTCCGTTGTTGCCGTCCTTTTTGACCTGGAAAAGGCTTACGACACCACTTGGCGATATCATATTCTATCCCAGCTTCATTCTTTTGGCCTTCGTGGTCATCTCCCTCTCTTTCTCCGCAGCTTCCTCTCTCCTCGTTCCTTTCGGGTGCGGCTTGGTACCGCTCTCTCTGCCTCTTTTCAGCAATGCGAAGGTGTGAACTTCAAGTTCCTTGAACTTGAAATGCCCTGAAAGGCTCAAAAGGCTTCATACAAACCCCACCACGCCTACAGCAGAGCCGAAGCCCCCACCAAAACTAATACCAGCTCCCCTGCCCACTAAAACCGCGTGGGGTCTACCCATTCAGAAAGAGGGGGCACACGGCCCTTCACCATCCGCCATGGTGAAGGGTGTGAAGACCCCCGTACAGGAAAAAAAGAAAGCTGGAGGACACAAGAATCATGTTCAAAGCAGTCGCCCTCCCATTTCATCCAGTAAGCACACTGGGGCCATTAGGAAAAACAATCCTAGTGTCAAAGTTACCACTGAGCAGGGTCTAAAAGCTACTAGGCCCCAAACCTGCACAGCTTTAAATAGTGCTCCCACAGAAATAGACGCTCTTTGGCCAATGCTCAAAACTCTGGTCACCGAGTTGATCGAAAGTCTGCTGTCATCACATGGAATCAAGCAAACCACAGAGACTCGGAAGACAATTGAGCACAAACTCAAGAGATTCGAAAATGTAATATCTTCACCTTCAAGACAGCAGGGCAGGAGACACCCCTCTAAAAAACAGATAGCGTCTAGATCGTCGGAAAGCGACATTGATGAGTCAATTTCAGGTCCACTAAGAACCTATACACCAATTGCAACTTCCATGGCGTGTTCATCAGACTCCATGGATACCACGGAATTATCAGCAAATTCCAAGAACATAGAGGTCTAAAGATCCTGCAATGGAATGCGCAAGGACTGCGCACTAAATTGCAACACTTGCAATGCATAGCAGTAACCAAGGGCATAGACATCCTGATACTACAGGAGAGCTTGCTTCGAGCAGGATTAGAACCTAAAATCTCAGGCTATCGAGGCTTCTTCCTTCCATGGATCAATGGGCAATCCAGGGGATGTGCAATATATGTAAAATGCGACCTGATCTCCAAGTCCATAACCAGCCCACCTGATTGTGGAGCAGGGACAGAGGTAATGGGAGTAACCATTGAGCTAAGACACGCCACACTTGAGGTGTTTAATGTGTACAGGTCTCCACATGCCGAAATGGATCTCTCTGTGTTATTTGGAAACGGGACAACAACAAACACAATCATTTGTGGAGATTTTAATGCCCATCATCGATTGGTACTGGGCTCGAACACAACAAACGAAGCCGGCATTCACATTGCACACCTATTAGACCAGCTTCCAGAAATACAAATCCTAAACAAGAATGAACCTACCCACATCCAAGGAGGCAGATTAGACCTAACCTTCGTTTCAGCCTCCCTAAGAGATGTAGCGACATGGTCAGTTGAGCCCACACTCACAAGCGACCACTATGGGGTCCAAATTGATCTTACGTTAGACCTACCCACTCCACCTCCGCCTCCATCTGAAGCCTGGAACTTTGCTTTAGCAAACTGGGACCGATTTCAAAACCTCATTTCAGAGTGGTATAGAAACTATGATGTTCCCGGAGCCGATTCTACATTAAGTGGTATCCATATGCAGGCGAAGAGTCACAATAACGTGGCTGAAGTATGTTGACCAGACCACACACTAGAAGTTGAAGGGACGACGACGTTTCGGTTTAATACTTAATACTTAATACCGATTAAGAGCCGATTCTACAAGACGGCGTCTGTGAAGAGTAGAGGCAGGAAAGATTATTTTGGACAATAACAATGCTCTCTTCTGCCATGTGAGGGATTCTAATCATCCCATTGATTGGTCTTCCTCAAATAATCTTTCCTGCCTCTACTCTTCACAGACGCCGTCTTGTAGAATCGGCTCTTATACACAATGTACCCAACATGAACATGAGTCCTGGCTTTGTTGCTGTGGACTCTTCCCTTTCACAGTACATACTCAAATGCTCTAATCTTTCTAACAAACGTGACTTAACATAAGCTTACCCCTTCCATTTATCTTTCTTTCTCTTTCCTTTTCTTTCTTCTCCCCTTTTTCTGTTCATTGTCTTCTCCTACGCTCCCTTGCTATCCTCTGCTTATTCCTATTACCTTTCCTTCGGTGGTTATAATGGGAGCTGCCTCGTATGGGCCAATAGGCCTTCTGCAGTTCTCATTATTACTACTATTCTCTACACCTTACTTTCCTCCTCACCTCTCTCTTGCCTATTTATTTCCCGTTCTCTACCTCCTCATCACAAGCGACTTGAGAATGGTCCAGGACGGACCGAAACGTCGTCGTCCCTTCAACTTCTAGTGTGTGGTCTGGTCAACATACTTCAGCCACGTTATTGTGACTCTTCGCCTGCACACCTGGTGTGGTTCTCAAGCTATATCTTGCTCTGGTTAGACCCCCATTTAGATTATGCAGTTCAGTTTTGGTCGCCGTACTATAGAATGGATATATATTCACTTGGACGTGTCCAGCGTAGGATGACAAAGTTAATTCCCCAAATTAGAAATCTTTCACGTGAAGAAAGATTAACAAAGCTTAAATTATATTCACTGGAAAGGTGAAGAGTTAGGGGTGACATGATAGAGGCTTACAAGTGGATGAATGGACATAACAAAGGGGATATTAATAGGGTATTAAAAGTATCAACACAAGACTGAACATGAAACAATGGGTACAAATTGGATAAGTTTAGATTTAGAAAAGCCTTGGGTAAATACTGGATTGGTAACAGGGTTGTTGATTTGAGAAACCAATTACCGCGTAACACGGTGGAGGTGGGGTCCCTCGATTGTTTCAAACGTGGGTTGGACATGCATTTGAGTGGGATTGGGTGGCTATAAATAGGAACTGCCTTGTATGGGCCAATAGGCCTTCTGCAGTTGCCCCTGTTCTTATGTTGCTTCTCCCTCAAACACGTACTTTTAATACCTCTTTTCTCCATATCAATTCCCATACCACTATCTACCAACAGTTTAAACCCAAACAAACCCCTCCTACCACAGGTTCCAACGAGTTGGCAACAACCACCATCCCAGCCCTGGATAGATGAACCCCAACCCGAGCATACATGTAAATTTCTTCCATAGAAGTGTTCCCAGTTATCTATAAATGATATTGTATTTTATTTGCAATATTTGTCCAGTTGGCAATTAACACCAAGTGTCCTCGACAGCCATTCATTTCCAACTCCCTTTCGTGGAAGAATGCCACAGATGATCGGGATTCCTCTCTTGCTCATAATTAATCCTATGGCTGTCTTAAACCTCTGTAACAGTTCCTCGCTCTTAACTCGTCCAACATCATTTCCACCGGCACTGATACAAATAATGGGTTTGTTCCTATTTCCAGCCTTGAAAGTAACAGGGCGCTCTACTTTAGTGCCTGTCGGCTTGCGTGGTGAAGGATTTCCAGCACTTGCAGTTTCTTATTCATCATCTGGACGAGTCCTAGACGACGTATATAGCGTAGATGAAATGGTGGAAATATCATCCGAAGCTAAGCCAATAACGCCTCGTGTTTATTTTCCTGAAACTTGGCTTTGGCAACTTTCCAGTCTCCCGTTAGTAAAATTTATGCATTATCTTCATCTTGAAAATCTTTTGATATAAGTCAGTAAATTTTCATGTTGTATAAAATGCTTTGCTTAATGTTAACTATATACATACATTATTAAGTTGCTCTACTATTTTTAATATGTATTTTTATATTCTATATGCTGCACGAATATAACATAATGCAAGAATTCTGTCTGGAGAAAGACAGCTCAGACCTCATTAGACTGGGTGCCCAGTTCTGTGCAACAGAGCTCCCATATCTCACTGGCATTTGGCCTTTGTTTTTGTGGACAGGCCAGTGCTGTGTGTACAGTCTTCAACCATTCTTTAAACCAAGATCATTAACCCTTGTGTTGCTCAAGTGATTTTAGCATGCAACACCCTGCTGCAAATAATAAAAAAATCGAAATTTTTATTTATTTTTTTGTATGTGACTTACTTTGGCTATGATAAAACGTGAAAACCTCGCGATGGCATCACGGTTGATGTACGCTCATCGGTAAATTGGCCCCGGGATAGTTGTATTGAGCGAGTCGTCGGGTGGGAGTTGCCGTGATTTTTTTTATATATTTAAATGTTTCTGATTAGTTTTCTGGGGGAAGCCCCTTCGGCTCCCTGAAGCTATCTGGGCTGATATGAATGTATTAGATCCTAGCATCAGTCAAAGCAAATTGAGTTCAAGGCCTACCGGGGACCACGAGCCAGAACCTGGCCCCCTCAGAGAGAGACAAGGAGCAATGGCCTATAGAAACCCCTGTGTGGTTGGAAGCATTCTGTCTGCCATCGGCCGGGTCAGGCACCCAGAAAGGTAGGCACCCAAAACAAACCTTTATAGTTAAATCAAATTGCTACAGAAAGCCGAACTGTTGGACAGAACTTCCAACGAAAATAGAGCATGACGTCACAATCGTCATCGCGCCGCCGTCTGCACAGCTTCCCCCTCCCTGGAAAGGAGTAGGGGAAGCCCCAGACTCCTGCACTGGCTATCCACACCACTAGTTCTGTGGCTGATGTGAGACCTGGTGGTCGCATGACTGTGACTCCGGATTTGATTCAGTGCTGTACCTTGCGGTGTGGTCCTGTCTTACTGGTGGTGTGCGATCCAGAAGTATTTTTACCTGTACTCTGGTTGCATGCGCCTTGGGTTACCTTCCCTAGGTGCCCTGTGAGTACTGCCCTTGTGGCTTTGGGTTATCTTCCACAATTTGCTTGGGGACTACCTCCGTTGAGGCCTTTTTCTGCTCGGTAATTGCCCGCCTTTAGGGTCAGGTGGGGTGTTTCATGAGCCTCTGTTTGTCTCTGGGTAGGATGTAGTTTCGTCACTAGTAGGGGCGCGAGGTACTGTGCAGCTATTCTTCACCTGATTTAGTAGCTGGCTCTGTTCCGCCTGGGTACAGTGTACTCGTACAGGGTTTATCTTTTGTTTTTTGCCTGGTGGAAGGTGTGCCCTTGGTGTTGCTGCCACTTATTTATATATGTCTTCTTGGTGGTTCTCCACTAGGACCCCGTGTGTCTGTATACGTCCCAGAGGTTCAGCTTTTATTTGTTTTCTTGGTAGTTTGGGGCACCAATTAGCAGTACCTTGCCTGGGCTTCCATTAGCAGAACATCTAAGGGCCCAGGAAAACCCAACTGGGGCTCAATGGTCAAATGGACGTATCCCCTGGGTCCCATCTCGCTTCGTGCGAGTTCGAAGGTTGCTCTGTCTCTTGTTTCAGGGTGACAATCACATGTTTTGCCTCCGTCATGCTGCCTATTGGATCAGTGACACCTTCAACCCGGAGTCCTGCGAGTGGTGTTGCTTGTTCTCAAGATCACCCAGTCCACTAAAATTGAACTTAGGGTGCAGGCAACTTTGGCGCTCCATGCGCATTATAGGTTGCTGCAACGCGCTAGGTTGGTTGCTCCCCGAATGTCCTGAGACTGCATTTTTTTTGGTTATAGGGACCCGGACATATGGGTGTTAGTCACTTCAACTTTGGTTTCGTCAGCGCCCCCAGTTCCTTCCCCTTCTGTTGTTCATCCTGCTTCTCCCCACCCCCTGCTTCTGGCTCCGAAGCGCCTGAGGGTTTCTGAGTCGGGGCAGGGTTTAGTTGGTGGTGAGACTCTGGCAGTTTCGGGGGATGCCCCTTCCGGTGTGATGGAGGCATTCGAGCCTCCAACCAGTGCTTCTGGGTCTGACCAGTGGGCCCCATTCGGTTTAGCTATTCCAGAGGCTTCTGCCATTTCTTTTTAAGGCAAGGGATTTGGAGGACGACTCGGCCCTGGGTCCTGATGTGGAGGTTCCTGGGGTGGAAGAGGAGTTGACCTGGGGGACTTGGACCCCGTTTGACCCCAACTGGGTTTTGGTACCCTCTTAGCGGGCTTGTTGCAGGGAGTATTTTTTTTTTATCCCCCCTCCTTGTACGAGTTTGATATGACGTCGACTCATCTCCGGGTTTTGTTCCAGGTACCTCAGGGCACTTTGGGCCCTTCTTTCCGGAGGTTTTCAGCCTCTCGCAACCCGCTGCATGAGATGCAGGAGGCCTTGCGGCTTACCTCCTTCATGACCCAGATTACGCCTCGATAATGGATCCTGCCTCTTTTGAATTCGGATCTTCTTTTCCTTACTGGGTTCGTTACAAAGTTCCGGAGTCGTCCTGGTTGGTAGACTGTCCTATCTTTTCGTTGGGGGCTTGGCATACGTTCTGTCAGTCCTGCACGCTTGAGTGGCGAGAGGCCCTTACTGTTGTTCAGGTTTACCTGGGAGGGACAAGTTTGAGCGCTTCCATGTGTGTTTGTTCACCCCTGATCTTCCTTGGGATGTCAGCCTTGTTCAGCTTTATGTGTAGGTTCCCTTCCTTTCGGCAGTCCTGGTAGCTGAGGACTTGCACGCCCGTGGTTATTTGGCTTCGGTCTTGCGTTTCTTTTCCCCCTTCTCGATCTGTCTTCTGACTGGCTTGAGAAAGATGTGAAGGTGCTTGGCGCTAGATCAGTGCACCAGGTCCTAGGTCTAGTGCACTGGTGTCGGCGGTGCGGGCGTCGGCTGCTCTGTTGAAGTTGTTTGCACCGGCCTGCAGGAGGCAGTCTGTTCTTTGGTTCTCGTCTCGCATGCCTGCTTTTTGCCCTTTGCTGTTTGCAGGGTCTGCGGTGGTGCAGTATCTGCAAGCGGCCTCTTTTAGTTGTCATCACATGTTGGACTCATTGGTTCTCCGGGAATACCACAGTGAGTCTTCCTGGAAGGGTCGTGCCAGGGCTCAGGGTTCTTCCCAACGTAGTAGGCCAATGGTGCCAGTTTCGTAGCGTACGCTGCCTTCGGAGATGACAGTAACTGGTCGACGCGGTGATCGCTCTGCTCGATAGTTGGCTTCTCGTAAGGGGTGTTGGGCCTTTTGTTGTTCGTCCCATTCCATTGATGGAGCAATGAAGGGGGGGGGGGCAGGCTCGTGCTGTTTGTCCACATCTGGTCCCAATTTGTGGGCCTTTCGAGTCATTTCCTGGAGCCTGTGGTGACGTTGGGTGGCCCCTCCTCCGTCAGGGGGGGGGGAAGGGGGCTGGCAGGGCAGGTCTCTCCTGTGCCTGGTCAAGTCATACTTGGAGTGGGTTCGCTTGGGCGTGGTCAAGATGACTTCGTCTCTCAGGTGCGTTTCTTGCCTGTTTCCGGTTCCAAAACGGGAATGTGCGGACCTCCGGTTCATTCTGGACTTGTCCCATCTGAACTCCTGGGTCTATTTCCCCCTCCTTTCGGATGACTACTTTGTCCCAGGTTCGTCTTGTTTTGGAGCTAGGTGCTTAGATGGTGTCCCTGGACCTTTGAGATGTGTACTGGCACGTCCTGATTCATCCAGGGTTCAGGGACTGGCTCAGTTTTGTTGTGGGGCGTCAGGCCTACCGCTTTTGTTGCCTTCCATTCGGTTTGAGTCTCATACCTTACGTTTTCACATGCCTTACCCGGGTCGTGGTGGCCCGTTTGCGTCTGTTAGGAGTTCGTGTTCTGGCCTGCCTCGACGACTGGCTGGGGTGGCCTCCTAGCCAGTCCGTGTGTCTACTTGCCAGGGTTTTGACTCTTTCCCAGCTCGCCAGGTTCGGGTTCCTGGTGAACTGGAGGAAGTTGCATCTGGGTCCCTCTCAGGGTCGGTCTTGGCTGGGTATAGTGTAGGACTCTTGGACTGCTTTCTCTCTCTCTCCGGCGGTTTTGCTGCAGCTGCGGTCTCGCCTTCACCTGTTTCTGAGGGGCTTCTGGGTCACGAGGCGGTTGCTCAAGGGTTTGTGTGGGAGTCTGAACTTTACCGTGATGGTCTACCCACCGGGTCAGGTTTTGGCTTCGTCGGCTGTTCTGATTCCTTTGGAGCCGTCCCTTCTGCTTCTCTCACGATCGCTATGTTTAGCCTCCGGGTGCTTTACGTCGGTTGCTTCCTCTTCGGGTTTTTTAGGGTTCTTTGTCTTGGCGCCTATCCGTGCCCCCTCGCTTGATGTGTTCATGGACACGTTGTTTCTTAGCTGGGGCTTTGTGCAGTGCTTACCAGGCCGGCCGGGGGCGGTGGGGATCCATCCTTCCGTCGGGTCTACAGCAAATTGCTGGAGTTTGCGGCGGTATGGCAGGTGCTTTGGAGATTTCGGGGATCTACAATCCGACTCCATTCGGACTGCTTCCCAGTGGTTTATGTTCCCATGTCAGGTATATATGATGAGCTGTTTGGGGATTTGAACCCAAAAGGGAACCCTGGTTGTGGCACCAGACTGTTACTTGCGTAGAGGTGGACAGCATCCCCAACCACTCCCTGACAGAACAACAGTCGACCCCGGCAGCCACACTCCCACTACCGTTGGTCAACCAACAATGGACACTGGAGAGCTTGCAATTTTCCTAGATCTGCCTGTACAGGTCTTGATCTTGGAGAGTGGTTCAGCGTCACCTATTTAGGGGTGCGGCTCGAAAACTGGCCTCGTTGTCTTGTGTACACACCCTACTTGAGCCGCCGTGATGCCCCACTCTCTCCTTGTTTGGAATGATCTACTAAATTCCCTATTTGTGGATTAATGTCTACTGTTACCCTATCTGTGGCCGTGACCCTCTCTCTCTCTCTCTCGCTTTCCGGGAAACCTCACCAGGACAAGATCAAAAGCCAGTTAACATGTAAAACATTTAATACATTAAAACATTCATTATAAATCACATAATACACAATATTTCCATACAACACTCTAAGCAGCTACAACCCAGTAGCACTCTAATATCATATCCTGGCTTTACCAACTCTCTATAACAGGCAGCTGTACAATTCTTGGCTCACAACCTCTCACTGCTTGGGGCTGAAATACCTAGCATAACAATAATGTATCTTCAACCATAAAGGTATATAAAACTCTGCTTGGGGCTGAAATACCTGGAATATCTAAATAAGTATCCCCCAACAAAAAAGAAATCGATCTTTCACCTTACACTACATCTTACATGCCAATAAGCATTCAAGCATTCCGTTTATGCAGTAATGTGTCCATAAAGATCCTCTGTTCTGCTCCTAGAGGCTCACTACCAATGCATATGTCTCGGTCCTCCAAAATAATGAAAGGAACTTCTGCAGTTTTCCAAAATCTGCAGCACAACGAACTTCTACTCCAATATCAGTGACGCTTCTCCACTAATTCTAAAAAAGAAACGTGTAGTTCCACTACACAGATTGAAGTTCTACTCCTCACTATGGAGTTCTGCTCTACCTCAGAGTTCAGCATACACTTCTTCTTCAACCTTGAAGTTCCTCCATTAAGTACTTCTACAGCATCGAAGATCCTCCAATAACTTCTTCAGCCTTGAAGTTCTTCCATTAACTTCTTCCCAGACAAACCTGCAATTCCATTACCATGCCAATAAAAAGTTTCCTAACAAAACATAAGTAATAAACCTATATCCCAGCACTAAATTTCTCCCTCTG
>WNGS01169498.1:68686706-68699349 GCA_020271785.1 Procambarus virginalis | reverse complement strand
GATGCTGTATGCAACCCCATGCTGTGTGCTGACTGTTGCTGTGTGCTGATCGTTGCTGTGTGCTGGCCGTTGCTGTGTGCTGGCCAATGCTGTGTGCTACCCAAGCTGTGCTGAGTGTTGCTGTGAGAGGAATCTGCCGACGCTGTGTACGAAACGACGCTTTGATGCAGTGTACAAAACCCGATGTTTTGGTTACGAAACGACGCTTCGTGCTACAAAATTCTTCACGCTGTGACCAACTGCTGCCACTGCTGCCTACTGCTGCCTACTGCTGCCAACTGCTGCCAACTGCTGCCTACTGCTGCCAACTGCTGCCACTGCTGCTACTGCTACCAACTGCTGACAACTGCTGTACTGCTAACAACTGCTGTGTTGCTGTGAGTAGGAACAACACATGTACACAAGGGCTAGGTAAGAAGTCAGTTGCTGCTGTGTTGTGCACTGTTGTGAACTTTGCATTAAAATGCTTGTGTGCTTTGCAAAATTAAAGTAATTACAGTGAATTCTTAATAACATATACAGTGCAGTAAGTGTTATATATTCTGAGGAACATTTTAAGTGATAAGTTTAATTTATTCAGTAAAAATGGCAAATATACCTCAGTTTCCTGCATTTGATCCTGACTGTGACCAGACAAACCTGTCACAGAGGTGGGTCAAATGGCTTAAAAGGTTTGAAAATTTGTTGATAGTTTCTGACATCAAAAGTGCTGAAAGAAAGCGTGCCTTTCTGCTTCATTATGCAGGTGATAGAGTTTGTGATATCTTTGATACACTGAAAGATACTGGTGGTGCCAAAGATTATGACACTGCCAAGGCCAAATTAACTGAGCATTTCAAACCAAGGCAAAATACTGCTATGGAAATTATGCATTTCAGGAGAGCAAAACAACTCTCTAATGAAACTGTTGATCAATACCATACACGTCTGCAGGGTTTAGCAGCCCACTGTGAGTTTGCTGATGTTGACAAAGAAATCAAACAGCAAATAATTGAAACATGCACATCTACACGTCTTCGTCGAAGAGCTCTAGAACTTGTTGATGATGAAAGTTCTCTTAACAAGATACTGGATATGGCTCGTCGAATGGAAGATGCTGCACGTGATGCTCGTGCCATGGAGTGCAGTGCCAACAACGGTTCTGCCACTGTTACTAACAGTCATGAAGTATGTAAGGTTCAGGGAGTACACCATGATCGTAGAAGATATCATGCCAAACCTAACATTAAATTGAGCCGAGAACCACATCACAACTGGAGTCATGGAACAAGACTCAAGCAGTCACAACGACTCACATCAGAGGTTGTCAATAATAAATGTTACAATTGTGGAGGAGACTACCCACACCAAGATAATGTTTGTCCTGCACAAGGTAAGAAGTGCTATGAGTGTAGAAAACTAAATCATTTTGGTGCTATGTGTCGTTCCGCACTAAAGAAACCACAATCAATAAATAAAAGCAATGTACGAGGATCAAGTCATAGGAGTCGAGGTGGCAACACAATATTGCACCTCAAATCAAGAATGTTAATAATATACAAGACAACATTTCATTACAACCAGTCTCAGATGACAGTGAATGTGATTATATTTATGGAGTACAATCATCACAAAATGGAATGATCTTCCAAACAACCAGAGACTATAGTATACATTGCTGGCATTTGTCTCAAAATTCTCATTGACACTGGATCAAACATTGACACCATTGCTGAGTGCCACTATGAAAATTTAAAAAACATTCCCAAAGCTTGAAAATATAATGGCAAAGCCACTGCCTATGCTTCAAAGGTAGCCTTACCAGTGATTGGAACTTTCACTGCAGAGATTAAGTCAAAGAATGCAATGCTCATTACTACATTCCATGTTGTTAGGAATGCAAAGGAGTCTTTACTCAGTTACAAGACTTCAACCAAATTGGGGCTACTTCAGCTTTCTAATGCTGTAGCAGTGGAATCTGCAAACAATGTTGATGCTATTGTTGCTGAATTTTCTGATCGGTTTAAATCCATAGGTTGTTATACTGATAGCAAGGTACATCTGCATATCAACCCAGATGTAATTCCAGTTGCCCAACCACATCGCCGACAACCATTCCATACTCGCAAGAAAGTCGATGCCGAACTGGATAGGCTGATAGAACTAGATATCATTGAACCGGTAACAGGCCCAACACCATGGGTAAGCCCAATTGTCACTCCACCAAAGCCGAAGAATCCAGATGAGATACGCATTTGTGTAGACATGCGTGTTCCCAACAAGGCAATAATGCGTGAACGCCATCCTACACCCACTGTAGATGATATGATATACCGCTTGAATGGTGCAACTGTATTCAGCAAGTTAGATTTAAACAAGGGCTATCATCAGCTTGAACTTGATGATGAGAGTCGATTCATCACAACGTTTACGACACATCGAGGTCTGTATAGGTACAAGCGCCTGAGTTTTGGTATTAACAGTGCTGCTGAAGTATTCCAGCACATCATCAGCCAGGTATTGCAAGATATACCTAATGCTGACAACATGTCTGATGACATCATTGTTTATGGCCGTACCCAAGCTGAACACGACAAAGCTCTTCGTGCAACATTGCAACGCTTACGAGAAAAGAATTTGACGCTAAGCCGAGCAAAGTGTGAGTTCAATCAACATAAAATTGAATTCTTTGGACATGTACTTAGTGACAAAGGTCTGTCTCCAGATCCTAAGAAAGTTGCAGATATCAAGAATGCTGCACCTCCTTCAACATCCACTGAAGTACATAGTTTTCTGGGAATGGCAAACTACTGTTCTCGCTTCATTCCAGATTTTGCTACCATTACGAAGCCTCTACGTGAGCTCCTGAAGAAAAATGCATCATGGTACTGGATGTCGAGCAAAATGCATTTGATGCTGTGAAAGATGCACTAGTAGAAAATGCGACTGCTGCATACTTTGATCCATCAATGGACACTGAGTTAACGGTGGATGCTAGTCCTGTTGGTTTAGGTGCTGTGTTAGCCCAACACAAACCTGGTCAACCAGATTCAAGAGTAGTAATTGCCTACGCCAGCCGTTCTCTCACAGATGTTGAGCAACGATACAGTCAGACAGAGAAGGAAGCTCTTGCTCTTGTATGGGGCTGTGAACACTTCAATGTGTATCTGCTTGGTGCACCCTTTACCACGATAGTCACTGACCACAAACCGTTGGAGACCATCTTCAATAATCCAAAGTCCAAACCACCAGCTCGCATTGAGAGATGGGCTCTTCGTCTGCAACCATACAACTTTACGGTGAAATACAAGCCAGGTGCAGGCAATCCCGCTGATTACATCAGTCGACATCCTGCCAACAGTTTCACCATCACCAAGCATCAGCAAGTTGCCGAGGAATATGTACACTCTGTAACCTGTGCGCAGTCCCTAAGGCTCCACTCTTGACGAAATCCGTACTGCAACCCTAGAGGACCCAACTCTGCAAGCAACAGTGGATGCATTGACCAAGAAAAAGTTTCCACGCATCCCACCCTCAGGAGTTGACCAAAGATGCATTCAAAGCACTTGAACGCATCCAGACAGAATTAAGTGTTACGCAACAACCGCGACACCGTGCTGCGAGTACTCGTATCGTCATTCCAGCTGTTCTCAGCAACGTGCTCTGAAGCTTGCACATCAAGGACACCAAGGTCTTGTAAGGACAAACAGCTGCTACGAGAAAAGGTGTGGTTTCCTGGCATTGATCGTCAAGTAAGGACATGCATGATGATGCTGTGTCCCTTGCCAAGCTGCAGTGGATACTTCAACGACCACACCTCTACAACCTTCACCACTACCTGCATGCACCATGGATGGAAGTATCGATGGATTTCTGTGGACCGCTACCAACTGGAGAGTACTTGATGGTAGTCATTGATGATCACTCACGTTATCCAGAAGTAGAAATCATCACTTCCACATCTGCAAAGGCTGTCATCCCGAAACTCGACAAGATCTTTTCAAACTTTGGCATTCCTGAAGTTGTCAAGACGGACAATGGACCGCCATTTAATGGACAAGACTTCGTCAACTTTGCTGAGCATATTGGATTCAAACACCGCCGTGTGATGCCACTACATCCTCAAGCAAATGGAGAAGTAGAGAGATTCATGCAACCTCTCATGAAAGCGGTACGCTGTGCTCATGCCGAAGGACGATCCTGGAAACAAGCTATGTATGCTTTTCTCAGGAACTACCGTGCAACACCGCATGGAACACTGGGCAAGTCGCCTGGCGAACTTTTATTTGGACGTCCTATGAGAATCGCACTACCTGTCATGCCAGCCAAGGTAACGGATAAACGTCTCGCTCAGAAGGATGCACTAGCCAAGGGCAAAATGAAAATTGCTCATGATCAACGTGCAAAGGAACAATTCATAAAGGTTGGAGATACTGTTCTCGTTAAAAAGAAAAAAGAGGGAAAGCTAGATATGCCGTATGATACAAAACCATATAAAGTGATTAGTGTAAAAGGAACTATGGTAACAGCGAGTAATAGAGATCATAGTATAACACGTAATATGGCTTATTTCAAAGTGATTCCAACTAGTGTAGAAAATGATGAAGTGCAAAGTCGTGCAAAAGAAAAAGAAAAAATGAGTTATAACTCGATAAACAATTCATCGAGGGATGTTTTGTATTTAAGGACTCTCGTCCAAAACGTCATGTTAAACGCCCTACACGATTTGATGATTAATTGTGTTCCTATGTAATGCAAAGTATTTACTTGTTATGCTAAACTAAATTTAATATTGTTTGAATAATGCAGATCTCTCATTCAATATTTTGTAACTTTGTATTACAGTTTCTTTCATGTTTGTTTAACATTGCATATGTATTTTTAACATTGAAATCCTTTGTGGTAAAGTTGTTTAAATTCTTTGTGTGTTTAATTAATGTTAAATATATGCAATATCTCTTGATATGTTAATAACTTACTTTGTGTCAATAACTTTGCTTTGTGCTACAAGCATGGTAGACATCCTGTATTCATTCTTTTTAAAGAAAAGGAGGGATGTCATGTTCACAGAAAATGGTACCATCCGTTTTCTATGTGCGGCGGCTGGACGCCACTAGAGGAGGTAAACAAGTGCGCACAGGACGCCTGCCAAGCTTGGGAGCCATAGTCATGTAATCGTTTATAAGTATTAAAGTCAGTAACAAGGAATGACTTTACATCACCCTTTCTACCAAGACTATCTCAGCTATATACAGACACCACAGTAAGGTTGGGGAACGGGGTTGTAGGTAGGGAGGGTTTGGGGTTGGGAGTTGTAGGTAGGGAGGGGTGCCTGGGTAAGGATGGGGTATTGGGGAGGTTGCGTCTGCATACATTGTCCATTCATTGCTAAAAACTTTTTCACCCCCAAAACATAACTTCAAGACCCGTCGTTGGATCAGGGTGAAATTTTAACACACGATTTGGTTTCATAAATAACCTCCAGTAAAAACCCAAAACGTTTCCTAACCTCAATCCTTGGAAACAATGCTCCGTGTGTCCAAACCGGAAGTACCATTTATCGCCACCCTTCCTAAGTGATTTCTCGAGCCCCAGTGAGGACCGTCGCCCATTGACAAGGCGATGACAGATGACGGCTGCAGAATCTCGCTGACTACACTCTACCAATGAATGGAATTATCGTGTCTTATTAACCTCGTCTCTCATTCGTAAAATTACTACGCAAACAGATAGAATCCACGACGGCATCGACTAGCATTTATTTACTTGTGAAAAACCACTGATACGACGGTGAGATAGAATACACGCGCACAAATACACTAAAAAAATAGTAGGTTACGTTACGTTAATTTATTAAACGCCAGGAAATTACTAAAATGAATCTTGATAAAATGTAATTCGTTTACTATATTTATTTGACACTCGATGGACTGGTAACGCAATTACAAAAAGAATTAAAGTAAAAATTTCTTGTCTCTAAATGAAAGACCAATCTAAATCTATTGATAATTATCAAATTCTTTAACAAAATATATTGGAATTATACCGTGAATATTATCGCGAAAGGAACTATACTGAATTTATTGTAAATAATTTAGTTTCAACCCTGTTTTATTTATCGAAAATAATCGAAAATCTAAGTCTTGTTTACCAGCGCACAATTAATACAACAATTTACGCTAACTGAATTTCTCAAATTTTCTAAATTTTCAAATTTTCTAGTAAATCTTAGGCGGCGTGCTAGGAATGAATGACGTTATCGTTAATTTTAACACTGGCGCGATGTTTATTTTATCTTAACGCCCTACGCTGACAACGGCGCTCAGAAGTAATTATAAGTATTTATTAATTAAACAAAAATAAATGATAAATCACTTATTTACGTTGTTGAATGCACTCGATGTTTACATAGCATACACTGGGTCACCGCCGCGCGAGTAGTAGAATACTGAGAAATTAACACATAGCCGCGACACTCACAGCTAGACAGAATCGCGCTGAACCAAATTAGTAATTATTTTCCCAAAATTATAAACTAAATACTGGCGACTTGGTACTTTACCGAATATAACACTCACTAGACACTTGGACACGTTGGTAAGTTTACAAAAATTAAAAGTGCACACACTGTCACGAAGCCGAATCCTCAGAAAGTAGTCTCCGCACTAATTCTTAATTAACCAAGTATTTCTTTTCTCAAAATTATAAATTAAAAACCGAAGTGTAGTTTGCTTATCACTTGAACTGACTATACCACTCGCGAGACACTTAGACACTTGGTTGAGCGCAACCAATTGCTGAGCGCTGCCACACTAGGCACTGAGAACCATTAGAAAAAAAATCAGAGTCCCAACGCTAATTCGCTTAAATGACCAAAAATCGACTTTTGGTCTCTCAAAGTTCTAACTCGGATCACTTTAACTGCACACTTGAATTAACACTGATGACCCAATGATCGTATGGCTAGACACAAAACTAGAATTTATTCCCAAAACTGAGATTTCCAAGCGACTTTGAAAAATATCATCACAAAAATTTTCACGATTTTCACTGAGTCTTACACTGATTTCACCTAACACTTCACTTCACTTGAAAACAGTAAAACCACTCACCTTAGTAATTCTCCCAGAGAATTAATACTGCACAACATGTAAACAAAACTCCAGACATAAAAATGTAAAACAAATACTTAGAAAATAGTAACACTTATATACGATAATTACTTAAACAAGGGGGAACACTTAACTAACGAAGGGATGCTTAACTTGAAAGGGAACTTAATATACAGGGAACTTAGTTTAGTACTTAAGGAGATCTCGATTTAACCTATAACCGTCCCGTCCCGCCCGCCCTGTCACTTTACCAACCCTAGGTAACCACCTCCACCTAGATCCCGACAGTACCAAATAAATCCCATCGTTCGCGGTCAACGGTTAGACTAGATAGCGGAACACCCGACGGATCTAACTGTCCGACACACCGTAATTCCGTTGCTAGAGAATCTACTTGGTCATCCCTCAGTAATTCTTGGTACCTTCATGGCTGTACCGTAAACATCTAGCGATTGGGTCGCCTAACACGCCCTCGGGGAAAATAATTAGCGTCCTAATACTTCCCCGCCCCGACAATTCGAAACCTAGAATTGTTGTTGCAAAACCACCATGCAACACCCTTGTCCGTAGTTGCAGAGGGTCGAGAAAATAGTACCCTGTCCAACTACCCAAGGCGGCCTCCACACTTAACTGCCTGCTAGCGCATACTTAAGTGCCTGTAATAAACCTTACCAGCCTCTCACGACCCTAGAATCGGCTACTCTATGCGAACCGCACCACATAGGATTACCGTCGACTCTATCTCATGGGCCCTGGCTGCACTCTCACCACACAGCATAACCGAACGGACAGACGCGTGAGGCTTCAATAATCGTCAAGAAATTATTGAAAACACCGCTGCTACCATTGTAACGACCGCTCCCTCTCTATATATTGTAATTACCGCGGCCTCTATTGTAATCACCCTGAACCTTTCAATTGTAATAATTGTCTATACTCTGTGATCGACTCTCTCTGACCACTGTGTAATTCTCTTACTCTCTTCACTCAATACCCCAGCTTAACACTGTTACAGTCCAGTATGACCCCTCACTGGAATGCCACGAATATAAACTGAATATTAAATGAGGACATAACAAGGATAGGGGTTATTAATTTTCTTACTAATTATACAACAAAAAACATTAAAACACTGCCACCACCTTCCCAACATAAATGAATGTGTCTATAATTATTGGTCCCCAGGAAGGAAGAGACTCAATAATCAGGGAACTCAAAAGGGCAAGAATGAATCTTAATGGATTAATACTGTAGTCTTACTGAACTGAACGGGAGATTCTAGAGCGACTTTACTATTCATAAGATGGAGAACACACGGGAATTTCTAGCACAGCAAATGAAAATCACAAGAATGAATAACACAGTCATTAATCAAAAGGAACAGATAACTAAACACAATCACCTTTATTTTATTTTATTATTTGAACACTTATATTTAAATCTAAATTGAAACATAGCCTACTCTAAGTACCTATCAGGCAATGGAGTATAATACCAATGTTACAAAAAACTCAACTGGCACAATTACCTTCAATACTGCAGCTTGCCAAAGGATGTTGATTGGCTCAGAGAGGAACAGTGGTCATCAGAGAGGAACAGTGGTGATCAGAGAGGAACAGTGGCCATCAGAGAGCAACAGTGGTCATCAGAGAAGAACAGTAGCTATCAGAGAGGAACGGTGGCCATCAGAAAGGAACAGTGGCCATCAGACAGAAACAGTTGTCATCAGAAAGGAACTGTGGCCATCAGAGAGGAACAGTGGTCATCAGAGAACAGTAGCTATCAGAGAGGAACGGTGGCCATCAGAAAGGAACAGTGGCCATCAGAGAGGAAAAGTGGCCATCAGAGAGGAACAGTGGCAATTAGAGGTTAACTCTGGCCATCAGCGAGGAACAGTGACTATCGGAGAGGAACAGTGGCCTTCAAAGAGGAACAGTGGTCATCAAAAAGAAACAGTGTCATCAGAGAGGAACAGTGGCCATCAGAGAGGAACAGTGGCCATCAGAGAGAAACAGAGGCCATCAGAGAGAAGCAGAGGTCATCAGAGAGGAACAGTGGCCATCAGAGAGGAACAGTGGTCATCAGAGAGGAAAAGTCATCATCAGCCGTGAACACTAGCAATCATAGAGGAACAGTGGCCATCAGAGAGAAAGAGAGGCCATCAGAGAGAAGCAGAGGTCATCAGAGAGGAACGGTGGCCATCAGAGGAACAGTGGTCATCAGAGAGGAACAGTCATCATCAGCCATGAACTCTAGCAATCATAGAGGAACAGTGGCCATCAGAGAGAAAGAGAGGCCATCAGAGAGAAGCAGAGGTCATCAGAGAGGAACGGTGGCCATCAGAGAGGAACAGTGGTCATCAGAGAGGAACAGTCATCATCAGCCATGAACTCTAGCAATCATAGAGGAACAGTGGCCATCAGAGGGGGAACAGTGGCCATCAGAGAGAAGCAGTGGTCATCATAGAGAAATATTGTCCATCAAAGAGGGACAGTGGCTGTTGGAAATTTCCAACACTTATCATCTATTATTGATGAAAATAACTATTATAATAATATTAATATTATATTATGATAATAATAATATTATGATGATAATAACTCATCATTATTACACTAATTACTGTAGTTAATAATACCACTAACGGTAGTGTTAATATAATTTAATCTGAGCCTATTGCTGATAATATGACTCCTGATCATGTAAAACGAAAGTTATTAATTGAAATTATTTAGTAGCAGTTTTTATTCTGTTACGATCGAATGCTCTGGAGAGTATAAATATCATCTCCATTTCTCGCTAGAGATCATTTATCGAGAATATGATAATTATTAAATCCCTATAATTGCAACCCAGTTCCTATTATTGCATTTCATCCATAATTGCGCAGAAAAGAATAATTCGTGATTAATAATTTCTACGGTGAATGCGAGAGCGGGTTGAGGGAGGAGACGCCATTACTTACTTGCTTGGACACGAGGCAGCCTGGCGTGGAGAGTGACGAGACGCATGATGGCGACTGGGAGTTCTTATCGACAAGAATTACGTTGATACCCAGTTAACAAGTAACAATTACTTATCCATGTGTTCTCTAGTGCCCAGCCAGTTAATAACGCGTCAACAATTGAAGCCACGACCCGTAATTACGTGTGCACAGCAGTGAACGCTTGGGATCAGCTGACGCGATCTCGGCAGACTTCAGTATTTAATACGCTCAGCTAAGTATAGAATTCTGGGTTGATGCATCATTCGAGATTTTATATTTGTGAGTTGTCTGTCGTTAGGATGTGAAATTAACAACCACATAACGTGAGTAAATTTCGTTATGTTACTCAGTTTCATGAATATCTGAAAATAATTCGTAGCCTAATCAATTGCTACTTAAATTCTCTTGATTGCAGCATGTATACGAGGTGCCAGCAAGGTGCTCATCAGTCGTGTTATTCTCCTCGGGTTCTTTCTCTATTGGGATCCCGTGACCACGAGGACGAATGACGAACTGTCGTCATTCTAGAGGATTCTAGAACTAGATGATCAGTGGCCATCAGAGAGAAGAAACAGTGGTCATCAGAGAGGAACTGTGCCCATCAGAGGTTAACTCTGGCTATCAAAGATGAACAGTGACTATCAGAGATGAGTAGTGGCCTTCAGAGAGGAACAGTGGCCATCTGAGAGAAATAGTGGTCATCAGAGAGGAACAGTGGCCATCTGAGAGAAATAGTGGTCATCAGAGAGGAACAGTGGCCATCATTGAGGAACAGTGGTCATCAGAGAGGAACAGTGGTCATCAGAGACCATGAGTGGACGTCAGAAGGGAACAGATGCCATCAGAGAGGAAAAGTGGCCATAAGAGAGGAACAGTGGCCATCAGAGAGGAACAGTGGCTTTCAGAGATAAACAGAGGTCGTCAAAGAGGAACAGTGGCCATCATAGTGGAACAGTGGTCATCAGAGAGGAACAGTGGTCATCAGAGACCAAGAGTGGTCGTCAGAGGGGAACAGATGCCATCAGAGATTAACTCTGGCCATCAGAGAGGAACAGTGGCTATCGGATGGGAACAGTGACCTTCAGAGAGGAACAGTGGTCATCAGAGAGGAACAGTGGTCATCAGAGAGGAACAGTGGCCATCAGATAGCAACAGAGACCTTCAGAGAGAAAGAGTGGTCATCAGAGAGGAACAGTGGTCATCAGAGAGGAACAGAGGTCATCAGAGAAGAACAGTGGCCTTTAAAGAGCAACAGTGGCCATCAGAGAGAAACAGTGGTCATCAGAGAGGAACAGTGGCCATCATAGAGGAACAGTGGTCATCTGAGAGGAACAGTGGTCATCAAAGAGGAACATTGGTCATCAGAGAGGAACAGTGGCCATCAGAGAGAGACTAAGGTCATCAGAGAAGAACAGTGGCCATCAGAGAGAAACAGAGGTCATCAGAGAAGAACAGTGGACATCAGAGGAACAGTTGTCATCAGAGAGGAACAGTCATCATCAGGGGTGAAATCTAGCAATCAGAGAGGAACAGTGGCCATCATAGGGGAACAGTGGCCATCAGAGAGAAGCAGTGGTCAACAGAGAGGAAAAGTGGTCATCAGAGAGGAACAGTCATCATCATGGGTAAATTCTAGCCATCATAGAGGAACAGTGGCTATCAGAGTGGAACAGTGGCCATCAGAGAGAAGCACTGGTCAGCAAAGAGGAACAGTGGCCATTATACAGGATAAGTGGTCATCGGAGAGGAACAGTGGCCATCAGATAGGAACAGTGGTCATCAGAGAGAAACAGAGGTAATCAGAGAGGAACAGTGGCCATCAGAGATGAACAGTGGCCTTCAGAGAGGAACAGTGGCCATCAGAGAAAAACAGTGGTCATCAGAGAGCAACTTAGGCCATCAGAGAGAAGAAACATTGGTCATCAGAGAGGAACCGTGGCCATCAGAGAGGAGCAGTAGTCATCAGAGAGGAACACTGGCCATCACAGAGAAACAGTTGCCAGCAGAGAAGAACAGTGGTCATCAGAGAGAAAAAGTGCCTAACAGAGAGGAACAGTGGCCATCAGAGAGGAACACTGGCCATCAGAGAGGAACTGTGGTCATCAGAGAGAAACATACGTAATCAGAGAGGAACAGTGGCCATCAGAGAGGAATAAAGCCACCAGAGAGTAACTCTGGCCATCAGAGAGTAACTCTGGCCATCAGAGAGGACCAGTGGCTATAGGAGAGGAACAGTGGTCTTTAGAGAGGAGCACACTTCCTCTCTGGTCATCACAGTGGCCATCACAGAGAGGAAAAGTGGCCGTCAGAGAGGAACAGTGGCCATGAGAGAAGAATAGTGGTCATCAGAGAGAAACAGAGGTCATCAGAGAAGAACAGTGGTCATCAGAGAGAAACAGAGGTCATCAGAGAGAAACAGTGGCCATCAGAGGTTAACTCTGACCACCAAATAGGAACAGTGATCATCAGAGAGGATCCGTGGCCATCAAAGGTTAACTCTGGCAATCAGAGAGGAACATTGGCTATCAGAGATGATTAGAGGCCATCAGAAAGGAACAGTGGCCAT
>WNGS01169498.1:68634560-68645114 GCA_020271785.1 Procambarus virginalis | reverse complement strand
TACATAAATAATGTACTGTACTATAGATGTAAACTCTCCCGGTTACAAATGTACAACCATTTGTCAGAATTATCAGAATTTTATTTTTAATTGATTGACATAGATATAGATACAAGGAGTGTAAATAGTAATAAACAAGATAAGAATGTATTATCTATTGGGCCTTTGGAAGAACAATAGATGATAAACTATTAAACAATTCTTTAAGTTCTTAATGAAAAAAATAACAAATCAATTATCAAATGATACCAAACTCATCAAAATTAATAAATCATTAAACTGAACGAAGTTTTCCAAAATATTATCTTATTTCACTTCATTCAAAATATTATTTTACCAAATCAGTATATATCAGTTACTCGTTAGGCCTAAGTATCGTCATACCCTTTTTCTAGAATAGGATAAAGTGGGGCTTTTACAAGCTGTAGACTGTTGTGACTTTCTGTTACAATTTGTTGGCAAAGGGAAGTGAGTCAGAGATTTATGGTTCAATAGTTCTCTCTCATAATAATATCAATGTAAATAACACGTAGTTTTTCCTCAGTGACGAGTGATGAATTTTCTAATGATAGTAATGAGGGATGTATTGGAGTGGCCAGAGAAGACACAGATCACAACACCTGTCTTCGTGACTCTGGTCAGCGCTGGACAGGAAAAAAAACCTAATAGACTCGTAAATTAAGGATCATTACGTGTTGGTTGGTGTTTCATATATTAAGTTTTGTTTGGTGTTTCAGATATTGAGGCAAACGCAGACTCCTTCGAAATGTGGAGGCTCAAACCACCAGCAGAAATAGTACAAGATTCAGCTCGAGGATGGGTTACAGCAGTTGGTGATCTTCTTGGCCCTACACTTAAGGTTTGATCACTTTAAAATTCATTGCAACAAAATTTGTATGAAAAAGAAAAGCAAATCTCAGCCTTTTCATACAATACATAATCGCATAAAATACGTTAGCACTCCAAAGTACATTATATATATATATATATATATATATATATAATATATATATATATATATATATTATATATATATATATATATATATATATATATATATATATATATATATATATATATATATATATATATATATATATATATATATATATATATGAGGAGCTTGAGGAGCTATTCAACTTGTGACAAGCAGCCTTGTACCCTGCATGTAATCAATATTGTAACTTTTTTTGTGTAATGACATTTTCAAATAAAATTAGATAAATATACACACATACCAAAAGAATAGGGGTGGTAGGAGAAGAAAATATCAAAGTGTTCAGTGAGGATCCACAAGGTCTTCTCTGAGTACTCTTTATTTTCTTCTCCGAGGCTATGGGTCCCTACACTTGCACCAGAGGTGGTACCCCTTCTAGGAAAAAAAAAAATATATATATATATATATATATATATATATATATATATATTTATATATATAATATATATATATATATATATATATATATATATATATATATAATATATATATATAATATATATTTTATGGTATATTTTGGTAGCAGTCTTTCCTGTAGACATATATTGTTAAATATGACCGAAAAAGTAAGATTAATAATTCTAACACGAATTTTCTCTATTTTCCTTATGTTTCTTTTTACTGGTGACGGTAAATGAAAAATCAATTCTCCAAAATTCATTTTTATTTCTTGTCTGACGCGACACTTGAGCGCGTTTCGTAAAACTTATTACATTTTCAAAGACTTTAGTTTATCTACACACAACTTATGCCTGAAACAACATATTGGCAAAAGGAAGTGAGTCAGAGATTTACTTTACAGAGATTTACAGATAAACAACTTATGCCTGTTGTTTCAGGCATAAGTTGTGTGTAGATAAACTAAAGTCTTTGAAAATGTAATAAGTTTTACGAAACACGGTCAAGTGTCGCGTCAGACTAGAAATAAAAATGAATTTTGGAGAATTGATTATTCATTTACCGTCACCAGTAAAAAGAAACATAAGGAAAATCGAGAAAATTCGTGTTAGAATTATTAATCTTACTTTTTCGGTCATATGTAATAATATATATATATGCGTGCTGTATCCTGGGTATGCAGCCAACCTCCGAGGAGCTGGACGAGGTCTTCGAACGCTGATTGTTTAATTGTTATATATTTGAGTGTGTGTGTGTGTGTTCTCTGTAAACTGTTCCATTGCAATTAAATAAAACAAATAAAACAAAACATACAAAAATGTAATAGGGGTGGTAGGAGAAGAAAAGATTAGAGTATTCAGTGAGAATCTACAACATCTTCTCTGAATGCTCTTTGTTTTCTTCTTCGAGGATGTGGGTCCCTGCAATTGCACCAGAGGTGGTACCCCTAATATATATATATGTATATATATATATATAGGCCTGGGGACCATTCAGGGTTTATATATATATATATATATATATATATATATATATATATATATATATATATATATATATATATATATATATATATATATATGTCGTACCTAGTAGCCAGAACGCACTTCTCAGCCTACTATGCAAGGCCCGATTTGCCTAATAAGCCAAGTTTTTATGAATTAATATATTTTCTCTATTTTTTTTCTTATGAAATGATAAAGATAACCATTTCATTATGTATGAGGTCAATTTGTTTTTATTGGAGATAAAATTAACGTAGTTATATGACCGAACCTAACCAACCCTACCTAACCTAACCTAACCTATCTTTATAGGTTAGGTTAGGTTAGATAGCCGAAAAAGTTAGGTTAGGTTAGGTTAGGTAGGTAGGTCGTCGAAAAACAATTAATTCATGAAAAGTTGGCTTATTAGGCAAATTGGGCCTTGCATAGTAGGCTCAGAAGTGCGTTCTGGCTACTAGGTACGACATATATATATATATATATATATATATATATATATATATATATATATATATATATATATATATATATATATATATATATTGGTAGCAGTCTTTCTTGTAAACATATGTTGTTGAATATGACCGAAAAGTTAAGATTAATAATTCTAACACGAATCTTCTCAATATTTCTTATGTTTTTCTTCACTGTCGGTGGTAATAAAAATAATAATTCTCCGAAATTCATTTTTTAATTGTTTGACGCCTGAACGCGTTTCGTAATTCGTATTACATTTTCAAAGACTTAATTTACACACAAATTCTTCGTACTTATACTCTATTGGATGAGGTGATATGGTACAAAAGTTTTGGGTGAGGTGACAAACACAAGACTGAACACGAAACAATGGGTATAAATTGGATATGTGAACATATGAATGGAAGTAACTGCAGAAGGTCTATTGGCCCATACTTCCTCTTGCTGCTTCCATATTGGTTCAGGGTCTTGAAGTAGGTAGAATATAGTTGTATATCTTATATATATATATATATATAAGTATATTTTGGTAGAAGTCTTTCTTGTAAACATTTGTTGTTAAATATGACCGAAAAAGTAAGATTAATAATTATAACACGAATTTTCTCAATATTTCCTATGTTTCTTTTTACTGTCGATGGTAATTGAAAAAATCAATTCTCCAAAATTCATTTTTATTTCCAGTCTGACGCGAAGCTTGAACGTGTTTCGTAATAACTTATTACATTTTCAAAGACTTTAGTTTACACACACACACAACTGTAATCTGAAAACACTTTTTTTTTACAGGGATATTCCTGCGAGGGGCCCAAAGCCTCTGGCTGGCCCACTAAGTGTTGCTTGTTTCTGTCTTACTTGGGCGGAGTATGAGTATTTATGACTTGTATGATCGATTCTGTAAGATTTTGCCATATGTATTTAACAACTTCTTCTGCTCTGTTTGAATCTAAGTTGAAATCTTAATGGGTTTGTAACTGTGCACTGGGTTAGATAATGTTCCAGTGGTCTGTCGCGACGGTGGAATTGAGCTGTGTCGATTGATCTGCGTTTTAATTGAAATATTTTGTTAGTATTCTTTTTTTTAAACAAGAAAATGGACAACGCGTATATTTCACAGCTGCAAATGTGCAACAAATAGGTATGAATCCACCGGCTACAACGTTAACTGCTTTCTTAACGTTATGTCAGAATGACTCATTTGCGAAAACACTGCTGTATTCGGAAGTGCCTCCGTATTACATATGGAATGCGAACAGAAAATCATTTGAACGACGCAGAAGAGGAGAGCGAGTCGACGGACAACTTGGCATATTCAAATAAACTATGATAGCCACACTGTACACTGTGCATGCCAATCAGGATGAATGCTTCTTTATTCGCATGCTGTTGGTAAATGTGCTCGGTCCAACGTCTTTCCAGAAATTGAGATTTGTCAACAGCGTTACACATGCCACTTTCAGTAGTGCATGACAAGCTCTATTTATTGGAGAACGACAGACACTGGGATGTATGCATTAATGATGCGTCAAACACGTCACGTCCAAATCAAATTCGTGCATTGTTTACAATCATACGGACCGCCTGCTTTCCTTCATCTCAGAGTTATGGGATAAATATAAATCGCACTTAGCTTAAGATATTGTCCATCGAATACGCAAGGAAAATTTAAATATGAACATGGATTTTACAGCAGAAATCTACAGCAAAGCATTGATAATGATTAAGGATTTGTGCTTAGAAATTGCGAACAAAGTTCTCAATCAGTTGGGAATGCCGTCACCGAATTGATCTGCTGCTGCTTCGTTCGATGTAGAATTGCGTCGTGAACAAAATTACAACACGGGTGATCTGTTGTCGTATGTGCAATCAAATATTCCTAACCTAACGCTTTTGCAAAAGGGCATTTACGATCAAATAATTCAAACTGTCAATAACGGGTTTGGAGAAATCTTCTTAGACGCGCCAGGAGGAACTGGTAAAACCTTACTAATTAGATTGATTCCGGCAGCAATTCGATTCCAATATGGCATAACCCTAGCTCTTGCATCGTTCTGAATAGCTGCGACATTGCTACCAGGTGGAAGAACTGCTCATTCGGCTTTGAAATTGCCATTGAACATGCAATTCATTGAAACTCCCACGTACAACATTTCCAAAGCATCCGGCATGGGAAAAGTATTGCAGAAATGCAAACTTATTGTTTGGGATGAATGCACAATGAACTACAAAAAATTACTCGAGGCTCTTAATCGATCATTGCAAGATTTGCGTCGAAACATCAGACCATTTGGGAACGCATTAATATTGCTTGCAGGAGATTTCAGGCAAACATTACCTGTAATTCCTTGATCGACACCAGCGGACGAAATAAATGCTTGCCTGAAATACTCTACTTTGTGGCGCCACATAAAGACGTTAAAATTAACAACAAATTTGCGTGTCCAGCTGCAAAACTATCCATCAGCTGAGATATTCTCATATAAATTTCTGGAAATTGAGAACGGAAACGTGCCGGTTGATCTGACCTCAGGACGAATTTCATTGCCTCATAACTTCTACAATTTAGTGACATCAAAAGAGGAATTGGTTGAAAAAGTATTTCCCAAGATTCAGATCAGTTATAAGAATCACGATTGGCTGAGGGAACGAGCTATTCTTGCGGCCAAGAACAAAGACGTCTACGAACTTAGCAATATTATTCAGTCTAACATTCAAAGCGAGGAAGTCATATACAAGTCCGTCGACATTGTTGTGGAAGCAGATGAAGCGGTTAATTATCCACACAGAATTTTTGTATTTACTCGATTTGCCAGGGATACCATCACACGTACTGCAATTTAAATCGGCATGCACATTATCATGTTGCGAAATATTAACCAGCCAAAGCTTTGCAACGTCACGTGGCTTGCAGTAAAAAACTAATCAGCAACGTTGTAGAAGCATCAATCTTGACAGGACCTTTCAAAGGTGAAGATGTCCTCATTCCTATGATTCCAACAGATATGCCATTTCAATTTAAGAGATTGTAATTTCCAATTCGATTTGCGTTTGCAATCACCATCAACAAAGCTCAGAGCCAGTCTTTAGAATTGAACGGTTTATATCTAGACACGGAATACATAAGAACAAAAGTAACTGCAGAAGGCCTATTGGCCCATACGAGGCAGCTCCTATTTATAACCACCCAATCCCACTCATATACATGTCCAACCCATGCTTGAAACAATCGAGGGACCCCACCTCCACAATGTTACGCGGCAATTGGTTCCACAAATCAACAACCCTGTTACTGAACCAGTATTTACCCAAGTCTTTCCTAAATCTAAACTTATCCAATTTATACCCATTGTTTCGCGTTCTGTCCTGTGTTGATACTTTTAATACCTTATTAATATCCCCTTTGTTATGTCCATTCATCCACTTGTAAACCTCTATCATGTCACCCTAACTCTTCGCCTTTCTCGTGAATGCAATTTAAGCTTTGTTAATCTTTCTTCATACGAAAGATTTCTAATTTGGGGAATTAACTTTGCCATCCAGCAACCAGGAGGCCTGGTCGATGACCGGGCCGCGGGGACGATAAGCCCCGGAAGCACCTCAAGGTATCCTCAAGGTAAGGTATCCTACGCTGGACATGTTCAAGTGAATTTATATCCATTCTATAGTACGACGACCAAACCTGAACATAAGAACATAAGAACAAGTTAACTGCAGAAGGCCTATTGGCCCATACGAGGCAGCTCCTATCTATAACCACCCAATCCCACTCATAAACATGTCCAACCGTCGCTTGAAACAATCGAGGGACCCCACCTCCACCACGTTACGCAGTAATTGCTTCCACAAATCAACAACCCTGTTACCGAACCAGTATTTACCCAAGTCTTTCCTAAATCTAAACTTATCCAATTTATACCCATTGTTTCGTGTTCTATCTTGTGTTGATACTTTTAATACCCTATTAATATCCCCTTTGTTATGTCCATTCATCCACTTGTAAACCTCTATCATATCATCACTAACTCTTCGCCTTTCCAGTAAATGCAAGTTGAGCATTGTTAATCTTTCTTCATATGAAAGACTTCTAATTTGGGGAATTAACTTAGTCATCCTACGCTGGACACGTTCAAGTGAATTTATATCCATTCTATAGTACGACGACCAAAACTGAACTGCATAATCTAAATAGGGCCTAACCAAAGCAAGATATAGCTGAAGAACCACACCAGGTGTCTTGTTACTAACGCTTCGATTAATAAATCTCAGTGTCCTATTTGCCTTATTACGAACATTCATGCATTGATCCTTTTGTTTTAAATTCTTACTAATCATAACTCCCAGATCCCTTTCGCAATCCGACTTTACAATCTGAACACCATCTAGCTCGTATCTTGTAACTCTTTTATCATTACCTAGCCTCAGAACTTTACATTTATAAGCATTAAACAGCATCTGCCAATCTTTCGATCATTTCAAAACCCTGATTATATCAACTTGAAGTGATAGTGAGTCTTCTTCCGTGTTAATTTCCTAACCGATTTTTGAATCATCTGCAAATTTGCAGATGTTGGTACTCAAACCTGAATCTAAATCATTTATATGATTTAGATTCAGGTTTTAGACTCCAGCTAACACAACCTCAGTGAGAGGTTGTGTTAGCTGGAACTCCGTTTGTAGTAACATTATTATAGCAAATGGAAGGATTAGTGATGGAATTTATGAATCTAGTTGGAACTCTGAGAGCAGAGACGGATTCCCTACGAGAGGAGGTACGACAGCTGAAATATCGGAAAGAAACGAAGGAGGGGACCAATATTAACAAGACCTCGTCGTGGAAAGTCGTTAAGGACAGGGTCTTAAGAAGACCTTGACAAGCCGCCTACAGACGCCCTAAAGACAGGAAATTCGTTTGCCGTGTGGTGAGGACGAGTGCTGTGGTGAAGCCTTCAGTTCACTCCGAACGAAATCAGCGAGGAGCGGCGAAGCGTGGGCCCCTCAGGTGCTCAGAAAGTAAAGGAGGTACCGAAGCGAATTTTGGTTGTGGGAGAATCCCAGGTGAGGTTTTAGACAGAACGTTTTGTGCCAGAGATAGGGGAACAGATTAAGAGTTTGCTATCCGGAGCTGGAATTGGTGATATTGTTGAAACATGAATGATATTATGACGGGAAATGGGAACAAACCCATAATTTGTATTAGTGCAGGGGGGTAATGATGTTGGACGAGTTAGGAGTGAGGAACTAATACAGAGATTCAGGACAGCCATTGAATTAGTTAGGAGCAAGGGAGGAATCCCGATCATATGTGGCATTCTTCCAAGAAAGGGAGTGGGAAATGATGGATGTCGAGGGCACTTGGTGTCAATTGCCGGCTGGAAAGATATTGCAAATCAAATGCAATATCTTTCATAGACAACTGGGAACACTTCTATGGAAGAAATGAAATGTATGCTCGTGATGGGGTGCATCTATCGAGCTGGGGTTGTTGCTGTTGCGAACTCGTTGGAAGAAGTGGTTAGAGGTGTTTGTTTGGGTTTAAACTGTTAGTAGATAGTGGTATGGGAATTAATTTGGAGGAAGGAGGTAATAAAAGTATGTGTTTGTGGGAGAAAGAATTGGCAAAATGATCAGGGAAAGAGAAGGGCCTCAAAATAACAATTCACTTAGGGTATATTACACTACAGTAGAAGTCTAAGAAATAAAATTAACGAATTAAATGCTCTTGTCTGCACAGAAAAAATAGATATTATTGCACTTACCGAAACGTGGATGAATGTAGAAAATAGAGAACTATTAGCTGAATATCAAATAAATGGATTTAAACTATTTCACACAGATCGATATATTAGACGAGGAGGGGGAGTAGCCATATATGTTAGGGACAATTTGAAATGTAGTCTCAAAGAGGGAATCAAAACTGAGCCACACACAGAAACTATTTGGATAGAATTAAACGAAAAAGCAAATAATATTATAATAGGAGTTATATATAGGCCACCAAATTTAGACAGAATGGAAGCAAAGCATCTATGGGATGAAATATCTAGAGCATCTAGATCTAACAGTATTTATGTCATGGGTGACTTTAATTTTAGTGGAATAAACTGGTTGAACAAAACAGGGAATAGTGAAGCAGAAGATTTTCTAGAATTAATTGACGATTGCTTTCTTACGCAACACATTAAGGAACCAACGCGGGAAAATAATATTTTAGATTTAGTGTTAACTACAGGGAAACACAAATTAATGACATCGAAATAGGGAGTGAGCTAGGGAACAGTGATCACAAAGAAATCAGATTTAGCATAGAATGGAATAGACCTGTAGGAGAAAATTCTGTTAAAGTGCCAGATTTTCGAAAAGCTGATTTTAATAGCCTAAGAAATTTTTTGGGTCAAATGATTGGAAAGTCTGGGTATGGGGTGTGGGCCGGTCTTGGAGCGAGACATGAACCCAGCGATAGGTGATGTAAAAGGGGATTTCGATGTGGATTCAATATATAACTTATTTAAGAATATTCTAAACAAAGCACAGGAACGTAGTATCCACACAAATTGAATAGATCGAATACTAATGACCCAAAGTGGATAACAAAGAATTTGAAGAACCTTATAGGTAAAAAGAGAGCTTGGTACAAAGGATTAAAAATGGGGAGGTCACTTTAGAACAGGAATTCGTACAACTGGTTAGAAATGTTAAAAAAGAGATAAGGAAAGCAAAAAGAAACTATGAAGTTCGTATAGCAGGGCAAGCAAAGACAAATCCTAAAGGTTTTTTCAGTTATATCGAACTAAGACTAGGGAAGGATAGGTCCATTAAAAACTGAGACAGGTCAAATAACAGATAGTGATGAAGAGATGAGTAGTATTTTTAACAAAATTTTGTATCTGTATTTACTAAAGAAGAACTTAACAATATGCCTTCAGCCGAACAAGTCTATGTGGGTGGGGATGAGGACAGGTTGACTAGTTTAGCAGTTACCAGGGAGGATGTAATTAAACAATTAGTAAAACTTAAACCAAACCAATCCCCAGGGCCGGATGAAGTGTTTGCCAGGGTGCTTAAAGAATGCAAAGAGGAGCTTTCCGAGCCACTGTCTACCATATTTAATAAATCAATAGAGTTAGGCAGAGTGCCAGAGTCATGGAAGGTAGCTAATGTGGTACCAATTTTTAAGAAAGGAGATAGATCACTTGCGTCAAACTATCGGCCAATTATCCTAACGTCTATTGTGGGGAAAGTTACGTGAATCGATAATTGCAAATACAATTCGTCTTCATCTTGAAAAACATAAATTAAAAATGAGTCGCAATGGTTTTACAAATGGCCTATATTAATGATTGTAATCAGGAAAACAGTATAGTGATCAACAATGGTCTTGGGATGAAACAGCTTTGTCTATGATTGAGGGTGTCGATGTAAAGAAAAATACACAGTTTATCAGACTTGATAATTTAGTATTATTAATTTTTGTTTTTCAGATATTGAGGAAAATGCAGACTTTTTAGAAAAATGGAACATCGAACCTCCACCAGAAATAATTAAGGATTCTTCTCGAGGATGGGTTACAGCAGTTGGTGATCTTCTTGGACCTACACTTGAGGTTTGATAAATATAAAATTCCGTGAAGTAGTAACAATATGTAGAAAAAAATAATTTTGAGACCTTATATAAATAAAT
>WNGS01169498.1:68601861-68634535 GCA_020271785.1 Procambarus virginalis | reverse complement strand
TATTCTTGGAAATGTGGTAATAAATAGCATTCAAAATTATATCTATTGCTATAAGAGAATCTGTCTCCAAAGTTGGCGTCAGATGCTTGGGGATATCCTAAATCCAAAATTGCAGGGAATTGGTCTTGGGTATGGGACAGGTATAGGCAGTTCGGAGTAGGCCTAAGTTAAATACTTAAAAAATCAGCTTGAGACTCAACCCCTCCAACAGGCCATTTTCCATGAAATCTAAAATGAAATCTCGGCTGTGTTTCCGTAGAGTATACTGTTCTGCAGTATACTGTTCTGCAGTATACTGTTCTGCAGTATACTGTTCTGCAGTATACTGTTCTGCAGTATACTGCAGTGTTCTGCAGTATCGTAGAGTATACTGTTCTGCAGTATACTGTTCTGCAGTATACTCTACACATTTTCACGAATTGCTCGAAAACGATAAAATGAATTAGAGTTAATGATAAAAATAGTGAGTAGGGAAGATGGTTATGATGATGATAGTATATACAGTACAATGAAGGTACGGTGTAGTGAAGATGTGAGGTGAGGGACAGTACAATGAAGTACGGGTAGTGAAGATGTGAGGTGAGGGACAGTACAATGAAGGTACGGTGTAGTGAAGATGTGAGGTGAGGGACAGTACAATGAAGGTACGGTGTAGTGAAGATGTGAGGTGAGGGAGGGACAGTACAATGAAGGTACGGTGTAGTGAAGATGTGAGGTGAGGGACAGTACAATGAAGGTACGGTGTAGTGAAGATGTGAGGTGAGGGACAGTACAATGAAGGTACGGTGTAGTGAAGATGTGAGGTGAGGGACACAAGAAAGGAAAGGGGGATGAGGAGGAGTGGAGGACAGGATTGTTATGAAGGGAAAAAGGGGACAGGAGGAAGATGAAGGAAGAGGGGGAGCAAGGCGATGATGAGCAGGGGCAGGACAAGGGGTAGGGGAAGGTTAAAAATGGGAAGAGGGGGTAGAGAGGTGGGAAGGAAGAGGGGTGTTACGGCCACTATGGGTCACATCCGGGTTCTTTGATGGTAAAACCAAAATGATAGTATCCGACCCAAGTCGGTAAGTGCGCTTTCAAGAAAGTGGCTAATGTAGTGTATAAAAAAGGAGGGGATGAACAAAACACTGTTCCTTTCATCAATGTATTAAATATCTTTCCACCACCGTTATGTATATATATGTACACCGTCACCATAAATAATATATAAAGAACAGATAGGCTATTTCTACACCTATGTACAATCCTTTCGCTCAGGATATCAAACGTGTTCACGTGCAGAGTTCATCAATCCCCAGCATTTCTTCACTGTCCAGTAGCGTATCCAACCTTACTGGGAAGAACACCGGCGAGTTCACCTATACGTGGGCCAGCCCACTGACAGTGTCATGAGGTGCTGTACCCCAACGACGCTCTCCAGCTACTTGCTGGCAGAGTACCTCAGCTACACGCTGAGCGGGGTTACAATCCAATACAGGGGTAGCGATCCCCTGGCAGCAGTCTCTAGGGACCAGCTAGCAGCTCTTACTCAACAAGCACCTCCCTGTCGTCAGTCTCTCCCCTAAGCCAGTCCCAAAGGTGCGCAGATCTTTTCAACACTAAAGCACTAGCAGCTACCACACTGCTTCATCAGCGGCGGCTTACTTGGTCGTTTCCAGGACCATGTAGGGAGACTCTGGACTGCCCAAGATGAACTGCCGTCTCCAGTACCGCTGCCCCCAGACGTCACCTCTGCGGACACAAAAACGTCATCAATGACCTAGCCGGTACTGGCGAAACTAGGAAATACCACTAACCCACTGAGTAGACATTGTGCTCTGTAGCACACACTAGGTGGTGCTGGTCTTGATACGTCACCTCACCAGAGGTCACTCACAACGACCCCTCTGGCTGACCAAGGCAGGAATCTTTAGCTATTTGCAAGTACTAGATAACCACCACCAGATGGCATTGTCCAAATTACGTACTATTCCCGGTGAGTTCGGGTGCGGACTCTTAGATGGCGCTGGAACTGCCACTCTACCACTTGACAAGGGTGACGAGTCCGTAACAAGGGGACAGAGGGGCCCCTGTCCCTCAACAGTCGCGTGCCTCTAATAATCACATGACACAAGCCCATGACATCACCCTAACAAGAGAAATGTTGAATAAAAATACTTTCATAATAGACAAAACTCAGGATGTAAGAAAATTACAAATTCTCGAAGTCATTCATATAAAAGCCGAACAATCTGCCATAATTACTCAAATAACGGAACTTTTCATTCAACCCACCATGAGAGTAAATACAAGACCGGAACATGAAAATGCCAATGTAGACGACACTGATCAAAACGCCACGCCCACTACACTTGATTAATCTTTATATCTGCTTCCTCCCTTTTTTCAGCTTTATTCGTCCCCATTTACGTCCTCCATTTATGCTATTCTTTCCTCCTTTACGCTGTACTCTTCACTTATATGTATTATGTACTTGACCCCCCCCCCCTAATGGTATAAATCCAATATGCCCAGTACAGCCCCATCAATTGAAAATGAGCCATGTAGGTTTGAAACATTTATTACCTAATGCCCCTGCAACTCTGACGAGCCTGTCGGTCGCCCAGATGAGATCACAATGAATCCCTGGAAGAATAGTAGACAGTTGCATGTGCATTTCAACTTTAGCTAACACCTATATTGACTTCAGTGTTGTACATCCAGGCGGTGCTGCCACTCACCGAGAAGCGGATAAGTCTCATAAATACAGAGACCTTGATCACCACTACAATTTTGTCCCCATTGCCTCAGAGACACTTGGTGCCTGGGGTAAAAGTGCTGCTAGTTTTTTTAAGGAGCTGGGTTCTAAGCTAATTGAAACAACTAGACTCTAGAGCCTCCAGTTTCCTCTTTCAGCACCTTAGTGTGGCTCTGAATTTTAAATATACTGTATAGTGGTACCTTCGTTTACGATTTTAATCCGTTCCAAGAGACGCATCGTACACCAGAAAATTCTAAAAAAATGTTCTGCTGGGCGCTGTGCACCTGCGCCGCGCCTAGCAGAAAAACCCGCATTCACTCAACCCATACAAGTATCAACAAACGAATCATAGTCTAAGGGATCAGTCTTTGGACCTATACTCTTTCTGATATATATAAATGATCTCCCAGAGTGTATAGAATCGTTCCTCTCACTGTTTGCTGATGATGCAAAAATTATGAGGAGGATTAGGACGGAGGAAGATAGTATGAGGCTACAAGATGACCTAGACAAACTGAGTGAATAGTCCAACAAATGACTACTAAAGCTCAACCCGAGTAAATGTAAGGTAATGAAACTAGATGGAGGAAACAGGTCAGACACGGGATACCGAATGGAAGATGAAGTCCTTCATGAAACGAACAGAGAGAAAGATCTAGGAGTTGATATCACATCAAACCTATCTCCTGAAGCCCACATAAAAAATAATGACATCTGCGGCGTGTGCAAGGCTGGCTAACTTCAGAACTGACTTCAAAACCTGTGCAAGGAATCATTCAGAACCTTGAATACCACATATGTAAGACCAATCCTGTAGAATGCAGCCCAAGCATGGAGCCCGAACCTTGTCACAAAACGAAGCTGGAAAAAATTCAGAGGAATGCCACTAGGCTAGTCCGAGAACTAAGAGGCATGACTTGCCAGGAAAGGCTGCGTGAAATGCACCTCATGACACTGGAAAACAGAATAGTAAAGGGAGACATGATCACTACCTACAAAATTCTCAGAGGAATTGACAGGGTAGATAAAGATAAACTGTTAAACACGGATTGAATGCGAACAAGGGGACACAGGTGGAAACTGAGTACCCAAATGAGCCACAGGGACGTTAGAAAAAACTTTTTAAGTGTCAGGGTAGTTAACAGGTGGCATGCATTAGGCAGTGATGTGGTGTAGGCAGACTCCATACACAGTTTCAAATGTAGATATGATAGAGCCTAGTAGGCTCGGGAATCTGTAAACCAGTTGATTGACAGTTGAGAGGCGGGACCAAAGAGCCAAAGCTCAACCCCGACAAACGCAACTAGGTGAGTACATGCATATATGCATCTGAAAAGCCCACACCCCAGAAATGACTTGAACCTTGACCGCTAGGTAAAGGTTCGGTCAATGACCGCTAGGTCATTGCAACTGGTATACACTGTGATTTAAACCACTCGACCATCAGTGACCGTACAAAAAGTGGTGATAGCCGAGGCTATTTGAACCACCACCCCGACGGCACTTTGATGGTAATCTTGGGCATAGCTATTTCATCAAATCACCTCATTTTGTGGGGCCACGTGAGCAACACAAATGCGAACAAGCTTGAATGGTCCCCAAGCATATATGCGTCTGAAAACTCCACACCTGAAGTGACTCGAACCCGGACTGCCAGGAGCACATTGCAACTGGTGTACACGGTGCCTTAAACCATTCGACCATCAGTGACCATACAAAAAGTGTCGATAGCCGAGGCTATTTGAACCACCGTCAGGGTGGTGGTTCAAAACAGCATGATGCGGGCGTTTGCAGCAGTGTGGTTGTTGCTCTGCAGGGTTCGGCCGCTCGCAGATCGACGATCAGGCTCCTTTTGCACTGTTCTCCAGTGGTTCGTGATTGAACCACGGGAGTTTGATGCGCTCCTTGGCTCTTTGGGGCTGGTCACTTTGGGTGACTCGTCTGCTGAGTGTCGGGGTCACTGTTGTCGGTAGGACTGGTCAAGGTGGGGGTTTTATGTACCTCTTTCCCCCAGATCAGCTGTTGCTCCTTGTCCACTAGCTCGCCTGGAGACTTAACAGGAAAGAGTAGTCCTCTCGGCCCTTTTGGTGGTCAGCCCAGCCTTGGTTTCAGGCGCTGCTTGATCGGTGTCCGATCCCAGGGGTTTTCCCGCGGCTCCGCCTCTCTCAGCAGATCGGTCGGGTCCGTTTCATGCCTGGTTCTGTCTTCTCCTCGAGTCTTTGCATCTGGCATTTTGACTCGAGTCTATTGCCATCTGTAAGGTGATCAGGTGGTTTCGTTAATGGTGTCCCACCTGCATGCTTCGTCTCGGCAGCAGTATGAAGTTTCGTGGCAGTCCTTCCATTTTTTTGTCTCTTTGTAGGTGTACTTCGCTTTCTGTAAAGGTTGTCTTGTCCCTTCTCTCGTGGTTGTTTCAGGACCGTCATCGTCTGCCACATACTGTCGCCTCGTATTGTGTGGTGCTGGCGGAGCCGCTGCAGCTTGTTTTCGGCATTGGTGTTCCTTCTGCGCCATTTCGCAAGCTGTCTCGGGCGTTGATTCACCTCCGGCCTGCTCTTGCGTTGCCTGAGCCGTCCTGGTCATTGGACAGAGTGCTCTCTTATCTCTCTTCCCCCGGTTTGTGGTGACCTTTTCAGTTCAGGATTATTTTTCTCTGGCATTTCCTGTTGGCGTTGGCTTCTGGGAGTCGGGTCAGGGAGCTTCATGCTCTTCTCCAGCACATGGGTTTTTGCTCTTTTGACTCTGGTGTTTGGTTTGTTCATTTGCAGCCGTCTCCTTCTTTTCTGTGCAGACTGAGACATCTGCTTTCTGGAGGGGTTCATGGCTTGTTGATGCTTGGTTAGTTAGGGCAGGGGTGCCTTATGTGTTGTGTCCGGTTGTGGCTCTCTTCTGTTGTTTGTGCACCTTAGTTTCTGTGTCAGGGGTCGCGCTTTGGGTTACCCCGGTCTCCCTTCATCCCTGTGCCTGGGTTCGGGTTTCCCGAGTCATTTGCTAGGTCCTTCGGTGCCGTTGATTGTCTTGCTTCTGATTTGAGTTGCACAAGGTGTACGCCTCCTGGATGCGTGCCTCTTCTTTTTCTTTGGTGAAGTAGTTCCAGGGAGCCGAAGTGGCTCCCTCCCCTCCCCAGAAAACGAGTACTGAATGCAAACAAACGCCATTTTCTGGGTGAGACCCGGAGGCTCCCTGGCAACCGTCCCTCTCTCCAGTCGGCGGTTTTTCGCGTGTTTTGATATCCAGCCTTAGAACTGCAGGGTGGATTGCAGGCTCGAGGGTCTGGGGGCTCCCTCTTCCCTCTGTTTATTTTCATGTTGTACACTTTATTATACAAAGTTAGACATTTACATGTCTGATTGTTTACAAAATGTGGACATTAAGAGGAAATAAAGGGAAATTTGGTTCCTAGAATGTGTGGAATTCATCAAACTCCCCCGATGCTAGGCAAGAACCGAGGATGCAAAGGAGCATTTCCCCTCTGGATCGCTACACTGCAGCTCTAGAAGAGATAACTTGCTACTCTAGGGTGTCTTGTATTTTCAATGAGCCTGGAACCAAGATCGTTAAGAAATCTCCTTGTGCACTGTCCCCATTATTTTGTCCGTTCTTGCATTTTACCATTTATTCCATGAGCCTGTAATTTCCTTGCCAGTCTTTCATGTAGTACCTTACCGAAAGTTTTAGTAAAATCAATGTATACTACTGTACATCTACCAGAAGTCCTGTGTCTGAATAGGTGGTTACCATTTCCAATAATGTGAGCAGATTTGTAAGGCAGGACATAATTTTAACAAACCCATGTTGTGGTGATTTAATAAGATTGTTCACTGTGAGAAGGTGAATGATTCTCTCCTTTAGGATTCTCTCCATAAGCTTGCAGATGTGTTTTATCAAGGTGATCGGACAGTACAATGATTTTCTGCATTCCGCTCAAACAACAGACACGTATATAATTATAGTTTTTTCAGCAATTCTGAATATCCTCATTCTATAAGACTTATATTCATGTGTATTTATTTCAGAATCTGGGTTCATTAGTGCGAATGCCATATGGTTGTGGAGAACAAAACATGCTAAACTTTGCCCCTAATATTTTCATTCTTCAATATCTTGAAGCCTCAAACCAGACAACTCCTGAAATTGGCGACAAAGCTGTCGAATACATGAAGCAAGGCAAGTAATATATTTTAAGTGATTACAAAATGCAAAATTGCTATGCATGTCCAAAAATGTTAGTGAAGTGGAACCTCGGTACTCAAGCTTAATTGGTTCCAGAAGGCCGTTCAAGTGCTGATCTGCTAGAGTACCGAATCATTTTTCCCATAAGGAATAATGTAAATTGGATCAATTTGCCCAGCCCACCCCCACCAATTAATTAAATTGGTGGGCGGGCTGGTTGGCCAACAAGCAAGCAAGCAAGCAAGTGGGCTGAAGGTAAGTAGGAAGATTAAGATGGTCGGTCAATTGACTGCTAAACTAACAATTAAATGGCTTACAAGAACACCATTAAACAATAACGTGATCTACTGTATCTGAGAAAGGTTATAAAGATATCCTTCCCCACACACTTCCTCTCAACCATCGCCCGCCCTCCATCAATCACTTTCCTGCCCATGACCTACTTCCATACACCTCTACCATCGCCATCCATCTGTCCTCCCATATCCCTCCGTCCTCACCCTCCCTAGCTGCCCTCCCTCAATCCACCACTCTTCGAACCCTCATCATCTATCCATCCTCCTAACCCCTCCATCATAGGCCAGTTCAAGGACCGGACCGCGGGGTCGCAGAGCCCCGAAATCATCGCAAGGTAATCATCCCTCACCCCTCTATCACCCCCCCCCCAACCATCGCCTCCCCATTCCCGTCTCTACTCTCGCCCCTGCCTCCATCCTCACCCTCCCAGTTTGTCAGGAAGTGTCCTATGTTGCAACCACCACCAGTAGCTAGTATACAGGGCCGTTCAGCGAGGATGAAGAAATTAAAAAAAAGATAAAAAATATTTCGTCTTATAAAAGTGTTCATTTGTGTTCTCTGATTATGGGAAAAATAATAAAAAAAATCGTAGGTTGCGTATTTTTTGCTGTAATAGGGTGGGAAAGTCTGGCAAAAAAAACAGCGTTGAATGTAATGAAACACCATTTTCTGGATGAGTCCCGGATGCTCCCCGGAGCTATCCAGGCTTTTTTTTTTTTTTTTTTTTTTTGCAGGGATATTCCTGCGCGGGCCCTAAGCCTCTGGCTGGCCCACTAAGTGTTGCTTGTTTCCGTTTTACTTGGGCGGAGTATGAGTATTTGACTCGTATGGTCGCTTCAGTAAGATTTTGCCATATGTGTTTAACAACTTCTTCTGCTCTGTTGAATCTAAGTTGAAATCTTAATGGGTTTGTTACTGTGCACTGTGTTAGATAATGTTCCAGTGGTCTGTCGGGCATTTCTCCACAGTGTTGACATTTCCTCTCATCTTCCGGAACCTGTAAGCCTATTTCCCATGCACATGGGTATCCAAGCCTCTTGCGATGTAAGTGTACTTCTGTTGTTCTACTGCTCCCTTTCATCAAACTAAGTGGTTCGTAGTTGAATTCTTGTACCAACCCGCAGATCCTGATGTTGCAACTGCTGTGTTGTGGTTACTGTACAGCTTTTGCATTTCTCTGTTTCTAATTACTTTCTTAATCTGCGATACTCTGTGGTATGTAAATGTCTACATTTCTTCTCTTAGTTGCAAATTTTGCAGCTTCGTCTGCAATGTCATTTCCTATTATTCCCACATGACTTGGCACCCAGTTGATAAGTACCCGTCTGCCTTGTCATTTGAGTGTTTGCATTAATGATATAATATTTGTGATCAGATGTATGTTATCACATGTGTGTTCTTGTTGCAAGGTTTCAATGGCGGTTCTCGAATCTGTATGTATGATATCATGTTGTCAGTGTTCAGCAAGAGCATGTTCCAAAGCCTTTTGAATAGCTAGCATCTCTGTTTGTAAAGTCGAACACCCATTTGAGAGCCTCCAACTATTTACAGAGTTTCCTGCTTTAACTGCAGCTCCGGTTTCTTGTTCCTGCTGGTTTACTGATCCATCTGTGAAGTAAGTGAAGCTGTCGGATGCCAAGTTTGCTTCTATATGCATCTGTGCAATGTTACGTAGCAGATGAGGATTTGTCTGGTTCTTTTTTCCTTCAATAACCATAATCTTAAAGTCTGCTGGTGGGGATTCCCAAGGGGCTTGCATAACAAAGTCTGCATGTATTTCGTCGACAACCTTCTCAGTGACTGTGTTATATCGAATGTATTGATGGTGTTTATCGCACAATGGGTCCACCTGTTGCTATTGGAGGCTCTTCTGTCCAGAGTTAGTGCTCCAATGATTATATCTTTAAGTGAACTGATTCTAGGTCTAGTCAATATCTTGGTCAGCATGCATGCAGCAATCCCTTTTACCCTTATTTCAATCGACGTTAGCTTGGTTTCTAGTCTTAGGTTCAGTATTTTAGTCCAACTGGGAGCTCCTGTTACGATTCGCAATGCATCGTTTTGAATAACCTCAACATTTGCCCACTGACCAGGAGAAAGAGTGAGTAACACAGGCGTTGCATAATCAACTAGGGAACGAACGGCGTGTATGTAAAACATTCTTAACACTTTGTGTCCCGCTCCTAGACGGGGCCCTATGATTGCTCTCATTATATTCAGTCGTGATTTTGCTTTCTCTTTTAGATACTGAATTTGATTGTTGAATGTCATTTTAAAATCTATCTACACTCAGAGATATTGATATTGTGTAACCCACGGAAGGTTAATGTCTTGAATGCGAAGGTGCTTGTCTGGAGTGTTGCCGCCTAGTCTCATTGCCTTAGACTTCTGTGCAGATATTTTTAGTCCTAAAACGCTGCATTCAGATATTACTTTATCTAATGCACCTTGTGCTTTATTTAGAAGTGAAGGACCTGTAAATGACTAATGCTATATCATCAGCATAGCTTAGCAATTTAACCCCTTCTGTAAATGTCATGGTAACAAGGTTTTCCATAAGGATGTTAAAAAGACTAGAACTGAGGACTCCTCCTTGTGAAGTTCCATTCTCATGCAAGTGGTAGTCCGACACTTGTCCTTGCAACTTTACTCTGGCATACCTGTGACTTAGGTAATCTTGAATCCATGCTAGCACATTTCTCTTTACACCTTTTTAAACTAAAGTGTGTAAAATTGCTTGCGGGCTTGCAAGTTCGAAAGCTTTTTCTAGATCAAGGAAGATCACTATAGCTGGACCTGAGTTAACTGTTCCTAGTAATGTTGCTATGTAGTTGGCAGTACCTACTCCTCTAGTGAAGCTATGCAGGCTGATATGGATATATAAGCTTTCTGGCATTAGTCAATGTGCATAGTTCTTGCCTACCAGGGACCTACTGAGGCTTGCACTGTTCGCTCATGCCTGGTCCCACGATTTGTGGGCGTTTCAGGTCGTATCCTCCGGCCTGTGGTGGCGTTGGGTGGCTCCTACTCCTTCGGGAGGTTGTGGGCTGGTGGGGCAGGCCTCTTCTCTTGCTCTGTCAGGTCGCCTTGTAGTGGGTGCACTTGGATGTGGTACTAAGATAGAATGCTCTCCTCTCCAAGCTCACTGCATCAATTGTGGGAATGCCCACCCTTCGTTGTCCTACACATGTGTAAAGGGACGTCTTAGCAGCATTATAGGCCCCTGGGCAAACCAGTGAACTGGGGCCCCTACGACAGTCACTCGCAGGAATAAAAAGTAAATGGTCGTTAATATTAAACATATATTTATTTTTTTTGGCACTTCAACGAAACTGGTGTTAAAAAATTTAAAACATGCTGTAGAGCAGTAACTAATCAACATGAAAAACATTTGAACAATACACAAGGCTTGAAAAGCCCAATAATATTCAGTAAGCTACACAGATTAAATGATACTGTATGAAATTACTACGAACTTATTATAAAAAGCATTTGTGGCACTTCTTTTCAGAGAATTGCTTTATTATTGTCTTGAAGTTAAATGGTCTTCACGATGTCATTTGCCATGCACATGAGTGAAGGCCAGTTCAAACGCTGCTGCCCCATTGTGGTATGAAGCAGATTTTTTTTATAAGTTTCAATATTAAAAAGAAAGTTATCCTTTACAGTTGGTCACCATTATGCACATGAACACACTGAGTGCAATTTCAACATTCGGGAATACAGATTTCAAATTGTCAGAAATCATTTTTCTGTACAGTGCAGAAAGATTCTCACTATTTTCATCAAGAGCCATGTAGTGCTGAGATGATCACATTCATTTAAAAGGTCATTATAATTCAGGTCTTTGTGATATATATTAGCCAGATGTCTTCGCTTTCAGTGAGGAGCCCCTCCTGCTCCCTGGAGGTATTAGACTGATATATGCTATATTAGTCTAGGGCATCAGTCAATGGAGTTCAGCCTACCGGGGATCACGAGACAGAACCTGCCCCCCTCAGAGAGGCACAGGGAGCAATGGCCTATGGAAACCCCCATATGTTTTGGTGCATTCCATGTATGTCATCGACCTGGGTTAGGCACCCAGAAAGGTAGGCATAACAAACAGACCTCACTTGGTAAGAAATTGCAACTGATGACTGAACAGAGGCAGAACTCCCCAAAACCAAAAGAAACAAGCAAACGACATATGCCGCGCTGCTGTCCACGCAGCCCTGGGCCTCTGCAGGGAAAGCCCCGGACCCTTACGCCGGCTACTCACATCTTCAGTTTGTTGGCTGATGTGCTCTTGGGCGCATGTCAACTCTGATCTCGGTTTCTTGCAGGAATTTGTGCCCTTGTGGTGTTTCGGGCTGTTTGTGGCGTGTTGATCAAGATTAACATATTGTACTGGGGCTGAATGTGCTTAGGGCTGCCTTCCCTAAGCACGCCGTAATTATTATACTTGAGTTCTAGGGTTGCCTTCCTTAGTGCCTTCATTAATCTTATTCTGTAGGAGTTCTTGCTGCGCAGCATTTACCCTGCCCTTGGGGCCAGCTGGGGTTTTGTGGCCTTTGTTTGGCCTTGGGTAGGAAGTAGTGTTGCTGGTTGGGATGCAAGATTCTGCGTAGCTTGTTTACCTACACTGTGGCTATGTTCCTGTTCCTTCTGGTGGCACTGTACATTTGTGGAGGGGTTTTATTTTTGTTAGCCAAACAAGGTAGACCCTGGTAGAGATATTGGTCCATATAGTCCAAGGACTACTATTAGGCTGTTAGTTCAAGGCGAGTTCCAACTCGCCTTGCGCGAGTTTGAAGGTTGTTCTGTGCCCTTATCTCAGGGTGACAGTCACCTGTTTTGCCTCCATCATGCTGCTTGTGGGATTGCTGACACCATCGACCCGGGGTCGAGCGGGTCTTGTTCCCTGCTTGTTCTCCAGTTTACTGATTCTTCAAAAGATCTTGGGGGTCACGCGGCTGTCACGTTGCTTGGTTGATTTAGGTTATTGCAACGCACTAGGTTGGTTACCCGCTCGAATGCCCTGGGGCTGCCCCGTTTTAGTTAGGCGTTGGTTCAGTCTGCGCCCCTGGATCGTTTCCCTGCTGTTGGTTTTCCTCTGCTCCCCCTCCCCCTTCCTACCACTGGCTCCCTGACGTCTGAGGGTTTTGGAATCAGGGCAGGGTTTAGTTGGGGATGATACTCCGATGGCTTGGGGGGCTGCCCCATTCGTTGCGGGGACAGTGGCCTTTGAGCCTGCTCCTCCCATCGAGGCTTCTGGGCCTTACCAGCAGGCCCCTTTCTAGTTGCCTTTCCCTTGGACTCTTGCCTTTCTTTAAGGGTGGTGGGCTGCTCTGCCCCGGGGCCTTTGTTGGAAGTTCTTGGGGCTGTGTGGGGGGGGGGGGAGTCCGATAGCAGTTCTGTTTTTTTTTGTCCCTGCTTGAGCCTTGTGTCTTCTGGGTATGGGGGAGTAGGTTTGTCCCTCCTTCTTATCTGCTTTGGTTTCCCGCATTTGGTGGCTCGGCTCCCTTGCACTGGCCGCGTCTTTTGTTTCAGTAGCCATTTTCTTTTCTGCAAGCACTTTCCCCACCTGGCCACCAGGGTAGCATTGCTTTTACATGTGCCTGGAAGTGTGCACATTTTAACAATCTTAGAAGATAATTTTATTTTATTTTATTGTTTTCTTATGCCTAGTAGTGTTGCAGGCTATCATCCCAAGTTCCTTATAAGGGTTAACGAATGTATAGAAAAGGCCTGGATCTGTTTTACATTTGTCTGCTATACCTTTCTCAAAGTTCCTTTCTGCCTCTCTCCTCAATGCTGTGTAATTGTTTCATGCTTGCTCATAGTGCTGCTATGTTTGTGGGTTAGGCCTCTTCCTGTATTGACCCCATTTCCTTGTCTTTTCTCTCTGGCCCTCTCACAATTACTGTTAAAACAATCCTGTTTTCTGGTACTGCATCTGCATTTTTGGTATGGATGTTTGTTCCTTCATCATATATTTCGCAAAATTTGGCATACATATCATTTTCTTCCTTGCCTAGCAACAAGCCTGTCCAATTAAACTTATAAAATAATTTTCTAAGTTCCCCATAGTGCTCTCTCTTGAAATAGAGTTTAACATACATTTCAATGCCCCCATCTTTTCCAGATTATATCGCAAATCATATGTAATTTCCAACAAATGTGTTCCCTGGTAGGATTCAGACTGTGCTTCGTGCTTCGTTGCGGGGACAGTGGCCTTTGTGCTTCGTGCTGTACGCTGTAAGCGTGCAGCCTGAAAATAAATGCCACCAACACACGCATGATTTTTTTTATTTTGTTTTTAAAGGCAAGTGTGATGGCCAGGAGGGCTATTCGTATGGCTAAGCATGAGAGTTGGAAATCTTATTTCTCCACCATTACAGTTGACATTCCTCTCCCCCAGATTTGGAAGTATATCTGCAAGGTAGTGTGTAAGTTTATTCCAGATGTCAAGCCAGTCCTTCACCTCCATGGTTGTTGTTGTCCTAACTGCATTGTTCCTATAAGGTTGTACATCGCGTTGTTTGACTGTCCTGATTTTCAGGACGCTTACATGGCTTGTTTCCAGACTGTCCCTTGTGGTCATTTGTCTCTCGACAGAATTCTTGGTGAATCCGATACCTTTGATATTGCTCGCCTTGTGCACTATTGCTATCGTATATACATATTTAGGCCCTTTAAATATCCTGTGACTTTGATGGTGCTACATAGTCTCCCCCGGTTTGGTGCTTTCTTTTGATAATTACTTGTATGTAAAATTCAAGTTTGAAAGGAACAAGCTGGCTTTGGTGATTGCACATGTTCCATGACATGACAAAACTGAGTGAAAATTAGAATTGTTGCAGTAGTTTGAAGAGTTAGATTGGTATGATACCAAGAATTTACAAAATAATTGATATGGGCAATTTAAATGTTGAAGTGGAAATAGGTGCGAATGTGATGGATGGTCGTATTGTGACAGAAGTAAATAACTGAAAATATACATGCAATATTGGTCGTGTTGTGCCTACAAATTGAAATATACATGCAATAAATTAGTTTTAATGCCCGTATCCTGCAATTATATCAAGAGATAAGTAATAATGTATCCATACCTATTACACACATCTAACAATATTTCAGGTTATCAACGAGAACTCAACTATCGTCACAAGGATGGGTCCTACAGTGCATTTGGAAGTTCTGATTCTTCAGGCTCCACATGGCTAACAGCTTTTGTTCTTAAGTCCTTCAGTCAAGCTCGTCAGTTTATCATGGTAGGTAAGATTTATTTAAATGTGAGATGGAAGCATAGAATTATAGTATAGTAAACTTTTCACTGATAATAACACCAAGAATATGACATGTAAATTAACGATAGCCTCTTATCTATGAAGTCTTATAATTATAAACATCTTTTCTGTGATGAGCCCCGTTGGCTTCCTGAAGTTATCATCACTGATTAAGGGCCATACTACGTAGTGTCATGGGTTCTTTTTGCCTACCAGGAACCATGAGCCAGAACCTGGCAATCTCAGAGGTACAGGAAGCAATGGCCTATGATCACTTTACATTTAAAATTGATCATATTTGCTATCACCAGGGAAGGCACCCAGAAAGACAGATGAATCAAAACAAACCATTGTCTGGTTTAAAAATGAGACCGAAGCCTGCAAAACGTCTAAACTCCCCCAAGAAGAAAAGAAACAACCAAAACTTGGTGAAACTAGTCCCCCTGCTAATTAGCTCCACCTCCTCCCCTCGTTAGCCCAACCACTTGGGCTGGACGGTAGAGCGACGGTCTCGCTTAATGCAGGTCGGCGTTCAATCCCCGACCGTCCAAGTGGTTGGCACCATTCCTTCCCCCCCTTCCCCGTCCCATCCCAAATCCTTATCCTGATCCATTCCAAGTGCTATATAGTCATATTGGCTTGGCGCTTTCCCCTGATAATTCCCTCCCTCCCCCCCCCCCCGTTGAGGGAGGAGGAAGCCGCCTGGCCTGCTTCAATTCTTTACTGATGTGCTTACCTAGCGGTCATGCTGCTCTGGATACTCTGTTGTGGGAAAAACTCCAGGCAGCTATTCTCTTTTTTAAATTGACTTCAATAAGATAAAGTTTATCTTATTTATTTTCTTAGTAAATAAGAAATTGAGTGAACTGAATGTACTTGTTAAAACTGCCTGAAATTATCTCACATACTGTGGGGGGGGGGGGGGAGGGGGGGGACAATTTGTAGCTTAAACCACTTTGAGATGGCGCCTTTTTAAACTACAAACTGTTTACCTTTCATATATAATTATACCATACCGCATATGGTGGTCTAGTCTAATATTATGTCAATAATTATGGTAATTATTACTATTTATGAATACTACTTTCACAGTATAGAACAAAAAGGGCTTAGCTGTTCCTGTTGAAGGGGCCTGTTAAGGCTGTGTAAATGTAGCATCCAAGATGGGTGTGGCCCTGTGCCTCTGAGTGCCACGTAATGGCGGGTGTTAGGAGGCCTACAAGGCTTGACATACAGCTAGGTATATTATATGTAAGGCCCAACTGTCTGCACAGCTTCTTGCTACTCCAAACACAATTACCTGTTTGGGATGTAAGGAATTAATAAAAGTTCCCTAAACAGATAATTACAGGTATGACATGGAATATGAGGGCGTTAAATGGTGTAAACGTACTTCTTGTTGTGGTTTTCATGCTAATAACCGACTACCTATCTATATTAAAATGATGCATCACAATAAAACATAATACCAGGCAGTTGGATACTCAAGTGCTCCAGTTGTAGTGGTGTTGCTGTGGTAGTTCTCATGGGATAGAGTAGGTCTATTAAGAGACTAGTATCACAACTCTCAGGAGCACTCGTTGTTGTTGATAGTTTTGTGTAAGATGACGCTCTGGGCGACCGACACCCCTGTTGTGTTCCAATGTTTTTGGTGGTTCCAATTCTAAATTTAATTTTACAATAACAAGGGAGTCGAGCTATATTTTGGTGTTAGTAATTATATTCAGTCTTAGTGTACACTTTTTTTTATTCAATTTAGACACTAGACTGCTATATAAACAGTATTTAATAAGGTAAATATACGTGTCGTCGATGACGTCACGGAATCACCCATTCTCTATCTTGAAGGGGATACTCTAAGGTGTTACTATATTATTACGTGTGTCGGATTTCACAACATCTGTTCAATTTTTTTGCCTTTTAGGCAGTACTTTACACAGGAATGTGCATGAGCTAGAAGTTATAGTGTACCAGAGCTGCATAAGCTCAGGGTTTCCTTCCCTATGTGCTTTGTGAGCATTACCTTTGTACGGTTTGGGTTGTCTTCCCCTGGGGCGTTTGGGGAACGCTTCCTTTAGGGAAAGGCTCGCTTTAGGGGGCCATTTTCACTTGGGGATGGTCCTCGCCCTTAAAGTAAGCCGGGGGTCTTGTGCTTTGTCTTACCGGCTAGTGGGGCACACTGCGGTTAGCACAGCCTGCACTTTTCACAAGCTACTTATGGCCTTGCTGATATTTCTCCTAGGCTCCTCATTTGCTGTGGTCCAGTCATGGTGTTTTACTTCATAATTTTTTGTGTTATTTGCTATTTTACTAGCGGGTCCTGCCTTTGTCTTTACTAGGCCAGCCTAGAGTGTGCATCGTAGAACCCCCTTTCCTTTTACTTTGGCTTTGGGGTGGGGCCTAGTTGCCTGCATTGACAGGTTTACAGCGCGGACCCCAGTGCCTGGGCTTCCTGCAGGGTTCGTTCATCATGCAGGCTCTGGAAACCCCCCACGGGCACGGTTGTACTATGGATACCTCTTCAGAGACCGTTCTCCATTTATGTGATTTTGAGGGTTGTTCATCAATGCTGCCACTCAGTGATGATCATGCTTTTTGCCCCCTCCCCCACTGTGCTGCTGATTAGGTTGGCAACACCTACGACCCAAAGTCATGTGGGGCCTTCTTCCCCCCCCCTCCCCATGTGTTCCTACTCATCAGTTCTCTTGTAGAGGTCCAGAGGTTTCATGCAGCGAGTGCTTTGCGTCACCAGTGTTTGGTGTTGCAATGCTCCGGGTGGTGTGTCCGTTTGCCCCATTTGTGTTTAGGGCCTTGGACTTTGGGATGTTGGTCTCCTCAGCCTCGGTTCTGTCCGCACCCCCTCTTCCTTTCCTGGTGGGATTGGTTCGCCTTTCTCCTTCAACCCTGCATCAGGCTCTGAGGCATCTCAGCGTTTTGGACTCAGAACAAGGTTTAGCTTGGGATGTGGCTTGGGCTGATCCGGTGGTTGCCCCTTCCAATTTGGGTGCAAAAGCAGTTGAGCTGCTCTTTCCCACTGAAGCTTCAGAGTCCTTCCAGCGGACTCTCCTCTTTTGAAGCTTTTTCCCTAGGGCTTCGTCTTCCCATCCCGAATGGTGGGTGTGGATGAGTGCTTTTCTCCAAGGTAGTTGCCTGCGGTTCCCATGGCTTTCGGGAAATCCAATTGGAGTTCTTGGACTCCTTTGTGGCTTTTGTGCCTTCTCCGCAGCACTTATTGTTGTAGGGTAAGGGGGTTTTCTTATCCATCTTCCTTGTATGCCTGTGTTAGGGGCATATCCCCCCCCCCATCTCTGGATTCGTTTCAGGAGCCATTTGGTGCCTTGTGTTCGTCCTTGCTGAGATTTTCTTCTTCTCGGGTTCCCCCGGAGGAGGCTTGGGAGGCATTAGAGCTTACCTCCTGCCTGAACTGGTTTCTGCCTCGATCATGGATCCGGCCTCTTAAAAGTTTGGGTCCCTTGGGTGCGTTCTGAGGTTCTTGTCATCCTGGCTTGTGGACTGTCCTTTGGTTTCCTCAGAACTGGGCGCGGTTTTGCCGTTCTGTAAGCTTGATTGTCAGGACGTATCTCCTGTGTTGTTTTTTTTCCGGGTGGAGAGGGGGGGGGGGCTGGATCTCTTGTGCCTCTCAAGGCATGTTGGCTTGCCTCTTCAACCCGCCCTCTTAAAAATAATGTTACTTTTCGCTCGTATGTGTGCTATGGTCAAAAATGGACTTAATTTGAAATTAAATCAGCTCACATAAATTATGCACTGTCCCGTTTTCTGTTCGAGTCATCCAACTTACTCGGAAAAGTTAGGAGACGAAACTTTCAAAGCCCACCTAACATACCAGTGGACACTTACTGTTTTGGAAAAAAAATCCCAAATATATTTTAATTTTTTTTTCATTTTCAAATTACGCCCATATGGGTAAAGGGCCAAATTCAGACGTAATTTGTAAGAGGACAGGTTGGCCTCTTTGCCCCTGTCCTCTCCCGTGTTGCGAGTCTAATTTGGCTAAAAGCTCGGGTTCCCGTTCTTTTGGCTGCCTTGGTTGCTGCTGTATTTTTGGACTCTGTCGCACCTGGCTTCTGTCATGCGGTTCTTGTTTTTCACCTCCCGTCTCGCAAGTCAGTAGGCTGTGCTGGCTCCTCCTTTGGACTTGGCGTGAGCCCTGGCTCTTCTTTCTGCTTCTTCCTTTTGTTCTCTGCTCTTAACCGAGGACAGTATTGCTCAGTTTTTATTAGCGGCGTTGGTATATTGTGTCCTATTTTTTAATTCTTGTGTGTTCAGGGGGGTCAGTCTCGATCTTCCCAGATGGGTTGGGCTAGGGCTTCGCCTGCTGTTAGTCGAGGTGGATCTTTTTGGTGCCAGCAGTCGGTTCGTACTTGTTTCCCCAGCTTTTTCTCCGGCTGTCGGTGCCATGCTCACTCTGTTTGGATCAGGGCAGTTGGAGGGAGGCTGGCTCTCTATGGCTGCACTTTGTCCCACGATTTGTGGACGTTTCGGGTCATCTTGTGTGGTCTGTGGTGGCATTGGGGGGGTTCGAGTCTGGTGGGGCTGGTCTCGTCTCTTCCCTCTGCATCGAATAGCTCTTTGCATCGAGTAGTCTTGGAGGAGTGAGTTTGGGCATGATCGGCACAGCCTTATTTTTCGGTGGGTTCCCGCCTTTTTCCGGTACCAGAGTGGGTTTGAGTATTCTTCGCTTCTTTGTGGGGTTTCTCCAGTCTATCCTGGTTGATTACTTACCCAACTTTTTGTATGATTCCTATTCTTGGGTCTGGCTCGTCCTCGAGCTGGGCCCTTGGATGAGTTCCGTGGACCTCAAGAAAACCTTTTGGCATGTACCGATACATCCAGGGTTCGCGGATTGCTTTGGTTTCATGACAAGCTGACAGACTTCCTGCCTTCAGGCTCTCCCGTTTGGGCTGCAACTGGCATCACGCATTTTTATGTGCTTGACTCGGGTCGGTGCCCTGTTCTAAGGCTCGTATGTCTCAGATCGTCTGCAGTATACTTACCGTATATCTAGCCAACCTGTAGTCTAACCTTGTGCCCATGATATCCGTAGGTCTCCCGCTCTGTCGGATGTATTTGTTATTTAGTCTTGGGCCGATATTCGGATGTGAGGGTTTTTCGAGGCCTAATAGGGTTTTGGCGGATGGGTATCTAATTACTGTCCCTGGTCCTCAGCAGCCATGTGTAGCTTTGGGTCGTGTGTCATAGTCAACAGTTTTCTCTTTGGATGGTTACCTGCGGTGCTGTTTCCTCCCTGGTAAGTGCCCTTTCCTTGTCCTTCTCTGTGGGTAAATTGCTTGAGAGAGCCAACAGGAGACTATCCCGAGAAAATCAGCATTGAATGTAATGAAACATCAATTTCTGAGTGAAGCCCAGAGGCCTCCTGACACCCTGCCTTCTCCAGGGCGTCAGTTTGTTCCATCATCACAGAAATTAACTTTGAGCGCGCCAACTGACCCGATATGTCTTCTTTCTCCCTGCAAACAAGGTGAAAAGGTGGGGGGGGGGGGGGCAAACAAAAGGCTGATAGTGGCTTGTTTTCGTTGTCTGGTGGAGTTCTTTTGGCAATTTTGAGGCTACGGTCTCATATTTATATCATGCAGAAATTTGGTTTGGTTTGCTTATCTTTCTGGGTGTTTCCCTGGTGGTGGTAAGTATGATTAAACTTTAAATGTAAAGTTTTCATAGGCCATTGCACCCTGTGCTTCTTCTGGGGGGGGGGGGGGCAGACTGTTGCTTGTGGTCCCTGGTAGGCCAGTAGAACTCCACGACTGATGGTACCTAGTAGTTTGGCACTAATCAGTGTATGATAGCTTCAGGGAACCTCTGGGGCTCACCCAGAAATTGACGGCTTCCCGGAGCTTATCCAGGCTGATATGGAACTATTAACTTTGGCATCATGGAGTTCTTAGGCCTACCAGGGACCACGAGCCAGAACCTGGCCCCCCTCAGAGGCATGGAGAGCAATGGCCTATAGAATTGCACATGTGATTTGGAGCATTCTATGTCTGCATCGACCGGGTCAGGCGCCTAGAAAGGTAAGCATCCCAAAGCAAACTCCTATTCTGGTTGAAACTACTACTAAAAGTCAAACGAGTGGACAGAACTCCCCAAAGAAAGACAAGCAAACAAGCATGACGTCACCACGTTGCCGCGCCGCCGTCTGCACAGCTTCCACCTCCCTGGGATTGGGAAGGAGGAGCCCCAAACCCCTCGCACTGGCATTTATAGCAGCCGGCTCTGTTCCGCCTGGGTACGTTGTCCTCTTACGGGATTTTTCTGTTTTTGTTTTCCTGCCTGGTGTGGTGGTGGCGGGGGGTCTGCCTTTGGTTCATTGCCCCCAATCTATATCTTAGGTTTATATGTCTGTGTTCTGTGTGGCACCCCCTGCTAGGCCCCAGTGAGTGGACACGTCCCGGGAGTTCAGTTTTTAGCAGTTTGATTGGTAGACTTGGACACCGGTTCGCAGTACCCTGCGTGGACTTTCCTTAGCAACACCAGTCCTGGGAAACCAACCCTGGGAAACCCTGTGGGGGCGCAAGGGGTCCGATGGACACGACCTCTAGGTCCCCTCTTGCCTTGTGCAAGTTTGAGGGTTGTTCTGTCCTCTTGTCTTAGGGTAGTTCTTACTGTTTTTACCTCTGTCATGCTTCCTGTTGGGTCGGTAACACCTTCGACCCAGAGTCCTGCGAGATTTGTTGCTTGTCTGAGACTTGGTTCACATAGGCCACTGATGACTTTAAAAGTGTGCAGGTGGCTCAGGCATTGCATGCTAGATTTAGGTTGCTGCAACGCATTAGGTTGATTGCTTTCCGGGAAGCCCTGAGGCTGCAGCGTTTTGCTTATAGGGACTCGGACTTCAGTGTGTTGGTTGCCTCGGCCTTGGTTCAGTCCGTACTCTCCTCGTTCATTGTCTTCTGTGGTTCATTCTGATCTTCACACCCTGCTTCCGGCTCCGAAGTTTCTGAGGGCTTTGGGGTCGGGGCTGGGATTAGAAGGTTCTGAGAGACTGGCAGTTTCGAGGGTTGTCCCTTCCGGGGGGGGGGGGGGACGACGGAGGCATTCGAGTCGGTTCCTCCAGCCGTGACAACAGGGTCTGATCAGTGGGCCCCCTTCATTCCTACCTTTCCGGCTGCCCCGGTTTTTACTTGTGGGGGCCAGGGCTGTGGAGGACGACTCGGCCCCGGGTCCTGGTATGGAGGTTCCTGGAGTTTGGTAGGGCCTGACTTGGGGCCTTCGACCCCATTGGACCCCATCTGGGTTTCCTTTCCCCCGAGCGGGGCGTACTGTTACAAGGCATGGGGTTTTCTTTCCAATCCCCAGCGTATGAGTTGGATTTGGCGTCGGCTCCTCCCTGGGCCCGTCGGTTCCGTCCTTTCGGAGGTTTTCAGCTTCCCACATCTCGCCTATTGAGGTGCAGGCTGCCATTGCGGCTTACCTCCTGTTCGGCCTGGTTAATGCCTCTATAATAAATCTGTCTTCTTTCAGGTTTGGGTTTTCATCTCCATACTGCATTCGTTATAAGGTTCCTGAGTCATCCTGGCTAGTGGACTGCCCTGTGTTGTCGATGAATACTTGAAGTACTTTGTCATTCCCGCACGCTTGAGTGGCGCGAAGCATTGACGATGGTCCAGGTTTACCTGGGGCGAATTCGAGCACCTTAATGTATGTTGGTTCGCCCCTGCCCTTCAGAGGGATGTTGGCCTGGTTCAGCATCACAGTGTTCCCTCCCTTTTGGCTGCACTGGTGGCTGAAGACTTGCGCTCTCGTGGCCTGTTGGCTTTGGTCTTGCAGTTCTTTTTCCTTCTGGAGCTGTCTTCAGATTGGCTTCAGGAGGATGTGAAGGCCCCTGGGGCCGTTCCTGGGACTGGTGCCTTGGTCTAGGCGGCACGTGTGTCGTCTGCACTGCTGAAGCTTTTTGCACCGATCGTGAGGGATGCGGTTGTCAGTTTTTTTGCTTGGCGTCTCGTGTATCAGCAAGTGGTGCTTGCTTCCTCAATGGAATCTACCTTGGCACTGGCTCGTAAGTTTTCGTCACCATATTTCGGGTTTTATCTCTTTCCTCGGTTTGTTGTGGCCCTTTCGGTTCAGGATTGTCACTACAAGACTTTTTCCTTTGGTATTGGCCTCTGGTGGGTCTGGTCGGGGTGCTTCATGCTCTTCTCTGACGCAGGGGCATCTGCTCTTTTGCTCTGATGATAGGTTTGTTTGCAGCTGTCTACTTCTTTTCTGGCAAAGAATAATATGGCTGCTTTCCAGAGGGGGCCGTGGGTTGTTGATGATTGGTGGTCAGGCCGGGTTGCATCATGTGTTGTCCAGTTGCTGCTCTCCACTGTTATTTGTGCGCCGTGGCTTCTGTGTCTGGGGATGCACTTAGGTTCGGTAACCCTTCTTCCCTGTTCCAGGGTTCGGGTCTCCCAGGTCGTCTGCAGGTTATTCGGTCGAGCCAGACTGTGGTCTATTCCCCATGCCCCACGACGTTCGTAAGTTCGCTGCTCTTGCTGCTGTCTTCAGTAACATGTCTTGAGCTTACATTCGGTCACGGGGTTTTTGGCGATCAAACAGGGTCCTGGCTGCTCGCTACCTGGTCAGGTTCTGGGACCTTGCCGGGTCTGTGTTGCTTTGAGACAGCAGTTGCAGCAGTTGTCTCGACTTTGCGTCGAGGGGAGAGTGCTGACTGCCTCCCGGGTAAGTCCCTTTTGTTTTCGTCTTGGTAAGTAGCTCCGGGAGCCGAAGGCACTCTCCTCCGAAACTAGCGTTGAATGTAATGAAACGCCATTTCAGGGTGAAACCCCGGAGGCTCCGGCATCCCTCACTCCCTCCAGTTGGCGTTTTTCTCGCGTGTTTTTGACATCCAGCCTCTGAACTGAAGGTGTGGGTAGCTGGGGTGAGAAGTCTGGGGCTCGCCATTCCCAAGGAGGGGGGAGCTGTGCAGACGACGGCACGGCACATGGTGACGTCATGCTTGTTTTTCTTTGGGGAGTTCTGTACACTCGTTTGACTTTCAGTAGTAGATTCAACAAGAAAGAGTTTTGTTTTGGGATACTTACCTTTCTGGGTACCTGACCTGGTCGATAGTAGACACAGAATGCTACAAATCACATGTGCAGTTCTATAGGCCATTGCTCCTCATGCCTCTCTGAGTGGGCCAGGCTCTGGCTCGTGGTCCCTGGTAGGCCTAAGATCTCCATTCACACTGACTGATACCAAAGTCTAATAGTTCCATATCAGCCTGGATAAGCTCCAGGGAGCCTCCGGATCTCACCCAGAAAATGCCATTTCATTACATTCGAAGCAGGTTTTTTAACTTTAGCTGGAAAGATCATATTCTCAAACCAAATATTTAATGCAAATTTCTTATATCAAAATAATTTTTTTGGTTGCATTCTAACCATCTGTAGGAATAAGGCGAGAAATGGTGCCACAACTAAAGGGTTAACCTTTTCCTCCCATACATACTGATGGATTTACTAACTGATTAATTCATGCTTGTATTATTTATTTTGTGTTTTGTCTCCACAGATTGATGAGGATGATTTAGATATGAGTCGAACGTGGCTGAAGCGCAGACAGATGGAGAATGGTGCTTTGACATAGTTGGGAAGGTCTTGCACAAGGCATGAAGGTAAGAGTGCAAGTTTGTATATATGTTCTTATGACCTAATATGGTTTAGACACAGACACAGACACAACACAGACACAGACACAGACACAGACACAGACACAGACACAGACCAGACACAGACACAGACAGACACACACACACACGACCACACACACACACACACACACACACACACACAACACACACACCACACACCACCACACACACACACAAGAAGTGTGTGTTCAAGAAGACCTGGACAAGCTGCAGGAATGGTCGAACAAATGGCTGTTAGTTTAACCCAAGCAAATGTAATGTAATGAAGATAGGGGTAGGAAGCAGGAGACCAGATCCAAGGTATCATTTGGGAGATGAAATACTTCAAGAGTCAGAGAGAGAGAAAGACCTGGGGGTTGATATCACGCCAGACCTATCCCCTGAAGCTCATATCAAGAGGATAACATCAGCAGCATATGCCAGGTTGGCTAACATAAGAACGGCCTTTAGAAACTTGTGTAAGGAATCTTTCAGAACATTATATACCACATATGTCAGACCAATCCTGGAGTATGCGGCTCCAGCATGGAGTCCCTATCTAGTCAAGCATAAGACTAAACTGGAAAAGGTTCAAAGGTTTGCCACCAGACTAGTACCCGAGCTGAGAGGTATGAGCTACGAGGAGCGACTGCAGGAATTAAACCTCACTTCGTTGGAAGACAGAAGAGTTAGGGGGGACATGATCACCACATTCAAGATTCTCAGGGGAATCGACAGGGTTGATAAAGACAGGCTGTTTAACACAAGGGGCACACGCACTAGGGGACACAGGTGGAAACTGAGTGCCCAAATGAGCCACAGAGATATTAGAAAGAACTTTTTTAGTGTCAGAGTGGTTGACAAATGGAATGCATTAGGAAGCGATGTGGTGGAGGCTGACTCCATACAGAGTTTCAAGTGTAGATATGATAGAGCCCAATAGGCTCAGGAAACTGTACACCTGTTGATTGACGGTTGAGAGGCGGGACCAAAGAGCCAGAGCTCAACCCCCGCAAGCACAACTAGGTGAGTACACACACACACACACACACACACACACACACACACACACACACACACACGCACACGCACACGCACACACGCACACACGCACACACGCACGCACGCACACACGCACGCACGCACGCACGCACGCGCACACACACACGCGCACACGCACGCACGCCAGGGGCGGTAGGGTTCGTTCTTCCGTCGGGTCCACAGCACGGTATGGGAGCTTGCAACCCGTCCTCGACTCAAGTCCATTACATCCAGCCGTCGCCCCACAGACGCATTCATAAATTTTAACATGCTGTTCATTCAAAACAAGAATTTTCTCAAATATAAATTAATATTATAATATATTAGCATATTGTGCATATATAGGCATAGGTTAGGTTAGGTGTTTAGGTTATGTTGGCCATTATTTGCAGTTGTAGTACGTGGGTGAAGCATTTATAGCGATGTGGTTCGAACGAAACTCGTCAGTGAAGCACTTGTTCCGGAAGTGTTCGAACAAAATCAGTTGTGAGTCGTGTGTAAACAGTTTTTCATTCATAAACAGGGGGTTTGGCGGGTGGATGGAATCACTTTTGGATCTTTGTTTGGAGGACGAGCTGGAGCTTTCGGTGGTGTGGATATTGCTTCTGAGGATTCGGGTCGCTCGTAGATCGACGATCAGGCTCCACTCGGACTGCTCCTCAGTGGTTCATTGCCTGAACCGTGGGGGTTCGTGTGGGGAACCGACCTGTGAAATTTATATTTATGTAATTTATATGAATTTACATAGTATTTATATTTGTTAATTTATATATTTCGATAGCAAATTGTATGATGGTTAAAGCGGACTGTATTTATTTGAATTCTCATAAATTGACTCTTTTACACATTATTGTGCGTTTATGGATTCATATATGTAGTCAATTAAACTACAGTATTAAACTACATATATTAGTAATTAAAATTGGGAGGCCATATCTTATATGGCTGATTTTGTTCTAGACAACCAGTATCGACACGGATGAACAAGCCAGTCGATCCACTTTGTGGGTGTGGCTGGCCACCATCTCATGTACTTGGTTACTAGTGATTCTTGTTCCTCTTCAATTGTTCCTGTCAAAGGGCACTTGCAATAATAACAGGAATCCTATATATGACAGCTATATCAGAGGAAATATTGATATATTATAAGAGATCTATCTTGAGGTTATCTTGAGATGATTTCAGGGCTTTTTAGTGTCCCCGCAGCCTGGTCCTCGACCAGGCCTCCACCAGAAGCAGCCCGTGACAGCTGACTAACACCCAGGTACCTATTTTACTGCTAGGTAACAGGGGCATAGGGTGCAGGAAACTCTGCCCCTTGTTTCTCACCGGCGCCTGGGATCGAACCCGGGACCACAAGATCACAAGTCCAGCGTGCTGTCCGCTCGGCCGACCGGCTTCCTAAATATTGAGAAAAATAGAAGAGAATATTACTCTGGGTTGGTCGCTGCCGTGTGATCTAATCGGAAATTAATCCTATCTACCTAGCATTACTGCCCTGGAATGACTAGATGCGATTTCGGAAAGACACTTCCCGTGTTTAGATGATGACTGCGTGTTGATGATGATGGAAGAAGCACTAATTTACTCTCCATAACGTCTCGTCCAAGGGAGAATTAGGAGCTGTTCTGCTCCGTTCTCTCCCCTGATGCCCATTGCTCTCTTGTCCAGATGTCAATAAGTGGTAGAAAGGTCACATTTACTCTGTTTTAGTACTAATAATTAAGTTAATTCAAGCGAGATATTTTTATGATAATTACAGTCCAAAGACTGCTGTATTAAAAATAAATCCCAGCAGAATTAGCTGGTGAAATTAATAGCGACTTAACAAAAATATCTCGTTTTCTATTAACGGAAAATTCCACTGTGCTACATCTTCTATAAGTTAATTTATTACAATCCAGCAGCAATATTATCTGCCTCTTGTATTGAATATTAGTAAATGGTGTCGGGTTTTCTGAAATAATTCTCCGGGGGCCAAACACAGGTCGAAGTCCAGTACTTAGGACAGACGAACACCAATACTACTCCTTCAAATTATTATATTAATTTGATGTTAGTAGTTAGTAATCACACATTTGCGCATCAGTTTGTACAGGACAGATGTCCCCGTACTAGAATTGCAAGGGATTGGAAGTCTAATGCGATTTTATTTCCCTGTTAACTCTTGGGAAGCAAAAATTCTAGCCTAATTACATTTTATTTAACCCAGAGGACTGAATGTGAACAAGTACTACAGTCAAGTATGATTCTGGGACTGCAGTGGGACCAGTGACTTTAGTTATATTAACTTGAAGCTTGTTCAGGTAACTGGTCACTGATTATATATAAACACTGATGGCCATGGAATACATCTTGCTTAAATAATAAATGAATCAAAATCAGTCATCAGATTTATATAGTCAGTCATGCTTTCTTTTGCTTATATGCAGGAGTTTATTTAGCTGACAAATTGAGGTTTAATTTGGTTAGGTGATTCAGAGGATTGAATATTCAATCAATAAAGTCTAGTATGGTTCTGAGACTGCAGTGGGTTCAGTGACATTGGTCGCAGTGACTTGTAGCTGTTTAGGCTACTGTTCACTGATTTACAACTGAAGCCTCAAGAACACATCTTTAGCTTTAAATGATGATATTAGGATTAACCCTCTGTTAAAATAGTCAGCTGTAATCTCCTTAGTATAATGCTACTGCAGTTGCATAATCGGCTGACAAATTTAGATTTCTATTGATATTGTTTATCTGCAGGCATAGGCCTCCTCAGGCTTAATACTGGGCCAATTCTGCCTCCTGCAGAATTTAACATGTTTATACCCTGATATTTAGTAGGGCTAACGATGTAGGTATCCTTGTAGGTGGTAATAGTCTGCACCTACAAGGATACCGAAGTCAGTAAGGTGATCAGACTTAATTTTATCTGCCAATTTTATTCTTTTATTTCTCAGGAATTGGGCTCCCAGACCTTGCACTTGTAGGTCGGCTGAAATTTTGTCCACCACAATGGCTTGTACTTGACAGACGTAGCTGCCTAATCGTACTGATGGTTGTACCACCTAGTAGACTTGAGGTCCTGCATCTGCTAGAAACCCTGAAATACTGTGTCTTCTAGGTTACAGGACATAATTGTAGTTCTTCTGCCAACTTTTTAGTGACAAACGTTCTCTGGGACCCTTGGTCAAACAACCCACGGGTATTGACGGGTATTCTGGATGGTAATTTAGGCAGTAGGCAAAATCACATTATTTTTGGATTGATTGCTGATTGGACACCGGTTGTCTGTTGTACCATGCAGTACTGTACTGTGGTGGGAATGTTATCTTCCACCTTGGGTCTGGAATACGTTAATTTCGTTTGTTTGCACAGTGCTGCATGGTGGTTACCTCTTCTACACTTGTTGCAGGTGTATAGTTGTGTCTCACAATAGTCTGTTGTATGATTTGAGACACCTTGCACATTTTTCCCACTTCTTGGAGTTGCTTAATAAGTGTCGTTCTCTGGATAATTGGTGTAACGGTATGTTGAATGTTTCCTTTTTGCAGAACATGCATGTCCCCCAGCCTACTGCACGCTTGGAAGTTACCGTTTTGGGTAAACTAGTAACAGTAGGCTTGGAGGATTCTGCTGCATAAGTGCCCGCACTGCCAGATTTTCTCCAACTTCGTGTGAAAGTAATTGGTTGATGTTTATTTGGGATATTTGTTTTACCCTTTAATTTACTATTATTTTTTATTTCTGAAGGCTCGCAAGAGGCTTTAACTTCCTTGTTAGCACGTCGTTTGTCTATGATAGAACGCAAACCTTCAGTGATGTCCTGTACTGTGAGGATCGTGTTACGTTGATGAATTACTGAACGTAAGCCCTCAGATATTTCATTAAAGAATAAGATACTTTCATTGTAGTGAGCACTCATTTGTCTCAATACGTCCCTAGGTATTTTCTCCTGGACAATTATTTTCAAGACCCACTCAGCTCCGTTTGTGTTGGCTGTCAGGCTGAGGGCCTTGATCATGGACTCTACCTCCAGCTTGTAGACTTGGAGTGAATCAGCTGAAGTCTCCGGTGAGGGTAAATGCAACAGCTCATGTACTAAATGTGACGTTCTTACTTCTGGATCAGCATAATTATCCTTGAGGAGTTATATTGCGAGGTCATAGCCGTCGCTAGTTAACCTCAGATGGGATACTACTGTTTTAGCTTCATCTGATAATTGTCCTTGCAGATAAGAAAATTTACTACTCTTAGGTAAATATTGTTTTGAGTCCACAAGGTCTATGAATTTGTTCCAAAATTCGTCCCAATCTTACGCATCTTTTCCTGAGAAAATGGGTAAATTAATAGGAGGGAATCGAACTTCAGCTTGACTTGTATTAGATGTAACAGTTGTTGTTGCCTTGTTCTGGGCAATTATTTTGACGAAAGGCTGTATTATAACATGGCCTGAGTGTGATCTTCGTAATTCGTTAGATGAACCATAATATCGTGTATTTCTGTTTCTGATAAATTGGTGTTGGCAAATTCAGCCACATATCTCACTATTTGGTATTTGATTTGCTCAAATTTGCCTGATGCTGCTTGATAATAGCTTCCCAGGTCAGCATAATCAACTGGAGATTGTCGTGACAAATCCTCACATTTCTTGATCTGTCTTGTTAAGTGGCTTTTAAGACCTGCAAGGTTTTTTTTTTCTTTTTGCAGTATCCATACTGGCTAGCTAGTTAAGCCTTGTGGGAATTGTACTTGGGTTGCTCATAATGTTGAACAAGTACTGCTGGAGTAGCCTAGGGTCAAATTCTGCAATCACTAGGCTAGAATCTTACCTCTTCTAGAAGTTAGCACTTTAAATTAATACACATTATATATAATCATACACACAAAGGATTTAAGTGATAAACCAATGTCACCGGAAGTACCTCTAGGTTAGCTCAACGTTCATACCTCTGCTGTTGAACAGCAGAGCTGTGGATGGCGTAAGGGCATGGGAGGCACACTTGTATACCATTGATGGTATTTCACTAATGATCCCAGCTTTGGTTTCTAGTGAGTGAATGATGGACACATCTGTTGGGCTTACTGGTGAAAGCAGAAGATAGTTTCGATAGCTGCCTGAGCTGTGTTAACAGGTGTCTGAGTCCGTGGGATTTTTCTGGCAAAGTTAGCACAAACTGATGGAAGGAACTATTAATTCAGTTCACCTTGTTGTCATCTGGTAGATCAGCAGCGCTAATTATCAGGGAGTCATGAAATTGTTGTTGCTCTAGGTCGTCTTTGGAAGCCGACTGGAGCATCTGAAGGAGGTTTATTTGTTTTCCAGATTTTGAAGGATGGTGCTTTGTCCTGGTTGGGTTTCCTCGGCCTTAACCTTGTGCATTTGTTCCATTGTGTTATCTGTTACAGCTTGTAAGCTGAGAATTGATTGATTGTTGTTGTCTAAGATTCGAGGAGGCAGACCATAGTGTTTTTGACAAAAAAAAACGTGTTCACTTCACACCTGTCTTTTCACCACATTGAAAGCATTCCATCAGTTTTTCTTAGCTGGCAATGACCTACCTCAATAGCATTGTGAAACACCGGCATTTCCCTTCGTTTTGCCTTTACTGTGCCACACACTCCAGTTCTATTAACAAGCAAGAACCTAGTTAGCAAGGGACTGGTATAATAGTTATCCGTGAGATTTTTCATAACAATCTTTTACATCCGTCAACTGTAAACTGACAGTCTAGATGGACCTCCTGGGGAAGGGACTGCTTATCTAACACGATAAGTGTTAGATAAGCAGCTCATTCCCCACTTTAGAGACCATAAAAAAATTATGAAGGCGCGAGCAAACACCGAGACTTCAACAAGTTTGAAATCCCTTTCACTAGGTCGTCGACCTTCACTAATCGCTGGAGCGAATCTGACGAGTAGGTCGCGGGTCCTCACACCATTTTTTTTTTTAGTGTGTGGTTGCATGAATCTAGTCCAGTCTCAAGAAGCAGCTCAAATTAATAGCAATAATTTCAGGCAACCCGGCAGAAACAGGTAAATCATAATGTGGGGTGTAACAAAAAGACAGTGTTCAATTTAACACACCAGTTTAATTCAACAAGTACTAACTACTACAACAACAAAAAATATCACTGACGCTACTCGAATCTCTCCTGTGACACCTTTACGACAGCTAAACACCAGCCACGAGTATAACTTCAGGATCCTTCCTGCAATCATGTTGTGCTGCATAAATGAACTAACCTGAACAGTACTGAGTGTTCAGAGGATGCAATCAAGCAAAACATACTATCTATACTCACAAATTGGCAAACACTCATGGTAGATTAGGAGACACATCTCCGGAACCTTCTATGAGTTACTTTACACTCTTTGCAGCCCTCCCCTGCAAATCCGTTGCAATGCAATCAAACTAGCAGCCTTCAATGATATCACAATGACTAGTGGGGTCACTGGCAACTCCAGCCAACCCTCCTTAATGAAATTCTTATGTTAAACACTTCGTCTCTCGGACGATCAACAATATCAATAACTAATTGATTACGTTAATCCCTGCCCTACGGACAGCTAATTAATCCAGCACGAGTTACTTTATCGTTACTATCGCCCACTCGATAGTTTACTACAATTTCTATGTCCAAAGTGCTATGAGGACTGCAGTCACCCTTGACTATCTTGAGCAATAATTCCTATCTCACTGATCAATACTAATTATACACAATACGTTACATCAACACTGGCTCAACAGTTACAACATCAATGAATGAATTCCCTCTGGAGTACTACCTACCCTGATTAACTCGGTGACTATTAACTATACCCGGACTGGCAACTAATCACACGTCTATGTTACTTAACAATGACTTTACTCTCCCAAGAGTCAGTCAATTATCTGTCCAACTGACAGATATTATAACACCGACGTTACGTTAATGCAACATGTCGCCTTCGTGTGAATCGATCGAACCCTGATCGGAGTTAACTACCTTGACTTCCGTGAACCTTAATTACCTGCCAAATGACAGATAATTTGCAACACGACAGTTATTAAAATGCAAGCACTTCCGCCCTCCCAGATTCCTATCCCACCGTTTGACTTTCCCTGAAGTGGCTGGTTTGGCCCCAATCCTTTGACCGACCAAAGCAACTGTTCCTGGAGATAAAAAAAAGTATCTACATAACTCAAATTGTCTTGCACAACAATTCCTCTGTAAACAATGAGTGTTCGCTGGTTACGTGACGTCAATTACCCTCTCAATCAATGCTCACTGATGATAGACTTCGATCTGCACAGAATAATAACACTACGTACTCGGCACACTGACGAGTTCACCCAGGACACAATAAATCAACACTCGGTGACCTAAAACAATTAGAACACGGCCCAACAATTTGCTGAAACCACAGTAAGAAGTATATTTCACACATTTCATCACCATTACAGGGAGAAGGCCTTAATCCCAACATCTGTATCGTCAAAGGTGGGGATTCTGAAGCAAACTCTTACCCATC
>WNGS01169498.1:68560194-68601761 GCA_020271785.1 Procambarus virginalis | reverse complement strand
GTAGGGCTAACGATGTAGGTATCCTTGTATGGGTAATAGTCTGCACCTACAGGATACCGAAGTCAGTAAGGTGATCAGACTTAATTTTATCTGCCAATTTTATTCTTTTATTTCTCAGGAATTGGGCTCCCAGACCTTGCACTTGTAGGTCGGCTGAAATTTTGTCCACCACAATGGCTTGTACTTGACAGACGTAGCTGCCTAATCGTACTGATGGTTGTACCACCTAGTAGACTTGAGGTCCTGCATCTGCTAGAAACCCTGAAATACTGTGTCTTCTAGGTTACAGGACATAATTGTAGTTCTTCTGCCAACTTTTTAGTGACAAACGTTCTCTGGGACCCTTGGTCAAACAACCCACGGGTATTGACGGTATTCTGGATGGTAATTTAGGCAGTAGGCAAAATCACATTATTTTTGGATTGATTGCTGATTGGACACCGGTTGTCTGTTGTACCATGCAGTACTGTACTGTGGTGGGAATGTTATCTTCCACCTTGGGTCTGGAATACGTTATTTCGTTGTTTGCACAGTGCTGCATGGTGGTTACCTCTTCTACACTTGTTGCAGGTGTATAGTTGTGTCTCACAATAGTCTGTTGTATGATTTGAGACACCTTGCACATTTTTCCCACTTCTTGGAGTTGCTTAATAAGTGTCGTTCTCCTGGATAATTGGTGTAACGGTATGTTGAATGTTTTCCTTTTTGCAGAACATGCATGTCCCCCAGCCTACTGCACGCTTGGAAGTTACCGTTTTGGGTAAACTAGTAACAGTAGGCTTGGAGGATTCTGCTGCATAAGTGCCCGCACTGCCAGATTTTCTCCAACTTCGTGTGAAAGTAATTGGTTGATGTTTATTTGGGATATTTTTTTACCCTTTAATTTACTATTATTTTTTATTTCTGAAGGCTCGCAAGAGGCTTTAACTTCCTTGTTAGCACGTCGTTTGTCTATGATAGAACGCAAACCTTCAGTGATGTCCTGTACTGTGAGGATCGTGTTACGTTGATGAATTACTGAACGTAAGCCCTCAGATATTTCATTAAAGAATAAGATACTTTCATTGTAGTGAGCACTCATTTGTCTCAATACGTCCCTAGGTATTTTCTCCTGGACAATTATTTTCAAGACCCACTCAGCTCCGTTTGTGTTGGCTGTCAGGCTGAGGGCCTTGATCATGGACTCTACCTCCAGCTTGTAGACTTGGAGTGAATCAGCTGAAGTCTCCGGTGAGGGTAAATGCAACAGCTCATGTACTAAATGTGACGTTCTTACTTCTGGATCAGCATAATTATCCTTGAGGATTATATTGCGAGGTCATAGCCGTCGCTAGTTAACCTCAGATGGATACTACTACTGTTTTAGCTTCATCTGATAATTGTCCTTGCAGATAAGAAAATTTACTACTCTTAGGTAAATATTTGTTTTGAGTCCACAAGGTCTATGAATTTGTTCCAAAATTCGTCCCAATCTTACGCATCTTTTCCTGAGAAAATGGGTAAATTAATAGGAGGGAATCGAACTTCAGCTTGACTTGTATTAGATGTAACAGTTGTTGTTGCCTTGTTCTGGGCAATTATTTTGACGAAAGGCTGTATTATAACATGCCTGAGTGTGATCTTCGTAATTCGTTAGATGAACCATAATATCGTGTATTTCTGTTTCTGATAAATTGGTGTTGGCAAATTCAGCCACATATCTCACTATTTGGTATTTGATTTGCTCAAATTTGCCTGATGCTGCTTGATAATAGCTTCCCAGGTCAGCATAATCAACTGGAGATTGTCGTGACAAATCCTCACATTTCTTGATCTGTCTTGTTAGTGGCTTTTAAGACCTGCAAGGTTTTTTTTTTTCATTCTTTTTGCAGTATCCATACTGGCTAGCTAGTTAAGCCTTGTGGGAATTGTACTTGGGTTGCTCATAATGTTGAACAAGTACTGCTGGAGTAGCCTAGGGTCAAATTCTGCAATCACTAGGCTAGAATCTTACCTCTTCTAGAAGTTAGCACTTTAAATTAATACACATTATATATAATCATACACACAAAGGATTTAAGTGATAAACCAATGTCACCGGAAGTACCTCTAGGTTAGCTCAAACGTTCATACCTCTGCTGTTGAACAGCAGAGCTGTGGATGGCGTAAGGGCATGGAGGCACACTTGTATACCATTGATGGTATTTCACTAATGATCCCAGCTTTGGTTTCTAGTGAGTGAATGATGGACACATCTGTTGGGCTTACTGGTGAAAGCAGAAGATAGTTTCGATAGCTGCCTGAGCTGTGTTAACAGGTGTCTGAGTCCGTGGGATTTTTCTGGCAAAGTTAGCACAAACTGATGGAAGGAAACTATTAAATTCAGTTCACCTTGTTGTTCATCTGGTAGATCAGCAGCGCTAATTATCAGGGAGTCATGAAATTGTTGTTGCTCTAGGTCGTCTTTGGAAGCCGACTGGAGCATCTGAAGGAGGTTTATTTGTTTTTCCAGATTTTGAAGGATGTGCTTTGTCCTGGTTGGGTTCCTCGGCCTTAACCTTGTGCATTTGTTCCATTGTGTTATCTGTTACAGCTTGTAAGCTGAGAATTGATTGATTGTTGTTTGTCTAAGATTCGAGGAGGCAGACCATAGTGTTTTTGACAAAAAAAAACGTGTTCACTTCACACCTGTCTTTTCACCACATTGAAAGCATTCCATCAGTTTTTCTTAGCTGGCAATGACCTACCTCAATAGCATTGTGAAACACCGGCATTTCCCTTCGTTTTGCCTTTACTGTGCCACACACTCCAGTTCTATTAACAAGCAAGAACCTAGTTAGCAAGGGACTGGTATAATAGTTATCCGTGAGATTTTTCATAACAATCTTTTACATCCGTCAACTTTAAACTGAAAGTCTAGATGGACCTCCTGGGGAAGGGACTGCTTATCTAACACGATAAGTGTTAGATAAGCAGCTCATTCCCACTTTAGAGACCATAAAAAAATTATGAAGGCGCGAGCAAACACCGAGACTTCAACAAGTTTGAAATCCCTTTCACTAGGTCGTCGACCTTCACTAATCGCTGGAGCGAATCTGACGAGTAGGTCGCGGGTCCTCACACCATTTTTTTTAGTGTGTGGTGCAATGAATCTAGTCCAAGTCTCAAGAAGCAGTCTCAAATTAATAGCAATAATTTCAGGCAACCTGGCAGAACACAGGTAAATCATTAATGTGGGGTGTAACAAAAAGACAGTGTTCAATTTAACAACACAGTTTATTCAACAAGTACTAACTACTACAACAACAAAAAATATCACTGACGCTACTCGAAATCCTTCCTGTGACACCTTTACGACAGCTAAACACCAGCCACGAGTATAACTTCAGGATCCTTCCTGCAATCATGTTGTGCTGCATAAATGAACTAACCTGAACAGTACTGAGTGTTCAGAGGATGCAATCAAGCAAAACATACTAATCTATAATCACAAATTGCAACAACTCATGGTAGATTAGGAGACACATCTCCGGTAACCTTCTATGAGTTACTTTACACTCTTTGCAGCCCTCCCCTGCAAATCCGTTGCAATGCAATCAAACTAGCAGCCTTCAATGATATCACAATGACTAGTGGGGTCACTGGCAACTCCAGCAACCCTCCTTAATGAAATTCTTATGTTAACACTTCGTCTCTCGGACGATCAACAATCAATAACTAATTGATTACGTTAATCCCTGCCCTACGGACAGCTAATTAATCCCAGCACGAGTTACTTTATCGGTTACTATCGCCCACTCGATAGTTTACTACAATTTCTATGTCCAAAGTGCTATGAGGACTGCAGTCACCCTTGACTATCTTGAGCAATTAATTCCTATCTCACTGATCAATAACTAATTATACACAAATACGTTACACTCAACACTGGCTCAACAGTTACAACATCAATGAAATGAATTCCCTCTGGAGTACTACCTACCCTGATTAACTCAGGTGACTAGTTAACTATCCCACGGACTGGCAACTAATCACCACGTCTATGTTACTTAACAATGACTTTACTCTCCCAAGAGTCAGTCAAATTATCTGTCCAACTGACAGATATTTAATAACAGACGTTACGTTAACGCAACAATGTCGCCTTCGTGTGAATCGATCGAACCCTGATCGGAGTTAACTACCTTGACTTCCGTGAACCCTTAATTACCTGCCAAACTGACAGATAATTTGCAACAGACAGTTATTAAAATGCAAGCACTTCCGCCCTCCCAGAATTCCTATCCCACCGTTTGACTTTCCCTGAAGTGGCTGGTTTGGCCCCAATCCTTTGACCGACCAAAGCAACTGTTCCTTGGAAGATAAAAAAAGTATCTACATTAACTCAAATTGTCTTGCACAACAATTCCTCTGTAAACAATGAGTGTTCGCTTGGTTACGTGACGTCAATTACCCTCTCAATCAATGCTCACTGAATGATAGACTTCGATCTGCACAGAATAATAACACTACGTACTCGGCACACTGACGAGTTCACCCAGGACACAATAAATCGACACTCGGTGACCTAAAACAATTAGAACACGGCCCAACAATTTGCTGAAACCACAGTAAAGAAGTATATTTCACACATTTCATCACCATTACAGGGAGAAGGCCTTTAATCCCAACATCTGTATCGTCAAAGGTGGGGATTTCTGAAGCAAACTCTTACCCATCACTCCACACAAATACACCTGCTGTCTTCCTACTGGCAACAGCGGCACCACGGCAAGGAATCCGTAGACCAGGACCTGAAGCCCGGCTACATACAGTAGGGACGGGAAGCAACGATGAGGAAAATTACTTGAAGATGAGGGGCTTTGTTCATCATTCTGCTTGTGGTGCCATGCGGTGACACTTAGCTGGACAATATGCTGCTGACGCAACAAAACTTTGCTTGGCAACACCACTGGCACTAGCAACAGGCGTGGTAAAACTCTTCTCTGATTCTAAATCCCCAAACCCAGAAAATGATTCACCTTCTTCAGACTCGTCGCTAAAAACATCATGATGTTGCACAGTAACACTTGAGCTATGTGTGTGTATATAGTGGTTGGGCGCGAAGTGGAGTAGATGTGGGTGAGGAGGCATGGGTGAGAAGGCTAGGCCGGCCCTCTGTGGTACCCACATGTTCACTTTCACTATCGGTCGTATCCACATCTTTTGGATTTGTGTAGTCCTCATCTATGTCGGAGTCGTCAATATCAGGTTCATCACCCACCTGAAATAATTCCTGATAAATTTCATCCTCGGTCAAAGATTGGGTTGCACACTGCACTGATCGCTGTCAGCTACTGGGCCATGGTGCGCTCGCCATGGTCACTGTCGGGTAAATGAAGCCTTCACAGGATTTTTTTCCAAGATGGCGTCAGTTTACTATCGCCCGTGGTTGGCCTATAGCTACCCCTATCCCTTGCAGGGCATTTAAAATCGTGCCCGGGACCCTCAATCGTATATGTATGATGTGCGCCAATCCGTGACAGTTACTCCCATCGTATATGTATGCCATTTAAGGGTTAAGAAATCACGTGTTCCTCGGCTGTCGACAAATATGAACCTTCATGTGTAAGAATAGGTCCAATACTGACAGTAGTTTTTGCTTTTGATTTTGCATACGTGAAGAAATATATTGTTTTTTCTTTCTCTCGTGTGTGGCTTTTCTGTTCTAATTGCATTTCTTCAATTTGATACGATTGCTTCAGTCTTTGCTCAATTTCTTCAATCCCCGTTTAAATTATTCCTTCTCTGTAGGAATAATCGTGTCTGCTTAAGTATTTCCGTTATTTTTTTCCATCTTTTGTAATGCTGTCTGCGTTCTTTTTCTACGTTGGTCCTCTTTCTGGCATTCCACAAAGGTACATGTTTCAGGAACTATATATTCTGTTAATTTTGTTGAGGTTTGAACATAATCTGTACTCAAATAACAATGTAGTGATCAAGCTTCAGTTCCTAGTCCCAGCTTTTTAACCAGTAGTATATGGATGTGATACGTATCCAATCCAAAGGGGTTGTGTTATTTACATTGGATTTACCTCGAGAGTTTCTTTGCTTACGTGTGTATATTGGTATTCCATTAGTACAATGAATTTATACAAGGAACAACTACCTATTTATTACAAAATAATTTTATTGCTTTGACTGTTGGCTAGTAATAATTTTGTTGTTGTAAAAGCAAGAGCTCTATTGATTTAATTTTAATTTTCAGGGTGGCATTGATAGCAGTGGTACACCTGTTCCTTTTACAGCGTATGTGCTCATTTCACTACTGGAAGCTGGTGAATCATCCTCAAGTGGAGCAGTTAGTGAGGCAGCTTTCTGCTTATTACAGGACAAAACCCAAGACCCCTATACATTAGTATTGAAGGCATATGCCTTGGCTTTGGCTAGGTTGTCTGAAGCAGAGGCTATAATACAGCAACTCATTAGTCAAGCTGTGGAGAACACTCATTCCATGTATTGGGAAATTCCAGCTGGGGCAGGTATGCACTTTCATATAATAATGTATCTATTGTAGCAGTATTTTATAATGAAATTCAATTATTAAAAACAGTGTCAGGTGCTGTCAGGATGGCCATGTGTCTTCATAATATGAAGCATGAATGTATGCATTATAATTTAGGAAGTGAAGGCATCAACACATCAGAGAAGAAGTTCCTGAATTAAAATAAATGACTTTCTGTGGAGAGCCCCTTCGGCTCCCCGGAGCTAAACCTTGCTGATGTGCATATATTAGACCGCGGCAACAGTGAATCGATGGAGTTCTAGGCCTTCCGGGGAACAGTGCCAGAACCTGGCCCCCTCAAATGAAGCACGAGGAGCAATGATCTATAGACACCCCCATGTAATTGGAAGCAGTCTGTCTGCCATCTACCAGGTCAGGCACCCAGAAAGGTAGGAATTCCAAAACAAACTACATCTGGTTAAAAATTGCAAACCGAGGGCCAAACTAGAAAACAGAGCTCCTCAATCGAAAACTAGCAAACAAATATAACGTCACCACAGCCGCCGTACCGCTGTTTGCGCAGCTCCCTCCATCCCCTGGGAATGGGGGGGAGGGGAGAGATCCCAGACCTCATGCGCTTGCTAGCCAACCCTAGTTCAAGAGGTTGCTGTGTTGGCGACGGTCGATCGACTCTGGCGGTGGTGGTGTTCTGTGTTGGTGGTGTGCGAGCCAGGATTAACACAAGAGTACTAGGTTGCATGCACCTAGGGCTACCTTCCCTAGATGCCCTGTAAGTACTACCTTTGCAGCTTAGGGTTATCTTCCATGAGTCGTTCAGGAGAGGCTACCTCCGTGTGGTTCTGTTGCTGCCCGGTGAACGCCTTCCCTTGGGGTTCAGTTGGGGTGGTTCTTACTTCTGTTGGACCTTGGGTAGAAGGTAGTATCGTCTCTGGCTAGGATGCAAGGTACTGTGCAGCTATCTGATATATGCATAGTGACTGGTTCTGTTCCCCCTGGAGACTTTGTGCTTTTACAGGATTTTTCTTTTGTTTTGCCTGGTTGGGGTTTGCCTGGTGTGGCTGTAGGATCACCTGTATGATTTTGTTGGCCCCCTGCTAGGTCTCTGTTTGCACACGTTGCAGGAGTTCAGCTTTTAGTTTGTTCGCTTGGTGGCTTTGGGATAACTGGTTAGCAGTACGTTGACCAGACCACACACTAAAAAGTGAAGGGACGACGACGTTTCGGTCTGTTCTGGACCATTCTCCAGGTTAGCAGTACCTTGCCTGGGTTTCAAGCGTTCTGTCGGACCTGCACGCTTGAGTGGTTGGAGTTGTTTACAGTCGTTCAGGTTTACCTGGGGGGCGAGTTTCAGCACCTCAATGCATGCTTGTTCGCCCCCCCATGTTTCCTCGTGATACCGGTCAGGTGCGGCTACATGTGCAGGTTCCCTCCATTTCGGCGTCTCTAGTGGGCGAGGATTTTTGCACCATGGGCATTTGCCTTCGGTCTTGCGCTTCTTTTCCCTGCTGGAGCTGTCTTCAGGCTGGCTCGAGGAGGATGTGGAGAAGCTAGGTATCGAGCCTATGTCCGGTGCGCTTGCCTCGGCAGCTCGGGCGTCGGCTACCTTGTTGAAGTTGTTTGCCCCGATTCTGAAGGAAGCAATGTCTCTGTTCTACTTCCTCGGGATGTTGGCATGGTGCAGCTTCACTTGCAGGTTCCTTCCCTTTCGGCTGCACTCGTTGCTGAGGATTTGCGCGCACGTGGCCTGTTGGTGTCGGTTTTACAGTTATTTTCCCTCCTTGAGCTGTCTTCAGGTTGGCTTTCGGAGGATGTAGAGGTGCTTGGGGCCGTTCCTGGGTGCGGTGCTTTGGTCTCGGAGGCGCGTGCATCGTCTGCTCTGCTGAAGTTGTTTGAGCCGATCCTGTGGGGGATGCGGTACTTCTCTTTTTATGCTTGACGTCTCGTGTGTGGGCAGGCAGTGCTCGATGCCTCCTTCGAATCTACCTGGGCCCTGGCTCTTAAGTTTTCCTCTCCTTTCGTCCCATTGACGGGGCGATGGGGGGGGGGGGGTGAGGCTTGCTCTGTTTGCTCACGCATGGTCTTACTATTTGTGGGCTTTTTGGGTCGTTTCCGATGGCCTGTGGTGGCGTTGGGTGACTCCTTCCCCTTCAGGGGGGTCGGGGCTGGCGGAGCAGGCCTCTAATCCTGTGCTCTTTAGAGTCATCTTTGAGTGGGTGCGCTGGGCCATGGTTGGAACGACGACGTCCCTCGGGTGGGTTTTTCGTCTGTTCCCAGTTCCGAAATGGGACACTGCGTTCCTGCAGTTCATTCTAGACTTGTCCCGTTTAAACCCATGGGTTTATTTCCCCTCATTTCGGATAACTACTGTCCCAGGTCCGACTTCTTTTGAAGCCGGGTGCTTGGATGGTGTCCCTGAACCTCTGCGACGCCTATTGGCATGTCCCAATTCATTCGGGGTTCTGGGACTGGCGCGGTTTTGTTGTGGGCGTCAGGGTTCCTGCTTTCGTTGCCTTCCATTTGGCTTGAACCAGACGCCTCGCGTGTTTACATGTCTTACCTGGATCATGTTGGCCCGTCTGCGTCTTTTAGGCGTTTGGGTCCTAGCCTACATCGACAACTGGTTCCAAGAAAGTCAGTGGTAAAGTTTAACCTAAGAAAATAGTTGTGAAGATGACGATAGAAGAAAAACAAGAGATCATTCAAAGGGAGACAATGTGATGTCTCACTACAGACAAGTATTAAAAATGTAGGGAAAGCAAGTGTCTATAGACAGATTCTTAGTAAGACAAGCAAGCAGTAAGCCACAATCAGGTCCTATTGGTATGCATCCAAAACTTAAAAGAAAAAATCCCCAGAAATGTCACTGCTGTCATAATGGAAGGGGACCCCTCCCATTTCCAAACACTAACGCCTCTCCCCCTCCTCTTTCCTCACTGTCTTCCATACGCCAACAGGAGTTTTCAATAAGGATAAGATATACTTGTATATACTGTAGTACAAAATATAAGTAGTAGTATGTATAAAATGTATTTTTAAATTAATATTTTGGGGGTGTGGAACGGATTAATTCAATTTACATTATTTTTTATGGGAAAATTCGTTTCGGTTTTCGAACCATCTCTGGGAATGGATTAAATTCGAAAACGGAGGTACCACTGTATTATTGTCATAATATATTCGCTACATAACATTCCCTCCCAGGGAATGAAAGAAGACAAATACAACACAAATATGAGGCTACTGTTCCCTGGGGTGCCGTGGAGCATGTAGTCCGGTACCAAAAGATGCAGGCAACCTGTGGATGAGTAGGAAAGATGTAGTAGGAGAGAAGAATGTGCACAGTTGTTGCGTCCTGGGTCTCTGGTGGAGCATTTAGATTTGGAGCGGATGGGCTCGGGCACCAGGACCATCGAAGGTAATGTAGGCACATAGTCAGTACAACGAGAAAATCACTATTGGAGCTGAATTGTCCTGGCGGCGACTAAGAATTAGAAACAAAGGCTATAGGTCCTGTACTCCGTAAGGAAAATGCTTGAGTCGGCTGAGTAGCAGAATGCAGTGAACATAGTAGATGAATCTGATGAAAGAGCAGCTGTGGTGGGAGTCCCTATCGTCACAGCAGTGCCCTGGTTGAGACGGGAGAGTCAGCAGGACAGGCTGTAGGTCCCACATGATGTAGTTACTGATGAGGCTGTTGGATGTGTAAGCGATGACCTTGATACTGCCAGATGTAGCAAAGGAGCAGGCAGAGATGATCGCGGTGAAAGTCTCAGCTGTGGCGGGGTTGCAGGTAGCGGTCGACAGCAGGTAGCGGTCCACAGCAGGCAGCAATGATGGGTGAAGTCCAGTGAGATGCCATGTTGTAGTTGATCGGGGCTGGATATTGTCGACACTCCGAGGTCACTAATGTAACATATGATATTGTTATGTTGTTTGGTTCATTAGATGACCAGAGTTTAGTGGTTCTGATATTTATTTAGTAGTCTTGGTTCCAGCAGTCAGTTGTTGGCAGTGTCATAGAAGTTCAGACGAAGCCTGGGGCAGAGCAGAGAGCTGAACGAGGCTGGAGTCGAGGAGCTTGCTGCGGGACGAGAGTGTGGAAACTTGATGCGGTCGGAATCTGGCCATCTGCTCTGTGTCGAAACTGAAGCATCTTGGGTCGGTTGGAACTGGTCACGTCGAGTGCTACATTCTTGAGGTTGAAGGTGTGCGGCAACTCTCAAACGTCTGCACTGAACCATTGTTGAAATTATACTGATGATTACTTGCGGGCGATGAGTCACAATAACGTGGCTAAAGTATGTTGACCACACCACACACTAGAAGGTGAAGGGACGACGACGTCTCAACATGAATACTTGCTTCTCGATTGCTTATGTAACCGGACCACACATTACCTAATAGGTTGGAAGGAGTGCTAACTGTAGTTAGGGAAGAGGTATGAATTGTCATTAGTGGCTTAAGTGGACTTAACCCCATCACATTAACCTAATGAGAGTTTAGTGCAGGTATATTATTTGCATAATAAACTCGCTACAAATGTGAATAAATGCCACCTTATGGGATGTGGAATACAAATTTTGTGAAAAAGCTTTGAAAATTTCCCGTAAATAAATCTTGAGATGGTTCTAGATAGAAAACTCTCACCAAAGGATTACATAAAGAACATTATCGAGGAACCTATGCTTTATTTTCCAATTTCAAAACTGCTTCTAAATACTGTACATGGATGGTGAAATACTGAAGAAATTGTTCACAACCTTTGCGAAACCAAAGTTGGAACATACAGCAGGTGTATTTACCTGAATTTACATTCGGGTAAATACAGCACTGCCTTACAACAGATAGATGAAGGAAAGGACCTTGGAGTCAGAGTCCATCATTCACTAAAAGCTGCACAACAAGTGGGGGCAGCAGTAAAAAAGGGTGAACCAAACCCTGGGAACAATAAAGCGTACCATTACCTTCAAGAAAAAGAAAGTAGTCCTTCAATCCTGAAAGTCTCTAGTGCGCCCTCACCTGGATTATTGCATCCATGTATGGAGACCTCATCTTCAGAAAGACAGCTGCTCTGGAGAAGGTGCAGCAACGGGCAACAAAAATCATACTAGTGCTTATCTCTCTCTCGTATCGGGAACGATTGAGGGCCACTGGGTTAATAACACTATAATAACAGGGCGCCTCACAGCTGGGTGGACAGCGCTTCGGATTCGTAGTCCTGATGTTCGGGGTTCGATCCCTGGTGGAGGCGGAGACAAATGGACAAAATGTTTTTTCACCCTGATGCCCCTGTTACCTAGCAGTAAATAGGTACCTGGGAGTTAGATGGCTGCTACGGGCTGCTTCCTGGGGATGTGTAACAAAAAGGAGGCCTGGTCGGGCCGCGGGGACGCTAAGCCCCCGAAATCATCTCAAGATAACCTCAAGATAACTATGGAGTTCGACCTACCAGGGACCACGAGCCAGAACCTGGCCCCTTCAGAGAGATTTCAGGGAGCAATGGCCCTAGAAACCCCCCACCTGTGGTATGGGGTTTTCCTTATCTGCCATCGACCGGGATTAGGCACCCAGAAAGGTAGGCATAACAAAAACTCCACATGGTAAGAAACTAACAACTAAAACTGAAGAGAGGTAGAACTTCCTCCAATCCCAATGAAACGAGCAAATGTTACACTCCACTGCCGCGCTGCTCGTCCGTGCAGCCCTCCTCTTCCTGAGAGTGGGAGGGGGAGGCCCAGACCTCGACGCCGGCTACTCGGACCTCCAGTTCGGAAGCTAAGCATCTAAAACACGAAAAATCGTCGACCGAAGGGAGGGAGGGTTGCCAGGGAGCCTCTGGGGCTCACCCAGAAAATGGCGTTTGATTACATTCAATGTTGGTATTTTGTGAGGAGCGCCTTTGGCTCACTGGAGCTGCATCACCAATGATAAGGAAAAGAGAAACATACCCGGGAGGCGGCCGCCACAAACTCCTCAACGCGAAGTCGAGACAATGGGGGTCAACCTTTTAAACAAAACAACACAGGAACGCACAGGAGCAGGAACGTTAACCAAAGATGGGCGGCCATGATCCTTGTTAGATCTCCAAAATCCCCGTTCCCGAAGATCAACCCAAGACATGATGCCATACATGGCAGCCAAAGTGGCAAACTTCCAAACGACATGGACACGAGGATAGACCGCAGGCTGGCTAGACTTAATGACCCTGCGGACGACCTGGGAAACCCGAGCCCCAGAACAGGGAACGAGGGGAAACCAGATGAACCCAAAATGCATCCCCAGCTACCGAAGCCGAAATGCGGAGATAACGGCAAAGAGATGCAACCGGACATAACACAATATGCACCCCCAGCCTGACCAGCCAGGCACCAATGACCCAAGGACCCTTCTGGAAAGCAGCTGTCTCGTCCTTCTCCAGAAAAGAAAAAGGCAGCAAACTAACAAATCAATCACCAGGACCAAAAAAAGCAGAAACCCTTGTGCAGGAGGAGAGCAGGAAACTCTCTGACTCGATCCCTAGAGGCCAATGTCAAGAAAAAACAGAGCCTTGGAAAAATAATCTTGAACCGAAGGAGCCACCACAAACCGAGGAGAAGAAAGATAGAGCACCCTGTCCAAGGACCAGGACGGCTCAGGCGGCACATGAGCAGGCCAGAGAGGAACAAAGAACGAAAAAACTTACAGAACGGGGCAGAGGAGACATCACCCGGAATGCAAGCTGGAGCGGCCCTGCCAGCGTCGCACGATACAAGACGACAGTATATGTCGCCTTGTATCGTGCCTAATATGTAGGTGACATATTTTGTCGTTGGTAACAAAATATGACTCCTACGATATTTTTACTATTTTTCCGTGATCAGAAAACACATTTTAACAATCTTAAAGGAAAGTTTTCTTTCCCTAGCAGTGTGGCAGGCTATCATTCAAAGCACCTTTAAGGGGGTTAAAGGTGTGCCACCTTTCTTCTTCCCCATGACAGTGTTTTCTTGGCGGGCTTTCTGCCATTTTCATTCTCTTCGTTGGGTTTCTTTCTGTCCAACAGGGATGTTTTGTCCCCTCTATGCCAAGATCAATTTCACATGATGAATACTGTCACTTCGTATCGTGTGGCACTGGGGGAGCCGCTTCAGCTTGTGCTCGGGGTGGATGTCACTTCTATCCCATTTCCCCTGTTTTTTTATGTATTTTTCACCTTCGTTTTTTCTTCACTTCGGTTATGGTGGTCCTTTTCGTTTGTGATCATTACTGGAAGGCCCTGTTCTATTGGCCTAGGCCTCTGGTGGTTGGGTCGGGGAGCTTCATGCTCTTGTCCGGCGCTGGGGGTTTTGTTCTTTTGGTCCTAGTGGTCGTCTTGTTCGGTTGCAGCCGGCTCCTTCTTTTCTGGCAAAGATTGAGACGACTGCCTTTTGGAGGGGTCTTTTAGTTGTGGATACGTGGTTGGTTCGGCTGGGGTGCATTGGTTTCCCTGATTCCCTGTTGAAGGGCTTGTGAGTCTCGGGTCATCCGCAGTGTCATAACTTCTAGTCAACCTTTGGTCTTGCCTCGCGCCCATGATGATCAGACGTTTGCCACTATGTTGGCAATGTTTGGGAACATGTCTTGGGATGATATTTGGGCACGGGGGTTTTGGGAGGTGTAACAGTATCTTTGCTGCCAGGTATTTGGTGACCGTCCCTGGCCATTTACTGCCTTGTACTACTTTGGAGACGTCTGTCGTGGCCGACTGCTCTTCTTATTGATAATTCCTTCTCTGTGGGTAGTTAGCTTCAGGGAGCCAACAGGGCTTCCGACAGAAAACCAGCGTTCATTGTAATGAAACGCCAGTTTCTGGTAGAGTCCCGGAGGCTTACTGACACCCTCCCTCTCTCCGGTCGGCAACTTTTATTATTCAAGAACAACTGGTGACGGGCCGGTTCCCCCCTCCCCAAAGCAAGAATGGGTGGAGGTAACGAGCAGGGGGTTAGTTGGATGAAGTTTTGCTTGTTTCTTTTCTATTTGGGGTAATTCTTTTGATATTTTGAGGGCGTATGTCACATTTTCAATCAGCCAGTAGTCTGTTTTGATTCGCCTACCTTTCTGAGTGCTTCCCTGGTCGATGGCTAGATGATAAACTTAAAGTAAAAAGTGTTAATGAGCCATTGCTCCCTGCGCCTTTGTGAGGAGACCAGGTTCTGGCACGTGGGCTCTCCCCCCCCCTCAGTAGGCATACAAGAACCCTGCGACTGATGACTCCTAGTAGTGTGGCACTTAATAAGTAAGCTAGCTTCAGGGAGCCTCCGGGGCTCACCCAGAAACTGGCGTTTCATTACATTCAATGCGATATATTTTCTTTGGCCCATGGAAGGTTACATGCTGCAGAGTACACATTTGTATGCACTTCAATATGTCATTTAAACATTATATACTTGAATTATTGCATGCTTGAAGGGATACCTACAATGCCCAGGATAGTCTCTTTCTCTCGGTCTCCCTCTAGTTACCTCTGTCTAGCTATATATCTATCTAACTATCTCTAGCTAGCCCTATTTCCCATCCCCTTTGGCCCTTCCCCTTGTCTTACCTCCCCCCTCTTCTCACATGCTTTCCCATCTCAAGAAGCATTGCTTTTCTTTCTCTTCTCTTCCCTTCTACTTTTTCCAATACCTTTGTTCGTATCAGTAACAATTCTATGTTAATCACACACCAGATTTTACACTTAACCTAATGTAAGACTCCCTTTAAATGGCCAGTGGGTATTTATAATTACTGGTAGTAATATTTCTTAAAGCATGCAACTTAGGCCACCCCAACCAGCCAATGGTTATCCCCCTGCAAAATTGGGTGAGGGCTAGCCCCAAGTGTCTGGCCTCCAACCTTAGACAGACATTATCTTATTGACATAATTGTAAATCTAATATATTTTCTATTATATATATCTATAACATTTTCTTACTGTTTGCCAACAATAATACAGTAGCTCTGTTTTATATATTAACAAAGTTTCTTTTATTGCATTTTTCCTTTTCACAAGCATAAATTAATCCACTAGTTTGAAATTCGCACCAAAGAGAAGAAAATAGATTTTTGTGGAACTTGAGCTTCTAGCATTTGATGACTGCTATTTATTGGTCACAACTTGATAATACGTTTTGTTAAGAGTTGTGTAGTAAATTTTAAGAGCCTTGTCAATGTTGAGAGTCCCAGAGTCAATGCACAATTAAGAAACAATTAAGTTATTCTACTTTCTGTATTGTAAGTGTTAAAAAAGAAGCTTAATTTTCACTGTGTATACGTTTTACTTTATTGTAGGCAGGAGTGATGCTGTAGCAGTAGAAACTGCTGGCTATGCCATCTTGGCTATGATGACTTTGGATAGTAAACGTTTTGATAACCAGGCCAGAAAAGTTGTCAAGTGGATCTCTTCTAAGAGAAATGGTCAAGGTGGTTTTATCTCAACACAGGTAAGCTTTCTTTCCTAAATGTCGATAAGCAACCCGTTCTTGCACTTGCTTATAGTCAATATTTGGCATATGAATAAATGCACATGTGACATACTAATTTATTGTGAATATTTGAGTTTACCTTGAAATGCTGCATAGGAAATACCAACCTAACCTACCCTTCTTAGTATGTTAAGATATTACAATTAGTATTGAACCTATACCTATATTGATATTAAAGTTTTATATAAATAATAAAACTAAAATATTTAAATAAATTGTAAAGTAACTCAGGATATTGTCAAATTTTGTATAAAATCTCTATTTTTAAAAAAAACTGAGAGGAAAAGTTAGTGCCTTGAAAAAAATATGGCTTGGAATATGTCATATATGCACTTATTTATAAGAAAAATAGTGACTATAAGCAATAAGTCATATAGGTGCTGTCTTGAGCGAGAGTGGGTTGCACCCCAATAAGACTAATAATATTAATGTCAAAACATATTATTAAATGCAAAAGAACAATTTTAATTACTGTTTCAATCAAATTTTTAAAACTATAATATTAACAGCATTTCAATTAATACACCAATTATATTACAATGTTTGAACCATTTGTGAAAATATGATGATTATAACAACAATTTCTTTAACGGATGACATGAGTTGTAATGAAAATGATTGGTCAAAGTCTATTGATTTGCCTTGTGATTTAAAAACAATAATGGTATTCTTTCAGTGGAATTTATTTATTTTCTGTGCATGAAGTCATATTCCACATCTCTCTTTTTAGATTATAGAACTTAAGTCTGTCCTTGCACTGCAGCTCCTTGGTTACAATAAGTTGAGATGTCACTAAATATATCATGATGAAAAATTACTTTTAACCCCTGCACTGAGCCAGCTGACATTAACCCTTTGGCTGCTCAAGTGATTTGAGCATGCAACACTGAGGTGTGAATAAAATAAATTGCTATAAAAAATTATTTGTTATTTTTTAAAAAAAGTTTTTTTTAGCCATCGTGAGTGGTAAGACAACTCACGATGGCTACCCACACCCCAGTTCGAGCTGATGTGATTGAGGCTTGGTCGTGTAACTCCAGCTCCTGTTTCTTGTCCTAGTACTATGCCTTGTGTTTAATGAGGTCTTCAGGGTGGTGTGTGAGCTAGGAGTACTCTTCACTGGTACTTGGGCTGCATGTGCTTAGGGTTGCCTTCCCTAAGTGCCCTGTAAGTACTGCTCTTGGGGGTAATTACAAAAGACCTCTGTTGGTTTTTTGCTACTCGGCAATTGACCGCCCTGAGTGTGCTGGTGTTTCCTCCTCCCTTGTTCACCTTTGGGTAAGGGGTAGTTTGCACTGGAAGGGGCGCGGGATACTGCACAGCAAGTTATTACCTATTATAGCGGCCGGCTCTGTTCCGCCTGGGTACATTGTCTTCGTGTTTTTTTTGTTTTTGTTTATCCTGCCTGGTGGTGGTATACCTTTGGTTCATTGTCCCCTAATTATGTTAGGTTAGATACCTCTGTATTTCTGGGTGGTACCCCCTGCTAGGGCCCCGTGACCGGACACGTCTCGGGGGTTCAGCTTTTAGAGGTTTGATTGGTAGACTTGGGCTCCGGTTTGCAGAACCTTGCCTGGACTTACCCTTTATGATACCAGTCTAAGGGGTCTGGGAAACCCGGAGGGGGCGCAAGGGGGTCCAATGGATGCGACCCCTGGGTCCCCTCTCGCTGTGCGAGTTCGAGGGTTGCTCTGCTCCCTTGTCTCAGAATGACTCTCACTAAATTTGCCTCGGTTATGCTGCCTGTTGGGTCGGTGACTACCAAACAGGCAGTCCTGCAAAAATTGTCGCGTGTGACCCTTTGAGTCCTGCGAGAATTGTTGCTTGTTTGTTACTCAATTCACTAAGTCCACTGATGACTATCCTTGTGAAGGCGGCTCAGGCGTTGCATGCTAGATTTAAGATGCTGCAACGCCCTAGGTTGATTGCTACCCCGTTTTGCTTATAGGGACCTGGACTTGGGGGTGTCGGTCTGAAGGGTTTGGGGTCGGGACAGAGTTTTAAAGGTTCTGAGACTCTGGCCGTTTCAGGAGTTGCCCCTTCCGCGGGTGGACGACAGTGGCATTCGTTTCGGTTCCTCCAGCTGTGGCAACTGGGTCTAACCAGTAGGTCCGCCCTTCCTGCCTGCCTTTCCGGATGCCCTGTTTTTTTCTCACGATTACGGGGCTTTGGAAGGCGACTCAGCCCCGGGTCCTGGTGTGAAGGTTCCTGGGGTTGGGGAAGTGCTGACTTGGGGGCCTTGGTCCCCATTGGGCCCCGCTAGGGTTTTCCTACCCTCCGAGTGGAGCTTACTGTTACAAGGAGTGGGGGTTTTCTTTTCCAGTCCATCCACCAAAAATGGGGAGGTTAATGTAACATCACAAGTAAGTGTAATTATGTCCAATCAGGCAATCGGGTACCTAGCAATCAGGAATTGTACTTATTTTCACTTAGTATTAAACCGTACTGTTAAATATATTGTGAATATTTGAGTTTACCTGGAAAGCTGAATAGTAATTCACAACCTAACCTAACCTTCTTAGTTTTTGAAGATAAGCCTTTTATTGCTTCTTAATTACAATTAGTATTTAACCTATAGCTATAATTGATATTACAGTTTTATAAAACAAAACTAAAATATTTCAATAAATTGTAAAGTAACTCAGGATGTTTTCAAATTTTGTATAAAATCTTTATTGTTTAATAAAACTGAAAGAAATTCCTACTATTTAAAACTTGTATATAGCAAATTGAACTTGAAAACTTCATCCTAAAATTCTGAGTATCTTAGCAGACAACGAGGAGAATAAATGGGTAGGTAAATGTAACAGCCCCATACGTGCAATTATGTACTATGTATGACAGGAAATGTACTTATTACACTTTGTATTAAACCGTACTGTCAATTCCGAGGATGGGTTGTTCTTTTCCCACCTCTGCTTATGAGTTGGATTTGGTGTCGGCTCCTCCCTGGGTTGTCTCGCCTACTAAGGTGCAGACGCAATGTTGTAAACAATGAACTAAAAAAAAAGTTCACTTATGTATGTCAACCAACAAACTCGCACTAAACATCAAAAAGACCTACTATATCTTATTTGGAAGCAAATCAACATATGCAATTAAGCTTCAGATATACAATGTTAACATCAGCAATAAAAATGATGGAAAGTTCCATGACATATACTTAGACAAGAGACTTAACTTCAGCACCCACATACAACACATAACCAAGAAAGTCTCGTAAACGGTTGGTATACTCTCTAAAATCAGATTTTATGCTCCTAACTCTGCTCTCCTTTCACTATACTATGCGCTAATCTATCCCTATCTTACATATGGTATCTGTGCATGGGGCTCAACCTCGGCAAACTACCTCAAGCCCATCATCACCCAGCAAAAATTTGCTATCAGAACAATAACAAACTCTGCTTTCAGACAACACTCGGCCCCCTGTTTAAATCCCACTCCACACATAAACTCACTCCACACATTCTCTTGTGCCAATTACACTTAAAAAAAACCCTGTTCTTAAGTGCTAACCCTGTTCTGAAACTCGTCATGGGACAGATGTAATAGAACACATAATCACCACACCAGAAATAAATATCTTTGATATCCCCAGAGTCAAACTTAATCTGCGTAACACACTATGCAAATAAGGGACCTGGTCAATGGACTCACTCCCTAATGAATTGCAAAGCTGTCAAACATTTGCCTTATTCAAAAATAACCCAAAAGTACCTATTTTTTCTTCATATTTTGCTACCAAATGCTTGAAACTCGCACTGTATCTAGTGCTACCCATATTCCCCAATTTATGTACCTATGCCATACAGCTTCACCATTGTAATCATTGTTGTTATCTTATATCATGTTATACACATAGTTTACTATATTATACCTTGCAATAATCCTCAAATTATGCTACAATGTACCTGTGGATAACCCTTATAATTACTTTAATGTACCTAATTTTTTTCTGTCAAATTTCTTATACAATGTATTTTTATACTTTCTTACAATGTACCTGTAAATATTGTTTTAATTTTGCTAATAATTCCCTTCTTAAAATTTTGTTAGATTAAGGATATGCCCGAAACGCTATGCGTGCTAGTGGCTTTACAAAAAAGTAAAAAATCAATGCTCTATACCCTCAAAAACCCAATGTACCTTATGGTATATAACTAAATAAATAAATATACAAGTTTTTTTCGGTACACCACGAAAAGGTCATTGAATGGCATGTGAAGGGACAGGTGCACAGTGCAGAGTTAAATATGCAATAGTTTATTTTATTATTCACAGGACACGGTGGTTGCTCTGCAAGCTCTAGCAAGTTTTGAAGGTCACCAAGATCATAGCACTGTAAACTTGGTCGTAACTATAGAAGCAGAATCTCTTGAACATAACTTTCACATAGTTAATTCTAACAAGCTTCTTCAACAAATGGTGAATCTACCCAAAATTCCAAGTAATGTTGTTCTTGACATGGAAGGAGAAGGATGTGTTCTTGTTCAGGTCAGTTACTTGATAAGGTGAGTTTCTTGTTGTGGTGCTTTGAGTACCACAGTGAGAGTGGTAAAAAAATTGAGTACATTTAGTAAACATGAGCAGCCTTTAGCAAACCCTATTGTGAATCCATTATTAATCTATGTTTTTGAAGATGTAAATAAGTAGCTTTTATGATTATTGATTCAAACCATTTTCCTACAAAAGACGATAATTTGACACAAGTTATCTACTGGTATCTACCTTTTTAAAAATCATTACCACATTTGAAACTATACCAATCCGGTACTCTGCGTGATACTCTTGATTTATTAAATATGCATGACAAGGGTTCACTAAATATTTCTTTACCTTTAAGCACCCTGACAAGTATTTCGTCTGGCCCTAGAGACTTGAGCTTTAATTTGTTCAGTTTGTATAATAGCTTCCTCTCCAGTAACCATTAAACAAGTCAACTTGTCCTTTTCGTAGATTTGTGTAATTCCTCTAGTAAATACACACACATTACTTAGTGGTACCCATTTTTCGTCATTATTAGTTACCAATCCTGTCACGGTTTTCGAGGCCCAGTTTTCTCCCTAATCTGTTATTAGTAGAAAAAGTAACTTTAGACAATAAATATTTACTGATATTAGTGTTTTTCCTCAGGGTGTTCTGAGGTACAATGTTCCCGATGCCAAACCAAGTGAAGCATTTTTGCTGAGTGTTAATACAGAAACAGCTCCCGATCAAAAGTGTGTCACCAAGAGGATCCAGGCCTGTGCCTCATATCAGCTTCCTGATAAGAAATCAAACATGGCAGTCATAGAAGTCAACTTAGTTTCAGGTTACATTCCTGAAAAGGCAGATCTTAAGCAGATTGTGGGATATGGCACAGGACTCCTCAAACGCTATGAAGTTGATGGGAATAGAGTCACCTTTTATATCGATGAGTTCTCACCAGAAGACATTTGCGTGAGCTTCCGTATAATACGAGAAATTGATGTAGAGGACGTTAAACCTGGCACTGTGAAAATTTATGACTATTATCAACCCGAACTCTCTGTCAGTAAAGTAAGTCTTCATTTCTGGGGTGTGATTTAGTCTTCCCTGTTATATCTTTTATATAAATGGTATAATTTAATTTACATTACAGGTAGATTAACCCCCGGGCAGGCAGTGCAGCTATTTATAGCCAATAACATGCTGTGTGCAAGAAAAAAAATCATTTTTTTTCTAAGATTGTTAAAATGTGTTCCCTGACTACAGGCAAAATAAGAAAAAATAGTAGGTGACCTATTTTGGCCGCAATAAGGCGAGAAAGTCTGGCAAGATTCAGGCACTGTCAAAGTAGGCGTCCGGGCCGGTCTCTTCCACCCAAGCTGTCAGGCCAAAGATATTATTACATAATTATTTTAATGTCTGATTTTTTATCTATTTTTCTAGGGAGGCAAGGGGGGGGGGAGGAGCCCCTTCGGATACCCGGAGCTTATCCAGGGTGATATAGAACTATTAGACTTTTACATCAGTCAGTGTGAATTGAGATCTTAGGCGTACCGGGGACCATGAGCCAGAACCTGGCCTCCCTCAGAGAGGCATGATGAGCAACGGACTATAGTCTAATACCCTCATCTATTCAGACCCCAACCCATATACACTAAATAATGTTGTGAATAATGAATTAAAAAAAAGTCCACTTATGGATGTCAACTAACACTAAACATAGAAAAGACCTACTACATCTTATTTGGAAGCAAATCATCGAATGCAATTCAGCTGCAGATAGACAACATTAACATCAGTAATAAAAATGATGGAAAGTTTCTTGGCCTATTCCTAGACAAGAGACTCAACTTTAGCACCCACATTCAACACATAACTAAGAAAGTCTCTAAAACAGTTGGTATACTCTCCAAAATAAGATATTATGTTCCTAACTCTGCTCTCCTCTCACTATATTATGCACTAATCTATCCCTATCTTAATTATGGTATCTGTGCATGGGGGGTCTACCACTGCAAACCACCTCAAGCCCATCATCACCCAGCAAAAATCTGCTATCTGAATAATAAACTCTGCTTTCAGACAACACTCGGCTCCCTTGTTTAAATCCCTTAACATGCTAAATATTAACTCCCTCCACACATTCTCTTGTGTCAACTACATTTACAAAACCCTGTTCTTAAATGCAAACCATGCTCTGAAACTCTCCCTGGACAGATGTAATAGGACCCATTATCACCACACCAATAATAAATATATCTTTGATATCCCCAGGGTCAAACTTAATCTGTGTAAACACTCTATGCAAATAAAGGGACCTAGTCTATGGAACTCACTTCCTAGTGAATTGAAAAGCTGTCAAACTTTTGCCTCATTCAAAAACAAAACCAACAAGTACCTAATTTCATCTTCGTAGTTTCCTATAATGAGCTTTAAATTTGCTCTGTATCTAGTGTTACCCAATCTTTATGTACTTAATCCAAACAACTTTATCATTGTGTTCATTGCTGTCTTCTATGTGCTAGCCATATGCTGTATTGTACCTACTAATTTTTGTTAAACTACCATTCAAGCTGTCATTGCAATTATTCTGAGCTACTATGTGCTTTTAATATACCTACAATTTTCTCTCATCTTTTATTTTTTTCTTGCTATGTAACTGTTATTATTTTTATAAATTTTGCTAGTATTTACCTACTTAAAATTTTTCTTAGATTAAGGACCTACCCGAAATGCTGCGCGTACTAGTGGCTTTACAAGAACGTAATTACTATGCTATGTATCCACACAATCCCAATGTACCTTCTTGTATATATTTAAATAAATAAATAAATAGAATTGCAAATGTGATTTGGAGCATTCTATGGCTGCCATCGTCTGGATCAGGCACCCAGAAAGGTAAACATCCCAAAACAAACTCCTATTCTGGTTGAAACTACTAGTAAACGTCAAACGAGTGGACAGAACTCCCCAAAGAAAAACAAGAAAACAACCATGACGTCACCGCGCCGCCGTCTGCGCAGCTCCCCCCCCCCTCACTGGGAGGGGGAAGGGGGAGCCCCAGACCACTCACGATGGCTACCCACACCCCAGTTCGGGCTGATGTGATTGAGGCTTGGTCGTGTAACTCCAGCTCCTGTTTCTTGTCTCAGTGCTGTGCCTTGTGGTTAGTGCTGGCTTCAGGGTGGCGAGTGAGCTGGGAGTATTCTTCACTGGTACTCGGGCTGCATGCGCTTAGGGTTGCCTTTCCTAAGTGTCCTGTAAGTACTGCCCTTTGGACTGTGGTTTATTTTCCTCAAGTCACCTTGGGGTCTATTTCTGTTGGTCTTTTGCTGCTCGGTAATTAACCGCCCTGAGTGAGCTGGGGGGGAGGGGGTTTCCTCCTCACTTGTTTTCCTTAGGGTAAAGGGTAATTTGCACTGGTGGGTACCGCAAAGCTAGTTATTACCAATTCAAAATTCAAATGTTTATTCAGGTAAAAGTACATACATAGAAGATGAGTTACAAACATAATGTTAGATTTATAGATAGTACATACAATATCTAAAGCCACTAATACACATAGCGTTTCAGGCAAGCTATGGGAAAAAACATTTAAACTAAAACCTAATGCTAATTAAGATTAAAGTATAAATTGTGTTGAAAGGGGGGAGGGACATGGCAGAAATCAGCAATTAAACAAGTTGGTCAACAAATAGTATTGTTTTAAAATAGCAAGACGTGGGTTGACATTTAGGGGGTAAGGTAGGTTACATGGAGTTAATTAGGTAGTACTTAGTTTTTCTCTTAAACTCCCCTCCTTGTCCAGCTTGTTGTTGCCGTGGAGAGGCTAGGTGGGTGACTGCCGGAGTGTGATGCTCCTTAGGGCGGTCCCCTCTTCTTTTGTAGACTTGTGATTCTGCTGCTGTCCTCGCAAATTTTGCTGGACGCCTTTTCCTTTTGTTTTGTTTTACTCCCCCCTCTTCTCCTTTCTCGTTGTCATTTCCTGCTGACATTGGACCTGTTGTGAACATTCTTTTGGCCTTTTGTTTTTACGCCCAGGTGTTTGAAGAGGCATACTCTTGCACCTGTAGAACTGTAGAACCCAACATCTCGAGCGAGGGGAACTTTTATTGTCAATCCCCCTTTCATCAATGAACCCGATCTCGACGGACTGACAGTTCTTAAGGTGGCGTTTGTGGGGCGTATACTCAGGATGCCCCCCTAGGGGAGTCCCGGCATGATCGGTGATAACTTCTTGTTGGGTGTCCTGCCTCTAATTGTGGCTCCATGGTGGGTATGGGGGCACATTCGTGAATGAATGTCTCTTTTTGTCTTTATCATTGAATGTTCCTCTTGTACCCTCTCAGGCTGGTGGGGTGGGCGACCAAGCCCCCGAGACGAACAGTATTGGAAGACTGGGCTCTGTATCCCCCACTGCGTTGGACCCCGACCTTGATCCTCCTTTGACCCTCCTGACTTCTCCCCTTGGCTCCCCTCCCTCCTCTGTGATTGGGTCGAGCTACAAGCCCCCAGTGGTGATCACTTCGTCCCCTGGGAACGGCTCAGTCTCTCATTGTGACTACTGTGCCTTTTAACCCCTCTGGGGGTTCTCAACACCGTCCGTGCCACGGCCGCATTCGCTCGATTCTGTCTAGTACTGATGCTTATCAGGCCTTGTTTGGTTCAGCTTTGTGGGCCAAATACTTTGATCTCCTCCCTCTTGATTCTACACCTTCTGACGATTTCTCCCTCCATAGGCCTCTTGTTGATTCCGTAGATGCCTGTTACCTTCAACCCCACTAGTCTTGGTACACGTGTCGTTGCTGCTGCTCCTCAGTATGCAGCTTCCCGCTCGGCTGCCTTATCCTGCCTTGGCGAGACGCCTGTTCGGGTCTCAAAGAACGCTCGGTTGAATGCCAGTGTTGGCACTATTCTCCTCCCGCCCCATGTTGCAACCAGTGTTTAGAATCTGCAGGACTGCCACGATGATATTCGGCATATCCTTGATGCTCAAGGCCATTCTGTCCTCCAGGCAGATACGTTTACTCGTCCCCCCCTCGTGGTCGCCGCCGTCAGCCCCTTCGGGTTGTGAAGATTACCTTTGATGGTAGGACCTTTCCACCCTCTGTCATTTTTGCTGATGCCAGGTGCTCTGTCCAGGAGTACATTCCCTCTCCTCGGCTCTGTAATAAGTGCTGGAGGTTTGGGCATGGTGCCCTCTGCTGCTCTGGAACTCCCTCTGTCCTTTGTGTGGGGGCGAAGGTCGCTCCAAGTCGGAGTGCACTTCTCCCCAGGCTCGCTGCCTCAATTGCGGTGAGGCCCACCCTACCTTCTCCCGTGCGTATATACATTATAAACTTGAGGCAGCCGTCCTCAACTTGAAGCACCGGGAGCGTTTATCTTTTCCTGAGGTAAAAGATAAACCTCAGGAGGTAAAAGCATTTATCTTTTCCTGAGGCGAGGTGCCAGGTTCTCCAGCTCCCACCTTATGCTAACATCTCTTATGCTCACGTGTTACACACTTCCTCTCCTCGTCCTTCCCACCTTCCTCAGATTCAAAACAGTTTCCGGGCCTTGGACCCTGATACGCCCACCGCCCCCTCCTCTGTTCCTTTGAGTTCTGTCCTGAAGGGTCCCCCTCCTGGTCCTCTGTCTGGGGTTCCCCTTCTTTCTGCCCGGTCTGTCTTGTCTCCTGTGTCTTCTTCCTTATCTCCCTCCGATCCTCCTTCCCATCCTCCTCTTCTGTCTATTGGCTCTCCACGCTGCCTGTCAGTACGGGCTGATGTCCATTGCTCTCCCAACAGTCGTCGTGTATGCTCTTGTTCAGCTTCTGTTGAGACGCTGGTATCCGTTGCCCAGTACGAAGTTGCTGGGACACCTGTCTCTTTGCGCCAGAAGCGTAAGCCTGGTTCCTCTCCTTCCTCCTCCCCAGTGGGTAAAAAGGCTTCGCTTTCTTCCTCGCCCCCTACTTCTGACTCACTCCGTCCCCTCCCGTTTCAATGGTTACACCCCCCTGTTCCTGCTATGGAGGTCTCTTTGGTCCCCGCTTCCCTCTCAATTGGTGCCCCTGCTGCTGTCCTTGACCCTCGGTTATCTCCCCCTCTTCCTCCTCCAGACCTACTCGTCCGCCCCTGGTAGGTCCTCTAGCTACCTTCCCTCCCTCTTTACTCAGTTTACCCATGCCCCCTAACCCTGACTTCGCTGACCCTGATCTTGCGCTTCTTTAACGTGCTGTGTTCCCTTTTTGCCTTTGTTTCTTCGTTGTTCTCTGTTGCTGTCCTTCCTCTTCTCGTCGATGTCTATTCGTCAATTGAACGTTCGAGGTTATTTCGCCAATTTCCTTGAACTCCAGCTTCTGATTTCGCGGTTTTCGCCCCTTTGTGTCTGTCTCCAGGAGCCGATGCTTGGTGCTCGTCCTGGTCGCTTTTGTGGCTATTCCTTCCCCCCCCCCCCCAGCTGTTGCTGGGGCTTCTAACTCTTCCGCTTTCTTGATTCGCTCTGATGTTCCCTTTGTCTTCTTACTTTTTCCTTCACCTCTCCATTGTTCTGCTGCTCGTATCTTTGTGAGGAAATGGTACACCGTTTGTTCCATTTATCTCCCTTCGAGTGTCCCACTTTCTCTTCTCGATCTAAAACACCTACTGGACTTCTTGCCGGAGCCTGTGTTCCTGCTAGGTGATTTCAATTGTCGTCATTCCCTTTGGGGTGATGTTCTGACGAACACCCGGGGTCGCCTTCTTGAACTGTTAATCCCCTCTCCTTCCCTGTTTCTTCTGAATTCTGGCGAGCCCACGCATTTAAGCTCTCGGACTCGCACCCTTTCCTGTCTTGATCTTTCTCTTTGCTCGTCTTCTCTCTACTTAGATTTAACATGGCATGTTCTTGATGACCTCCATGGCAGTGACAATTTCCCCATCCTTGTTATCTTTTTTTATTTTCACCCTCCCCTCTCCTTCCCTAGGTGGCAGTTTGATAAGGCAGACTGGAACCTACTTACCCTCAGTGCTGCCCTCTCTGACCTCTCCCTTCTGCCTCTCTCCTCCTTTTTCAAGATACCATCTTCGACGCTGCCCTCCGCTCTATTCCTCGCTCTTCCTCTCGGAGCCCATGGATGTGCGTTCCCTGGTGGAATACAGACTGTGCTCGGGCTGTCCGCTGTAAGCGTGCAGCCTGGAAGTCACCGTCGCCGGCAGACGGCCGATTCTTTTATTTTATTTCGGAAGGCGAGTGTGGTGGCCCGTAGGGCCATCCATACAGCTAAACGTGAATGTTGGGAGTCTTATGTCTCCACCATTATATCCGACACTCCTCTGCTGCAGATCTGGAAGTGTATCCACAAGTTAGTGGGTAAGTTCGTTCCCGATGTCTCGCCGGTCCTTCATCTCTGTGGTACTCTTGTGGCAGACCTGTTGCAGGTCGCTACTGAACTGGGTTTCCACTTTCCTTCTGTTAGCTCTGGTTTTCATCTTCCTAATCTTTCCTTCTTTGTAATCCTGTCCTTGAATCTTGTCCTTTGGATTTCTATATTCATCTTCGCCTTCCCTATAACGCTCCCTTCTCTCTGAACTTCGGTCTGCCCTGGCCTCTCTGCGGTTCTATGGCAGCGGGCGCCGATGGCATTCATTATGAGATGCTTCGCCATCTCCCTCCATGCACATCTCGGTATTTACCGAGTCTATATAATCGGATCTGGGAGTCGTCGTCTGTCTCTGAGGACTGGCTCGATGCTGTTGTCCTTCCTGTTCGCAAACCAGGGTCTCTGGGAACATCCCCTAAGGACTTTCGCCCTATTGCCCTCACCAGTTGTCTGCAAACTCTTTTGAACGTATGGTTAACGTTCGTCTGTTGTGGTTCTTAGAACACTATCACCACCTCTCCCCTTCTCAATTTGGTTTCCGCAAGTGCCGCAGCACGACAGATACCCTGGTGAACTTGGAAGTCTATATTCGTACTGCTTTTGCTGCGAAGACCTCCATTGTTGCCGTCCTTTTTGACCTGGAAAAGGCTTACGACACAACTTGGCGACATCATATTCTATCCCAGCTTCATTCTTTTGGCCTTCGTGGTCATCTCCCTCTTTCTCTGCAGCTTCCTTTCTCGTCGTTCCTTTCGGGTGAGTAGTGTTCTGAGCACTACTCTTTCTGGTTGCCCTCAATGGTCTTCTTTCCTCTCTTCCTTCAGGCGTCTTCTCCGCTCTTTATATCGAAGATCTTACCCTTTGCTGTCAAGGTGATGATTTGCCTCTCCTTCAACGCCGGCTTCAACTTGCGATTGATGCCGTGTCGTCTTGGACCACCAATCATGGCTTCAGGTTCCCTACATCCAAGACTTGTGCCATGACTTTTACTCGGAAGCGTGTCGTTCTTCGTCGTCCTTTGTCGCTTTATGGTTACCCCATTGTGTACAATGATTCCGCTAAGCTTTTGGGGTTGATTTTTGACACTCGTTTGTCTTTGTCTCCCCATATCTCTTGCCTCCGTGTTGAGTGCTCTAAGGCCCTTACCCTCCTTCGGGTATTGTCCCATACTTCTTGGGGAGCGGATAGGCACACTCTACTCGCTTTACATTCCTCTCTCGTCCTGTCTAAGCTCGATTATGGTTGCCCTGCTTATTCGTCTACTTCTCCTTCTACTCTTCGCCGTCTTGATGCTTTGCATCATACTGGGTTGCGCCTCAGTTCTGGTGCCTTTCGTTCGACTCCCATCCTCAGCTTGTATGTTGACACTGGCTTCCTATCTCTCCAGGACCGCCGTGATCGTTACTGTCTTCGCTATCTTGTGCAGTCCTTGCAGCATCCTTCCTCTCGCCTCTGTCGTGCTTTAACTTTTACCCCTCCTGCGGTTCCTGTTCCTCTTCACCACCTCCCTCTTTCTGTCCAGTTATCTCGCTTACAGGATTCTCTTTTAGATCGTATTTCTAATATTTCTACTCGTGTTGTTCCTTCTTTGCCCCGGTGGAGAGTCCCCCTTCCGCAGTTTTGTACTTCCTTAACTGGCATCACTATATCTTTTACCCCTCCTATGGTTCTTAAACGATTTTTCCTTGAGCACTTTTCTTCTCACTCCCGCTCCGTTTCCGTCTTCATCGATGGGTCTAAGTCTGCGGACGGTGCTGGCTACTCTGTTGTTTTTCCTGATTGCACTTATATGTGTCGCTTACCTCCAGAGACTAGCACCTTCACAGCGGAACTTTATGCTATTCTCTATGCTCTTTGTCTCCTGCTTTCTCGTTGTCAATCTTCTTTTGTAGCTGTTGTTGACTCTCGTGGTGCCCTCATGGCTATCGGGTCCTTTAATCTGGTTCATCCAGTAGTTTTCGAGATCCAGCATTGGCTGTTTCTTGTTCACAGTAAATTTAAGTCAGTTGAGTTTTGTTGGGGTCCCAGCCATATTGGATTCAATTTAAATGAGCGTGCAGATGCTGCCGCCAGGGAAGCTGTCAGCTCTTGTCGCATCTTTTGTAAAGGTATTCCTTATTTCGACTTTTACCTGGTTATCCATTCCTCCATCCTTACCCGTTGGCAGGCTTATTGGTCGTCTGTTACTGGTAACAAACTGCGTACTTTTAAGAGTTGTGTGTCCTCATGGTCGTCCTCCTACCACCGTAACCGGAGATGGGAAACGGCTCTGGCGAGGTTGCATATTGGCCATACTCGCTTAACTCATGGTCACTTGAGGAGCGCCACCCTGCTCTTTATTGTTCTAATTGCAAAGGCCCTCTTACGGTCATGCATATCCTTGTTGAATGTCGTGACTTCCGGGACGAGCGTGTCTTGTTTTCTGACCATGCTCCGCAGTCGCTTGTCCCTCGATGGTATTCTTGGTGACTCGAATATTTTTTATATCATTTGCTTTATGCGTTTCTGTTCTCATATTGGCATCCTTGGTGATATTTAGCGCCCTCTGATTATCCTGCACATTTGATGGTGCTACATATCCTTCCCGGTTTGGTGCCTTCTTTTGATAATTACTTACTTTTTTCTCTTAAACTGGTTGAGAGGTACAGCCTTTGACATGATTGGGAAGGTCGTCTCACATTCTGGGTCCCTTGATTTGTAGAGCTCTTCTAGTTTGGTTAATGCGCACCCTTGGAATAGCAATTAGATATTTGTTTCTGGTGTGGTGCCCATGGATTCCGTTACAATCTTCTAGGAAGCGTTTAAGGTCAGGATTGGCATTATAGTTCAGAGTTTTAAAAATATAGAGTACACATGAGAGGATGTGCAGTGACTTAATATCTAACATATTCAACGATTTAAATAAGGGTACAGTGTGCTGTCTGGGGCCAGAGTTTGATATTGTTCTAGTAGCAGCTTTGTGTTTAGTAATTAGAGGACGTAGATGATTTTGGGTAGTAGAACCCCAAGCACAAATACCATAATTGAGATGAGGATTGATTAGAGTAATAGTGTCACCAGGGCAGGGTGAGGTACATAATATATGGTCTTGGAAAGAATGCCAACAGTTTTAGGAACTTTTTTGCTCTATATAGAATGTGTCCCTGGAAATTCAGCTTGTTATCGATGAGGACAAAGGAATTTACCATCTACTTTGTTACTAATTTGAATATTGTTTATTCTTAGATTAATTTGATCTGAGAATTTATCAAACAAAATATAGGTTTGTCAATGTTAATGGTGAGTTTGTTAGCAGTTAGCCAAAGATGGACTTTATTTAGTTCAGTATTCACTGTAACATTCAGTCGCACCAACACCCCTGTGCTTGTATACAGAAACTTGTATACAGAACAGCCTCATCTCCAGGCATACCTATACGCAGATCTAGCACAAGACGGAGCAGTGGTGTTGGCGCCTGTGCTGGTGGTGCTCATGCTGGTGTTGGCCATAGTGTTGGCGCCAAAACCAAAAACACAAGTGTACTTGTGTGGGAGGAGTGTGACAATTTTGTCCCACAAATTTCAGCATTTGATTCCAATGTTGGTGTGACACCCTTATTTCCCTATACTGGTGATAATATGGCTGAAATTTATTATTTTATGGCATCTTTTGGTCAGACATTCATTGACTATTTCGTTGAAGAGACGAACCGATACGCTCTGGAACTCATTGACTCTGGAATTTTACCTGCCTCTCGATTGACACTTGGAAAGACACGACTATTGAGGAAATGTATGTGTTTTTAGCATTGTGCATGATGATGAGTCATGCAGATAAACACGTGATCCAGGACGTGTTTATCCTGCTGCTTCTCAGGTGCCTGCACTTTGAGAACAATGATAATGAAGGGAGATACGCCAGATAGTGGAGAGAGCGGAAGATATTTAGTGAATTAAGAAGAAAATTCCATAACTATTTTGTACCAGCACAGTGTGTCGTGATAGACGAATCGTAAGTTCTCTTCAAGGGACGGCTGGCGTTCAAGCAGTATATACCATCAAAGTGACACAGGCTTGTGCCACTTTGGTTTGGACTAATAGTTTGGACTTTTAGTTCTTTTTGGTTTGGACTAAGGTTCTTCGTGTTATGTGACTGGGAAACTGGTATTGTCATGGACATGATATTGTATTCAGGTACGGACGTTGACATTCCAGGTCAAGATCCACAAGGGTTCCCAGGCAGTCTCGTGAAAACACTCGTGGAACCACTGCTGAACAAGACATCCTGTACACTGACAACAATTATTCTAGCCCCATCCTGACCAGATTTCTCCTTGACCACAACACTGGTATATGTGGCACTGTCAAGCCCTACAAGAGGGAAATGCCAGTGTTTGGCACTGGTATTGCAGTGGGTGAATGCCAGCTGATAGTGTGATAAAATGTTATCCACGCACTAGAGGGACAGACGCGAGATAAATGTTGACAACTATTCACACGGGTGCCATGTCGGACAGTGGTGAAGTGAACTTTGCAACAAGGTTGGCAATGTATAAACCTGATTGTGTCATTGACTACAATGTAAATATGCGTTTAGTAGATAAGTGACAATTGTTAGTGCCGTAGAGTTCATGCGAAAATCCGTGAAGTGGAGGTTATCTTGAGATGATTTCGAGGCTTTTTTTTTTTTTTTTAGTGTCCCCGCGGCCCGGTCCTCGACCAGGCCTCCACCCCCAGGAAGCAGCCCGAGACAGCTGACTAACACCCAGGTACCTATTTTACTGCTAGGTAACAGGGGCATAGGGTGAAAGAAACTCTGCCCATTGTTTTTCGCCGGCGCCTGGGATCGAACCCAGGATCACAAGTCCAGCGTGCTGTCTGCTCGGCCGACCGGCTCCTTGGACCAAGAAATTGTTTTTCCACCTCGATGACGTTACAGTGCTGAACTGTTTCAACACGTATATCGTGAAATCTGGCAAGGGACCATCGATGCGTACATTGTGTTGCTCTAGTGTCACAACTACTGGTGAAATATGGAGTGGAGGTCAGTGTTGTGACGTGTGGGGTGCCAGGAACAATGCCTCACACAGTTCCTGACACTCTGGTGTAAAGAATACTTGGCTGTACACAAGCTTGGTTATATGCCAAGCAAAGGCACACGTGAAAAGGGCAAACGTTTTTGCATGGTTTGTAAGAACACTCAATGTAGGGAAAGGAAGCGAAGATCCATCTGCTCTGTGCGTTGGCTGCAAAGTTCCGTTGTGCCCCGTTCACTGTGTGACGTGTTGGAGATAGCGCAGCTACTACCCGGCAGGTGTTGTGTGCCTAACGCTCATTAAAGAAAAATATAAAACTAAATAAAACTACTTAAGTCCTTTGCGGTGTGAATAGTTGCAGGAATAAAAACCAGACATTAACAATTAACAAATTTACTTATAATAATGGAAACACAAATGATAACAATACATGGCTTAACACTAGCACAGTAATGGCAAAATGAATATAAAATTTACGTTACTTTATGAATAGGGGTGACTATACAATATTTACACTGTGCTGTACTTCCTCCATCACACGTCATAGACGAGACCCCACTGAATGAGGCAAGACGTATGAACCAAGAGAGCACCAGACGTTGTCAGAGTGTTGAGTCGCCAGCTGCTACTTATATACACTGGCAGGTGACGCCATACTTATAATATACATAAATGATTTAGATTCAGGTTTGAGTAGCAACATTTGCAAATTTGCAGATGATACAAAAATCGGTAGTGAAATTAACACGAAAGAAGACTCGCTATCACTTCAAGTTGATCTAAATAGGGTTTTAAAATGGTCAAAAGACTGGCAGAAGCAGTTTAATGCTAATAAATGTAAAGTTTTGAGGCTAGGTAATGATAGTTACAAGATACGAGCTAGAGAGCTAGATGGTGTTGAGATTGCGAAGTCGGATTGCGAAAGGGATCTGGGAGTTATGATTAGTAAGAATTTAAAACAAAAGAATCAATGCATGAATGTTCGTAATAAGGCAAATAGGACACTCGGATTTATTAATCGAAGCGTTAGTAAAAAGACACCTGGTGTGGTTCTTCAGCTATATCTTGCTCTGGTTAGGCCCCATTTAGATTATGCAGTTCAGTTTTGGTCGCCGTACTATAGGATGGATATAAATTCACTTGAACATGTCCAGCGTAGGATGACAAAGTTAATTCCCCAAATTAGAAATCTTTCATATGAAGAAAGATTAATAAAGCTTAAAGTGCATTCACTGGATAGGCGAAGAGTTAGGGGTGACATGATAGAAGTTTACAAGTGGATGAATGGACATAACAAAAGGGATATTAATAGGGTATTAAAAGTATCGACACAGGACAGAACACGAAACAATGGGTATAAATTGGATAAGTTTAGATTTAGGAAAGACTTGGGTAAATACTGGTTCGGTAACAGGGTTGTTGATTTGTGGAACCAATTACCGCGTAACGTGGTGGAGGTGGGATCCCTCGATTGTTTCAAGCGAGAGTTGGACATGTATATGAGTGGGATTGGGTGGTTATAAATAGGAGCTGCCTCGTATGGGCCAATAGGCCTTCTGCAGTTACCTTTGTTCTTATGTTCTTATGTTCATGCTGGTGGGTAGCAGGGTTGAAACAGCCGGTTGGTCAACCGGCAGAATAAGGATAGTTAACCAGGCGAATGAGTGGCCGGTGGAGATCTGGCGTGTAGGGCTCTTGAATAGCAGGGCAGGGGGAGGGGAGTCCATGGTTGTGCAGTTTAGATGTCTGGCTGGAGATGTTTGAGGTGGAGGTGATATACGTAGCATGATGGTGTTGAAGGCTGTAGGAAGAGGCATAACTACTACAATGTAGGGGAATAATGTAACAACTGCTTCGGTGATTATCACATACTCCCACAGTTCTAAGTTTGTTGATAGTGTTGTATATAGTCTGTGATAGTGTATGGTGTGTAAATAAGATTTAATGTAAATAATTGAACATGTAATATATAAAATATGAACAATGTTCGTAGACACATTTGTGATACATGTAACACAGGTTCTTTGAACAGTTCGGATGTTCTATTGCCTGAATATTTTAAACCTGTTCAATATACATAGGATGAGCCAGAAAAAAACAAAAGAAATGCGTTTGTAATTGTGCGGAAAAAATTAACAAATATATTGGCAACTCGCGCTTGTTGAATCTGGCACGCGACCGCCTCCGGGAGTCTAGGCACGGACGACCACCGAACCTTGACATCACACCCCATTTTCTGGACACCACTGCGGCCAAAGTACACTTGGGCAATATTTTTAACATATATGTGATCAGGAGAGGGTATTTGCCACTTTTGGGAGGAAAATAAGTTTTTGCAAAAAAATTATTTTCAGCACACCACGGGTTTGGCAGCTCAGCACGGTGATTAAAGGAGGTGGGCGCATTAAACAAACTAGAGACTCGAGAGTGGCCAGTTTCTTGTTCGAGCTCCTCAGTGTCGCAATCCAGAGAGGAAATGCGTGTAGTATCTTGGGTATGCACCCCCACTCCGAAGAGCTGGATGAGGTCTTCGAACAGTGATTGCTAAATGTGATGGTAATATTATATTTTTTGTTCATACAGAGTTTCATCCTACCACCAAATGATGAATGCCAAGGTGACTCAGTGTTTCCTATTGACGGCATCATTGAAGGACCAATTTCTGTTGAATATGATGTTGCTGAAGATGAGGAAGTAGATGAAGCAATTGTGTTACCAACAGTGAACCCAGAAGACATTGCTGATTTAGTTGCAGAACTAGATGAAATAATTTAAGTTTCGAATTTATTGTATAGAAGGTCTTTGAAAAACAATGTTGCAATATGTTTCTTCTCTGTAAATTAAGTAAATGACATCAAAATAAAGTTTAGTCATTAGAGATGTGCGATATTAGTCAAGATATGTAGTCACAGTACATTATTGTCTTAAGTACTCTTATTTACTGTTAACTGCATTTTTATATTACCTCAGCTTTAAAAACAAAAAAATTTTTGCTACTCTAAAAGGGAATTCTACTATTGAATGATTGTCATATATGGAATGTTTACATTTATCTATTGAATATTTGAATTAGTTGAAACAATGGAAAATATCATCCTCTACTATTAATCTTTGAGGTAAGGATATATTGCATTGCTTTATTTGCAATCTCGTGACCTCTAGCCTTTAAATTTGCCCATTAAAATATTGAAGAGTTCACCTTTCAATAAAAATATATTTTTACATAAGTTCATTACGTTGGTATCTGTAAAAGTTGAATATAAACTGGTATATACTAAAATATTGTTTTCATAAATGTTTCATTTTATTTTTTCTGTAAGGTTTCCTTCCGTAGCCTTCTTTGTAAATAATATGCCTAAGTATTCACTGAGGAGGAATACAAGAAAAATAAAAATTTTCAAGCAGTATATTAGATTATATGGTCCTTATACCTGAGCCAGATTAGGTTTTATCTTAATTTATACAGTCCTGGGTTAAAATTAATATTCGGTTCTTTTTGTAAATGAAGCTTCAATAAAATTTCTCACTAACAGATTTACAATTAACAACATTGCATGAATAAGTCAAGTCAATTGAATGCTTTCAGTCTCTAATCCCTTAAACTGCACAACACATCAATAGCTGGGGTGAGTAACTGGAGCAGAATTGCACACCACAGCTATTGATGTGTTGGAGTACCGCGCTAGATTTAAAAGTTCCGTGCCTTCTAGGGGTTCACATCAGCTTCCTCAGCCCTCTTGTAAACAGAAGCCATTTTCTTAAAATCACATTCCCAGATGTGAAGCCCTCAGTACTGAGTGAGCCACAGGGCTGGCACACGCAGCATGAACTCAAAAAACTGTTGCTTAACTTATGACCAGAGCACCCCCTATAAATGTATATGTAACTGGTATTATTTAGCCATGATAGTATTACAGAAGAGCCTGACTGTGATACTGTGTACACTGTTCAGATATTAGTGAACACAATGTTGCTAGAGATGTTCACAGCACTAGCCACAGCACACTGCCATTGTTTCGCCTATCTAAGAATCTTCAAACGACTTCTCACTTTCCTTTGCGAAATAAACTTGTGGAAAATTATTCAGCTATTGGATTTAGTCACCAGGATTCTGATAATAGCAGCATTGTGGTGATAATTAGCGATGTGCAACGTATGGTGGGGGGAGGGAGAGGTGGCGTCGTCTCATAGCATCGTCTGCTGGCAACTGTGTGACTTATCATGTAGTTTTATGTTGCCACTATGTTCTTTGGACACCATAACAGCTTATTTATAATACTATTATGGTGAACAAGACATGTAGATACTTTTATATAACATGTGTATATAGTGTAATAAAACCACAGTATTGTGGGAGGAGGAATGTTGGCGAGTTAGGTGTTGGAGTGAGGGAGAGCTGGGTGGGTATGGCAGCCCTCTCTTGATATTTGGACTCGCCATACCAACTTAGCGGTTTGCTATGGTAAACAAAACATGCAGATACTTGTATATAACCAGTCTAGTGTAATAACAGCAAAACTATTTGTGTTTTGTTTTATGAACATAATACTTGAATCACTAATATGCACACCATACTTTTGAGTATGGCAAGGGGATCGGATAGGTGCACGCTCCTATGTTTGCACTCCTCTCTCGTCCTGTCTAAACTCGATTATGGTTGCCCTGCTTACTCTTCTGCTTCTCCTACTCTTCGCCGTCTTGATGCTTTGCACCATACTGGGTTGCGTCTCAGCTCTGGTGCCTTTCGTTCGACTCCCGCCCTCAGTTTGTATGTTGACACTGGCTTTCTCTCTCTTCAGGACCGCCGTGATCGCTACTGTCTTCGCTATCTTGCGCGGTCCTTACAACATCCTTCCTCTCGCCTCTGTCGTGCTTTGACACAGAAGGAGGATGGTAGGAAAAGAAGTGAATGTACATGCCACTATGCATGGGTTTACGGTAGACAGAGAAAGAGAACCCAGACACAGAGCTGTGAACATGAACATCAAGAAAAGGAAGGAGGGAATTAGATTCCCACTCAACTTTGAAATGGATAGAAGGAGCCAGATTGTTAAGAGAGGCGAGGAAAGGCTGGAAAAGATTAAGGTCATGAGGCCATAAAGCAAAAATGTCATCAACATAGCGAAGCCAGAGAGAGGGACGAGTATGCAATATCATACAGTACAGCACAGCAGAGTGCAAAACAGTATAGTACAGTACAGTACAATACAGTGCAGAACAGTATTGTAGAGTACAGTACCGTACATTACAGTACAGAACTGAACAGTACAATACAGTACAGTTCAGAATAATACAGTACAGTACAGAGTACAGTACAGTACAGAATACAGTACAGTACAATTCCGTACAGGGTACAGTGATTCCCGTCCACTACAGTACAGTACAGTACAATACAGAGCAATTCAATTCAGTCCAGTACCGTACAGTAAAATACAGTACAGTGCAGTACAGGGTACAGTACAGTCTAGTACATTATAATACAGTATAATACTCCAGTACCGTTCTGTACAGTACAGTAGAGTACAGTACACGGCACAGTACAGGGTACAGTACATTACAGTACAGATACCACACAGTACAATACAGTACAATACAGTTCAGTACAGTACAATACATTATAGTACAGTACAACACATCATAGTACAGTACAATACAGTTCGGTACAGTACAGTACAGGATACAGTACAGTACAATACAGTACAGTACAGTATAGTACAGTACATTATAGTACAGTGCAGTACAGAACAGTATAGTTCAGTATCCTATAGTACAGTACAGTACAGAATAGTACAGTACAGTACCGTGCAATTCAGTACAGTACTGTGCAGTACTGTACAGTACAGTTTCGAACAGTACAGGAAAGAACCGTACAAAGATTTCCAAAAGGATTTCCAATAGGATTTCTAGGGGGAATTTCTAATAGGATTTCAAGTAGGATTCTGAGTAGGATTTCTAAGGGTTTTCAGTAGGATTTCTAGGGGAATTTCTAATAGGATTCCTAGTATGAGTTATATGAGAATTTTAGAAGGATTTCTAGGTGATTTATAGTAGGATTTCTAGTAAGATTTCTAGGATTTAAAGTAGTATTTCTAGGGGGATTTCTAGGGATTTCTAGTAGGATTTCCAATGGGATTTTTAATAGGATATATAGGGGAAACTTACGGTAGGATTTCTAGAAGATTTCTAGTAGGACTTCTAGGGAAATTTATAGTAGGAAATCTAGTAGGATTCCCAGTAGGATTTCTAGGGGAATTTCTAGTAGGAATTCTAGTAGGATTTCTAATAGGATTCCTAGGGGAATTTATATATGATTTCTAGGGGAATTTCTAGGGGACTTTTAGGGGAATTTCTCGTAAGATTTCTAGTAGAATTTCTTGGAGATTTCTAGTAGGATTTGTAGTAGGATTCATGTTAGAAGTTCTAGTAGGAATTCTAGCGGATTTCTAGTATGATTTCCAGTATGATTACAGTGCGATTTCTAGTAGAATTTCTAGGGGAGATTCGAGAAGATTTCTAGAAGCATTTATAGTAGCATTTCTAATAGGATTTCTAGGGGAATTTCTAGTAGAATTTCTAATAAGATTCCTAGGGGAATTTCTCATAGGATTTCTAGTGGGATTTCTAATAGGATTCCTAGGGGATTTATAGGGATTTCAAGTAGGATTTCTAGAGGAATTTCTAGGGGATTTCTAGTAGGATTTCTACTAGGATTTCTACTAGGATTTCCAATAGGATTTATAATAGGATTTCTAGAGGAATTTCTAGTAGGATTTCTAGTAGGATTTTGAGTAGGATTTCTAGTAGGATTTCTAAAGGTTTTCAGTAGGAATTCTAGGGGAATTTCTATTAGGATTTCAAGTAAGATTTCCTGGGGATTTCTAGTAGGATTTCTAGGGGAATTTCTTGTAGGAAGTCTATGGGAATTTATAGAATTATTTCTAGGGGAATTTCTAATAGGATTTCTAAGGGGAAATTTTAGGGAATTTCTAGTAGGATTTCTTGTAGGATTTCTATGGGAATTTCTTGTAGGATTTATAGTATGATTCCTAGTAGGATTTCTAGTAGAATTTCTAGTTGGATTTTTAAGGAATTTCAAGAAGGATTTCTAGGGGAAAATCAAGGGGATTTCTAGGGGAATATTGTGGGAATTTCAAAGGGATTTCTAGTAGGATTTCCAATCGGATTTCTAATAAGATTTCTAGGGGAATTTTTAGTAGAAACCTGAGTAGGAATTCAAGTAGAATTTCTAGGGGATTTAAAGTTGGATTTCCGATTGAATTTTTAGTAGGATTCTAGTATGATTTATATGGGATTTTTAGTAGGATTTATAGTAGGATTTCTATGTGATTTCTAGTAGGATTTCAAGTAAGATTTCTATGGGATTTCTAGGATTTATAGTAAGATTTCTAGGGGATTTCTAGTAGGATTTCTTGTAGAATTTCAAAGGGATTTCTAGGTGAATTTGTGATGAATTTCTATGGAATTTCTAAGTGAATTTCTAGGATTTCTAGAAGGATTTCTATGGGAATTTCTAGGGAATTTCTCGTAGGATTTCTAGTAGGATTACTCAGTAGGATTCCCAGTAGGTTCTAAGGGATTTATATGAATTTCTAGAAGTATTCCTAGTAGGATTTCTAGATTTCTAGTAAGATTTCTAGTTAAAGTTCTAGTAGGAATTCTATTAGGATTCCTAGAAAGATTTCTAGGAGATTTCTAGTTGGAATTCTGGTAAGGTTCCTAGAAAGATTTCTAGGGGATTTCTAGTAGGAATTCTGGTAGGATTTCTACGGAATTTCTAGTAGGATTTTTAGGGCAATTTCTAGGGCATTTCTAGTAGAATTTCTAGGGCATTTCTAGTTAGGGGAATTTCTAGTTGGATTTCTAGTAGGATTTCTAGGGGATTTCTACTATTCATAAGGAAATTTCTAGTAGGAATTCTAGTAGGATTTCTATTAGGATTTCTAGGGGATTTGTAGTAGGATTTCTAGAGAATTTCTAGAAGTATTTCTAAAAGTATTTCTAGTGTAATTTCTAGTAGGATTTCTATTAGGATTCTGAGTAGGATTTCTACTAGGATTTTAGGCGTTTTCAGTAGGATTTCTAGGGCAATTTCAAGTAGGATATCTAGTGCAATTTGTAGGAAAATTCTAGTGGGATTTATAGGGGAATTTCTAGTAAGAATTCTAGGGGAAATTCTATGGAAATATATAGTAGGATCTCTATTAGGATTTCTACTAGGTTATCCAATAGGATTTCTAATAGGATTTCTAGAGGAATTTCTAGTAGGATTTCTAGTAGGATTCTGAATAGGATATCTAGTAGGATTTCTATAGGTTTTCAGTAGGATTTCTAGTAGGATTTTTAGTAGGATTTCTATGTGATTTTTAGTAGGATTTCTAGGATGATTTCTATTCGGATTTTTACTGGGTTCCCAGTAGAATTTCTAATAGGATTTCTAGGTGATATCTAGGATTTCTAGTAGGATTTCTAAGGGATTCCTAGTAGGATTTCTAAGGGAATCCTAGTAGGATTTCTAGTACGATTCCTAGTAGGATTTCTAGTACGATTCCTAGTAGGATATCTACAAGGATTTCTAGTAGGATTTCTAGTATGATTTCTAGGTGATTTCTAGTAGGATTTTTAGGGTATTCATAGTAGGATTTTTAGTAGGATTCCTATTAGGATTTCTAGTACTAATTCGTGTAGGATTTCTTATTGATTTTAGTAGGATTCAAAGCAGTATTTCTAATAGGATTTCTAGGGATTCCTAGTAAGATT